>JAJJKC010000003.1:1200000-1701002 GCA_022984845.1 Xylaria nigripes | reverse complement strand
TGTGCGTCTGACTACGGTTCTACGTGGCTCAGGACCTACTACTATGGTAGATCACAAGCGTGTAGATGTGTAGACGAGACTGTACTGTATATATTTTAAACCTTAACAAAGGAGGGGGGAAGTGGTCTTATTTATACACAATATAAGTGGGTCACTTGGTTGTGGGATCAGTGCTATCTTCTGACCTCAATCAGTAACTCTAATCAGCTGTGATTAAGTTACGTAATTGTAGTCAGTGTCGTTCGCAGCGGGGCTGCGATGTAGCAGTCAGGATCCACAACCACTCCCCTCGGTGTAGACGATTGTCCCAATCGTCTTCTGAAGAATATAACAAAGGAAATACCGTAACCGTTAACCATATAGCTAATACCTTAGAGTCCATTCAGCTCTTGCAATCGCTTGCGATCTTGTTCAAGCATTGTCTTGCTTGCGTACCAAAGGCTGCGAACCGGATGACCATCATAACTGAAAGCAGGGAAGAGATTTGTGCCATTGTACTTGCTGTTCAGTGCAATACCGCCAGGACTGCGAAGTCGATAAGTGTTACCGTGATGACAGCTTACGATGCACCAGGGGCCATCGTAATAGGGTTCGGATTTGTTTCGACGCTGTCTAACTCGCAAGACCCAATCACCAGTGCCAAACGTTCTAATCAGGCCTTTCTTTTCTTGAAGGTAGGCGCGGACCTGATCTTGAGACGTCTTGAGGCTGTTGAAGTGTTGTCGTGCGATGGGTGCTTCGTGCTGAGTAGCGAGTGTGCGTTCAAATTCGAGCTCCTCCCCCTCTGTCGCATCACGAACGTAATCAGTTGTCTCCTGAGGCTGCTGTGGTGGTTGCGTACCGAACATCAAGAAGTAACTGCTGTATCCGCTAGGTCGTATAGTACGATTGTGTATTCGTACTGCAGACTTTAGTAGCGCAGCATAGTTCGGGTTTTCTTGCGTAGCAGCTTCACGAAGGATGATACGTTTGATGTCACGGTTAGCTTTCTCAACTTTACCATTTGCTCGGGGTCGTAGGGCAGTAACAGGCTTGATGATTGATCCGTTCGACTTGTGCCAGGCGATTGCTTCTTGACTGGTGAAGGCGCCGCCATTATCACTGATGAATTCACGAGGATACCCAAATACTTGACCAATCCAATTGATGAGTGGCTTTGTGGCTTCAAGTCCGACATCAGGAACGGGAGCGGCTTCAACCCAAGAGGTAGCATACTCGACAGCGACCAGAATATTGAATCCGGCTATTGATGTATGGTCAATAGCCCAGCGTGTCAAAGGTGCTGGTGGAGTGATGGGCTGAAGGTCGGGTAGAATCTCAGAGGGAACCTTCATCAGTTGGCAGTGCGGACATTCAGCGACAATCTGTTGAGCGACCAAAGTGATCTCGGGGTGCCAGTATCGACGAGCAACCTCACGAAGTGTAACTCCTACTGTGGCATGACCGTAGTCTTGATGAATTGCCTTAGTAGCGTGAGCTAACTCATCATACTCAGGGACGATTAGCATCACGGTAGCTTGTGATGCTAACCCTGTGGCATGCGGAGGATCACCGGGAAGACGAGAGACATGTGCAATCTTGTAGAGTCGACCATCATAACAGACAAAGTGTCGTTGTACCATCGCGGGATCAAGACGTGCAGGCAGTGAAGTGTTGAATCGAAAGTATTCTGATATTGCCTGTAGGTCGATGCGATTCAAGTCTTGAGGTCGATGCACAAAATCTTCAGCGTCAGCGTCGGGATCTTCAACAGTAGCAAGTGTTTCGTCGGGACGAGATAACCAGTCGGCCATGACGTTGAGTTTACCTTTCCGATACACAATGCGTACACTGTAGTGCTCAATAGTGTCAAGAAAACGGACGATGCGGGCGGGCTGTTCCATCTTGGTCTTCAGAGTCATCAAAGATTCATGGTCAGTACGGACGGTTACTTCTCCCCCTTCAACCCAATGTCGCCAGTGTTGCAGAGCCATTAGGACAGCTAATAGTTCGCGTTCCTGGGCTGAGTAGCGGGACTGAGTTGGTGAGAGTTTGTGCGAGAAGTAAGCGATCGGGTGCAGTGCCGATTTATCACCATGGAGATGCGGTTGCATGAGACATGCGCCAACGTGTAATTGACTAGAATCTGTGTCGATAACAGATGGGAGTCTCCAATCAAATGGACGGACAACAGGCATGGTAGTGATTGCCTCTCTGATGCATTGCCATGCGGCGCGAGCTTCGGGTGTTAGCGTCACAGGTTCATTCTTCGAACCTCCTGTGAGTGCCGTAAGCGGTGCAGCAATAAGGGAGTAATTCTTGATCAGGTGCCTGAAATATCCAGCAGCGTTGGTGAATGCGCGGATCTCCGTGGTGGTCTTAGGCTCAGACCTATTCCGTACTGCGGCGACTTTGGCTTCGTCTGCTTTGATACCATTTGCCGAAATGTGAAAACCAAGAAATATACCTGACTCGACGAACATGAGAGACTTCTTCGCGTTGATGACCATGCCGTTACTCTTCGTCAGCGCTTACGAAGAGTAACGGCATGGTCATCAACGCGAAGAAGTCTCTCATGTTCGTCGAGTCAGGTATATTTCTTGGTTTTCACATTTCGGCAAATGGTATCAAAGCAGACGAAGCCAAAGTCGCCGCAGTACGGAATAGGTCTGAGCCTAAGACCACCACGGAGATCCGCGCATTCACCAACGCTGCTGGATATTTCAGGCACCTGATCAAGAATTACTCCCTTATTGCTGCACCGCTTACGGCACTCACAGGAGGTTCGAAGAATGAACCTGTGACGCTAACACCCGAAGCTCGCGCCGCATGGCAATGCATCAGAGAGGCAATCACTACCATGCCTGTTGTCCGTCCATTTGATTGGAGACTCCCATCTGTTATCGACACAGATTCTAGTCAATTACACGTTGGCGCATGTCTCATGCAACCGCATCTCCATGGTGATAAATCGGCACTGCACCCGATCGCTTACTTCTCGCACAAACTCTCACCAACTCAGTCCCGCTACTCAGCCCAGGAACGCGAACTATTAGCTGTCCTAATGGCTCTGCAACACTGGCGACATTGGGTTGAAGGGGGAGAAGTAACCGTCCGTACTGACCATGAATCTTTGATGACTCTGAAGACCAAGATGGAACAGCCCGCCCGCATCGTCCGTTTTCTTGACACTATTGAGCACTACAGTGTACGCATTGTGTATCGGAAAGGTAAACTCAACGTCATGGCCGACTGGTTATCTCGTCCCGACGAAACACTTGCTACTGTTGAAGATCCCGACGCTGACGCTGAAGATTTTGTGCATCGACCTCAAGACTTGAATCGCATCGACCTACAGGCAATATCAGAATACTTTCGATTCAACACTTCACTGCCTGCACGTCTTGATCCCGCGATGGTACAACGACACTTTGTCTGTTATGATGGTCGACTCTACAAGATTGCACATGTCTCTCGTCTTCCCGGTGATCCTCCGCATGCCACAGGGTTAGCATCACAAGCTACCGTGATGCTAATCGTCCCTGAGTATGATGAGTTAGCTCACGCTACTAAGGCAATTCATCAAGACTACGGTCATGCCACAGTAGGAGTTACACTTCGTGAGGTTGCTCGTCGATACTGGCACCCCGAGATCACTTTGGTCGCTCAACAGATTGTCGCTGAATGTCCGCACTGCCAACTGATGAAGGTTCCCTCTGAGATTCTACCCGACCTTCAGCCCATCACTCCACCAGCACCTTTGACACGCTGGGCTATTGACCATACATCAATAGCCGGATTCAATATTCTGGTCGCTGTCGAGTATGCTACCTCTTGGGTTGAAGCCGCTCCCGTTCCTGATGTCGGACTTGAAGCCACAAAGCCACTCATCAATTGGATTGGTCAAGTATTTGGGTATCCTCGTGAATTCATCAGTGATAATGGCGGCGCCTTCACCAGTCAAGAAGCAATCGCCTGGCACAAGTCGAACGGATCAATCATCAAGCCTGTTACTGCCCTACGACCCCGAGCAAATGGTAAAGTTGAGAAAGCTAACCGTGACATCAAACGTATCATCCTTCGTGAAGCTGCTACGCAAGAAAACCCGAACTATGCTGCGCTACTAAAGTCTGCAGTACGAATACACAATCGTACTATACGACCTAGCGGATACAGCAGTTACTTCTTGATGTTCGGTACGCAACCACCACAGCAGCCTCAGGAGACAACTGATTACGTTCGTGATGCGACAGAGGGGGAGGAGCTCGAATTTGAACGCACACTCGCTACTCAGCACGAAGCACCCATCGCACGACAACACTTCAACAGCCTCAAGACGTCTCAAGATCAGGTCCGCGCCTACCTTCAAGAAAAGAAAGGCCTGATTAGAACGTTTGGCACTGGTGATTGGGTCTTGCGAGTTAGACAGCGTCGAAACAAATCCGAACCCTATTACGATGGCCCCTGGTGCATCGTAAGCTGTCATCACGGTAACACTTATCGACTTCGCAGTCCTGGCGGTATTGCACTGAACAGCAAGTACAATGGCACAAATCTCTTCCCTGCTTTCAGTTATGATGGTCATCCGGTTCGCAGCCTTTGGTACGCAAGCAAGACAATGCTTGAACAAGATCGCAAGCGATTGCAAGAGCTGAATGGACTCTAAGGTATTAGCTATATGGTTAACGGTTACGGTATTTCCTTTGTTATATTCTTCAGAAGACGATTGGGACAATCGTCTACACCGAGGGGAGTGGTTGTGGATCCTGACTGCTACATCGCAGCCCCGCTGCGAACGACACTGACTACAATTACGTAACTTAATCACAGCTGATTAGAGTTACTGATTGAGGTCAGAAGATAGCACTGATCCCACAACCAAGTGACCCACTTATATTGTGTATAAATAAGACCACTTCCCCCCTCCTTTGTTAAGGTTTAAAATATATACAGTACAGTCTCGTCTACACATCTACACGCTTGTGATCTACCATAGTAGTAGGTCCTGAGCCACGTAGAACCGTAGTCAGACGCACAAGGTCGCGACACTTCACATGCTTGAAATCTGTGTACACTACGGATCCGTACGAACTACATACGTACGAACCTAAGTAGTCCGTAGGTACTATGGATTGCCTTGCCTGTGTAAAAATAACAGACCGGTACGGGATACCTATCTAGAATGTACCGACTGGATGCTGAGATACTGAAATATCAGTGAGTACGGACGTACCTAGTACTAGGTAGCAGCGTCACCACCTTGATAGGTAGGACGTACGGATCCGAGCTACCTTAGGTACCTAATGCATACTACCAACCACATAGGATGCATAGATCAATCTGGACTTTGTTGATTTGCGACGTTTTGATCTCCCGATATAACTACCTACCTACGGACATATTCGTACATAGGTAATTTGTCTTTCAGTGTACTTTAGGCAGGTAGGTAGGTCTTTTTCACCCCGAACCCCCGACCACAGCTCGACAGGAGTTTACCCAGTACTACCTATATTGATAAATAGAATTATGTATAATCATAATGCAGGTATGCGAACACAATTCCTCAGATAAGAGCTCCGAATTCCGGCCTTGGAAGTGGGCAGATTTAAATTTCGCCTTTCCCCACGCGAACGGCGCGACGGGACTCGGCGTCTGCAGCCTGGATCGCACCATATGCCGTACGTTTTAATCCGTATGTCCTATGTAATACAGTGGCGAGGGAAAAGACGGATTACCTAGTATTTCGGACATCGATTCTATGTTCAGTGTTTACCTATCTATTAATAATAATAATAATAGTACCTCGCCATCTGGGTTTGTAAGTTCGGATGGTACCGGTATTTGTGGGTGGATCGTTGGTTTGTGATCTCAGGTATGGACTACTTATAGGTAAGCTAAGAATCACGTCATCTGGAGTCGCGCTCCATTGGCGACGTACGGACGTACCTAGGTATGTAGGATCTCTACTTAGAGATTCCTACAAGTAGAGATCCTACCTTACCTTACGTACGTAGATATCACACTAATAAGTCGATGCCCAGGTAGGTAGTGTGAGTATCAACTTACAGTTCTCTTGTATATTCTCAACTCCGAGGTAGGGAGTGAGATAGGTACAGAGCCGTATCCAGAGGCAACGGAAAACTCCAAGCGACTGTACGGATTACGGATTACCTATCTTCGGGCATTCAGCCTGTTTTCCTACCCCACAAATGGATTTCTCCCCGCGAGGTCCGCGATGGGATCTGCAGGTTAAGCTGCGCTAGGTAGTATCTACTCATGCATACGTGCGGCCGTATCACCGTCTTAGGTATCTTTGACCGGTTGGGCCTTGTTATGTTGTTGTGTAGGTATGTATTCGTACCTAGGAACACATACCTACACTAGGTACCTACTACGTATATTTTCCACATGTGCTGACGGTAACTCGGCTGCAATTACCTAGTCCGTTGCGTGATTGATCGACGGCCTTTCGTGATGCAGACTAACAAGGCTCGAGCTCTATTACCTAGGAATCTTCGGGCATTGCCTAGGTAGACTACCCACTTCGTGCTCCCTCGGCCTTGACGACGTCTAGGTACTACTTACTATTAGGTAGTATAACAAGCACTAGACAGTTGCCGTGACGGAACAGCAACGCCATGAGCCGATAAATCCACCGTGGCGTCTCTAACGAGATATTGCACAACCAGAACGGTTTGTCAGCCGAGTAATCAATGGTTACGATATCGCTGATGAGAGACCGGCGCAGTTTGGATCCTGATCTGACGTGTTACCAAATTTGCAATCTCTGAAGTCAATCCAGCCTATCTGATTGTTCTAAGGCAATCTGAGTGAGTTGTCTCGGCAATTGAGCTTGATGCAGGACATACTCAAGACACCTATTCTTAGGCGTTGAGGTTTTGACACACGAGATGGTGAATCTGCGCCCATGCGAAAGTAATTCAGTAATCCTTCAATGATGAGTAGAATTCCTTCTGCTCTCTCGTGTTAATTAATTCAATTATCTATAGGTAGTATATTCCGTACACAGCGTACTATCAATCAAACTACTAGATATACAGTAATTCTTTCAAGCCAGCATCGAGCTTCAAACATGTTGTTTTGGATCCATGGCCCCAAAGGGAGCCCGTAGGGCCTGGCCTGGCCTATCCAGTGGGCACTGATTAAAGCTTCACATCAAAGCCCCACCAAACATTTCCTCACATCATACACAAAATCACCATGACGACCTCAGCGCACAACAGCAGAGCCCCGACCGAACCGCGAAAGCCCAAAACCCCGCGCGAGCGTCAAAACCCAATCGAAACCGCCATTAAAACCTGGCACGAAGCACTGCCACCACACATCCAGCAAAACCACGACCTGTCCTCTCTCCTTGCCTCGGCGCCAAAGCGATGGACAGTCTACGGGCCCCTCGTCCTATTACCCACCGGCTCATTCACCTCCCCGGCATGGCGCGCACTCCTCGAGCCCGAACCTCCAGCCACAAGCGCAGATGAAACGCCGATAAACGACCTCTGGTCACGAATTCTCTCCCAAATCCCCGCGCAAAAGCCCACCCACCTCGCCGTGAATGAGGGTATACCACTGCACTCCAGTCACGAAGAGGAAAACATACTGCGCAGCCCCAGCGGTCTACGCATGCTCCACGGCGATTTCGGGCCCGCAACCACAACCACGTCCGCGGAGGACTTCGCGCGCGCATTCTGGGTATCGACGAAACAGAACGGCATAACGCAAGTCTGGGCGCCGCGCTGGACGATGTTCAGCCGCGGCAACGTGGCGGAGAAGACCCGCGTGCTGCGCTTCGACGACGTGGGAACCGCGACCGTCGCCGTCGATTTGTACGCGGGCATTGGGTATTTCGCCTTATGCTACGCCGCGCTCGGCTGTCGGGTTTTGTGCTGGGAGCTGAATCCGTGGAGCGTGGAGGGGTTGCGCAGGGGGGCGGGGATGAATGGGTGGGAGGTGAGGGTTGTTGTGCCGGATGCGGAGGGCGGGGTTGGGGATGATGTTTTGAGGAGTGTGCTTGGTGGTCGGGAGAGGCTTGTTGTTTTTCTGGAGGATAATAGACATGCGGCTGAGAGGATGAGGAGGTTGGATGAGCTTTCGGGGGAGGGGGGATTATGTTTGAGGGATGTAGGACATGTGAATTGTGGGTTGTTGCCTTCGTGTCGGGATGCGTGGGAGACGGCGTGGGAGATTGTTGCGAGGACGTCGAGGGGTTGGGTCCATCTTCATGAGAATGTGGGTGTTGCTGATATTGAGGCGCGCAGGGTGGAGATTGAGAAGTGGTTTGCGCAGCGGGTTGACGGTAAGGCCCGTGTGTGCGTGGAACATGTCGAGCTGGTCAAGACGTTCGCGCCGGGAGTATGGCATTGCGTGTTTGATCTTTGTGTGAGGAGGGATGCGGATGCTGGTATAACACAAGATAACATCACGTAAGTATTTCCTCGCTGACTGCTGGTCAAGATGAGCGCTGGAAACGATTCTCGTAAGGTGAGGAAGTGAATGCTGCCATCATTAAACATTGTGAATTACGAATATGCTCTAGAGTCCGAATCCTTCCTTCGTCGGCGTCAATATCTACCCCATACATCCCTCTTCTTTCCGCCGTAATCGTTCAGAACGCTCTGATAGAGACCCTATGCACGCACCCGTTACATACATATCCAACACCATACCATTAGATGCCATGCTAGTCGTGCGCTAGATATATACAAGCGGGACAGGTAAAGCTTGGAAGAGATATTAAGAATGTAAAGGGGAAAACAAATACAATATTCATGCGCGCAACCGTCATTGTCGTCGTCGTCGTCATCGTCATCGTCATTATTGTCATCAGCCAGACCGCCTGAACTTGGCAGGAATGTTTTCCTGCACAATAGGCATGCGGTCAAGGGCCTCAAGCCTCTCCTCAGCCGCCTCCATCTCGTCGTGTTTGCGGAAATGCTCGATGTCCTCGGGGTGATTCAGCTCCTCAAACGGGCTGTTCTCATCGTGGTACTTCTCCCAGTGATGGATCTCGTACTCGTATTCGTCGTCGCCGTGGTGGCCGGGCCCAGTGCCGAGGTCAGGCAGCGAGCCGCCGTTGGCGATCAGGGCCATGAATTCGTCGCGCGAGACAAAGCCGTCGCCGTCGGCGTCAAGAAGTTGGAGGAGCTGGCGCTGGTACTCGTCTCGGTTGGCCTGGGGGACGTCTTTATTCGACTCGTCCATCAGGCCGTAGGTGCGAAGCATCTCGTCGGGCTCCCAGCGGCCGTTGGCGTTGAAGTCATGCAGGGCGAAGAAGGAATATGGATCGAAGTCAGTGATGTGGTGCTCCTCTAAATGTATCGCGCGTTAGCTGAAGCCCCTTGTACAAATGCGCGATGTAGGAGACAGGATGATCGCTTGCCAATCATATGTTTCGTCATCCAATTGGCACCATCAGGGACCACAGGTACCTGCTCATGAGCATGACCAAATGCACAAAGCAGACTGACGGCTGCTATAAAATTGGAACGCATTCTGATTGAGTGGTTCGGCAATGAGGCGATATCTCCGACAAAAGCTGGTTGGTCTTGGAGAGGGAATGCGTCACAGGGGTGAGTGACTTATTACGGAATCCTATCACCTTTATACGGATCCGTAAGGGAATTTGAGAACGAATCCGGACGGGGCGATCGTCCACAGTGCGCCTTAAGCGTGACGGACTTTCTACTACCTACATACCTAACGTATGTGACCTTTGTGTAAGTCTTCCGTCCATACGTACGTAGTCGTCAACGGAGAGGACAAACAATCGGCGATATCCGTCTGCCTAGAACAATAATACGAGTCTAGTTGAGCTGATCGTATTTTGAAGAGTCTTTCTTGGGAGGCCTTTCTAGAAACACCTCGCAATCTTACCACTACTTTTCCCCGGAGCCTCTCAGGAGCGGAATTGAGCATCGAGAGCGAACATATTACGTGGATCAATGTTCCTCAGCTCTCTTGTCTAATTATTGTGTCCCAAGTGACTCGTTCACATCTTCTCGACGAGGCTCAGATTGTTGAGATTTCAGTCACATTTCTCGATTCAACCGAGTTCCTAAGGACCTTAGCCTGTTCCCGATGTCAGGTCCTATCGCGCAGCTTGATGACGTCGGGCTGAGAAGCGCCACCGGGTAAGTGTACTGCAAATTTCCGCCGTTCGAGGCGCAAGATGAAGTTATCAGTCACATCTATGATGGTCAAAAGTAAGGGTTGTGATGCTCTGATGGTAAGACCCGTCTAGAGCTTCGTTTTGCAGCTCTTCGAGAGAAATGGGTGCACTTAATAGTTCTTCTGCCATACCAGTTAAAATAAGCTGAACTTTTACTTTATGTAGCTCTTCCGGTAACCGAAAGGTAAGATTATATTGCGGATAGGACAGTGCTATAAATAAAGCTCGACTATTTTCCTCTAGAGGGAAACTCTTCCCGTAACCAAGGTTGTGCTCGCAAAGGTCGGTGAATTTCTGGTGACAATTCATCGTTCTCTACGGATCCGTATCTCTACATACCTACAACATTGTTGAGTGTGCACCTGCAAGCAAAGTCCACTACGGATATAAGGATAATAAACATCAGGATCTATTCTTCTATTCAATATCCCAAACATCCTTTTATCCATGCATTTGTAGTTGGGAACGTCGGATCCAATCCTCGGACGGAATATCTTCCCAGCACCTCTCAAATTGATGCCTCAAATCACGCGTTCAGCTGTTAACTTGTCAGTATGAGTCGCACGTTAGAACCAACGCTTTATTCCCTACTACCAAGCTACTCGACGGCCCTGCCGCAACCTTTGCTAGATCTTGCATCATCTCTTCTCGCCCAATCGCGTCACAGCGCTGGTGCTTTGAAAGTCGACGAAGAAGTTGCCCGGCCCTATGCATGCGCTCATATAGCCTGCGAAAGGCTCAAGATCTCCCTCGACCTGCCCCCAATCCAAGTCCGCCCACCTATTCCGCCGCGATTGTACAAGCGACTATATGCACACCTCGATAATGTCCTCCCTTCTACATCGTTGGACAGACCCAGTCGTATAAGAACACCAACCTCTAAGGCCAGAGAGTCTGGCCTCTTTGGTAGCGCCCAGCGGACGCCGTCCCAAGCCACACCCACCAAGGCTCCCGCTGGTGCAAAGCATGATAGCACACCCACTAAATCCGCGTTGAAACCACCTCCGACGCCGCGAATCCCTGCGAAGAGAAAAGCTGGTGGCTCCAACAGCGTTCTACCCGCGTGGATACGACCGACTATTCAGCTGCTTTGCAAGGAATTGGACCAGGACCAGATCGGGCGTACGGTCCTGGCCGGCATGCAGACCATCGTTGCACCCCATGGCAGACGAACAAAAGACGTGTGGGTTAACAAGCACGTCACACCTTTATTAGCCGCGGTGTATTGTCTTGTTGCAGGACAGTTGTATGTCCTGATGCATGGCAGAGATTTAGACGATAAGCAGTATTCAAAAATGCGGAAATCCGTCCTCCGTCTTCTAGATCATGCACAGGAGAAAGTGACCGTCGAGGGGATGGATGAAGATGAGCTTTGGATCGAGTGGTCCGATATCACCCCGAAAGATGTAGACGCGGCTATGTCCGAGATCATCAAGAGGGGTTGGCATGAGGAAGAATGGTTTGCCGGTTTTGAACAGATGGTCAAGAGATCTGCACCAGACTCGAATAAGCCCGCCGATGACGACGCCACAGATGATGAAGACGATCAAATCAGCGAGAAGCTTCACATCCTGAGGGCCGATACAATGTTGCAAAGTAAGTGGGACATCACAGACCAGAAAAGACGCGACTATAGTGAGTGGAAGGACGTAATAATGCAGAAGATCGACGAGATAGAGCGATCGCAGGCGACGGGTAAGGATCATGTCACTGCAGCGTAAACGGTTGTATCCAGATCCCTGTCTCAGTCAGACATCATGAACTCTATTGAGCGCACGCGCTCTACACCCAAGTTTTATGGAGGGTGTTGAAATGGCCCTTCATTCCCGTATGATCATTGGCTCAGTAAACATCTTAACAGTCGAGTAATGGCAACATTAGAGGCTTCCCGCGAATCACTCAAGAGGCCTTCATATTAAAGTAAGCATCTATCAGAACTCCAGGTCGCGACGATGACAGTCTTATACACGACTGAACTCATCCAGTGGTAGCAAGCGACTCTTCGTATAATTTCCGTTGTACCAAGTTGTTATACATTTCTAGCCTCACTTGTCAATTTCTGAGGTTGTGTGTGTCAGCTGCCAGCAATTCAGTGTTCAGAAGCTATACTCCTCAATGCCTGCGTTCTCCTTCACCAATTTGAATCGAGCTGTAGTTGTACCATCAAGTCAAGGGGTTGACAGAGAGGGCAACTATGTATCATGCAAATATACCTTGGTAAGATGTTTAATCGAGACGCGAAGCATTACGGACATGAGCCCCGTGCACTTATTCGGCTTCGTCGCGCTCTACATATCATCACGGCCCATTGCTCTCTGATTTCCTCAATATAAATCTAAATACGGGCAGCTCGATGAACGCATCAATGGCAAATTTCCATGCCATGACCAGAACGATTTGATTGTTGGTTGAGTACCTAACAAAATACAGAAAACACTCTTACCACAACCCAACTTAACCCATCAACCCCCAAAATCATCACGGATAGTCTGATAGAAATTCCTAGATAGCCGACTCCCATCAGCTGAATTATCTTTCGTCGAATCCCGCTGTCTCTCCAACCTCCCCGTCTCCCCCTTCTTCATCACATCGTCCTCTTTGCTCTGCTGTTCAGGGTACAATCTGCCAAGAACACTATTGGTGCTACCACCGGAACCCTTCCGTTCATGGTGGACGCTGCCAAGCTCGTCGAGAGAACCACGGCGACGCGCTCTGTCTTCTGGCTCGTCGTGGTAGTCGCGGTGTCCGGGATCCATGACTTGTTCTATGCCGCCATGGCGGCCATCATGTGTCATGTCGCCGTGAGGTCTCCTCGCGTCTGCTGGCCTCAGCGCATCTTTGAGCTTGTCGATGAGGGCCCTATCGCGATTTCCGGGCTGGTGGTACAGCTCTATATCAGATCCATGTCCTCGAGTAAATCGGAGGGAAGAATGCCTACCGTTGTGTAGGAGTCGTTCATAATGTTCCCCACGCCGTACTTGGGTTTTGAGTACTAATTTTCTGTTGTGTAGATAGAATTGCTGAAATACTGGTTACAGAAAGTAGATGGCATCGCTTGAAGAGCTTGGGATAAAGGCCTTCTAATATCTACGAGTTGCGCATATGGCAGGTAGGGTATGCGGCGAGGTCGCCTGACAGCACCTATTTGCATCGTCATGAATCATGATGTCAGGCATATCGAACACATTCTAAGCCTAGCCACGGTCGGTTAATCGAGATCTCTCTATGTATCTCATCGCCAATGGACGAGACTCATTCTGCTTAAAGATCGGGTATGTGAAGAGATTTAGCACACCCCCTTTCTAGGCTTCTCCGCATTTGTCTTCGCCACAAGTGCGATGTTCACCAGATGAAGACCCTGATAAGTCAGCGGCTACGTCATCTCTAGGTGGTGATAGAAAATGGAAGAGGGACTCGTAGGAGTTGGTCCGATGGACCTATTGTAGTATGAGAGGCTCGCTACACGAAGCTTACACTGGCTGGCCTATTTGCTGGAGACCACTTCATCGTCCCTTGAACCATCTCAGTAAACTAAACCCTCGGCGTACTTTTTCGAAGATCAATGAAACGTCGCAAGGGCTTATAACCTCAGATTCACTCGTGGGTCATCACCAGACATGCGCATGTAAGTACCAAGGAATCAAATTCTTGGTAAGTAGTATATAGCTGCAACGATCAGCCCACAAGAATCCGATATGCCGGATCGCATTCAACAATCCAAATCCCAATTAGGCATCGTTGCTGATGCAGGCAGTCAAATCCAATGATTGTGAGCAAAGTGAGATGAAAATATAGGTAGTCCGTAGCCTTGCTGTTTTGTTTGTATGATGGCAGCTCACATAGGCCCTGATAAGCTGCTTCACGAGCACAAGCAACCCAGGTTTCATTCATCAGCGTAGCGTGGTATATGAGCATATATCGAGAGCATCTTTGCTACCTTACTAGTCGGTCGGTTTGATGAGAAATATGAAAGGCCTTGTTTGAGTACGCTCACACTATGGGTCAATTTTTCCGTCTTAAAATAGACCAAATGAGAAGAAGTCCGATCATGATCGGAAAGGATTGAAAAAGTCAAGTTTGTTGTGGTTATTGATAGGGACCCAGTATGTCAGTGCCCGCCAGCTGCCAATTTTCAATGTAGCTTTTCACCATGAACATTTCACTGGTCACCACGGGCATGATCTCAACTTCCATTGTGCCCATGGTATGAAAGACGGTAAACCAACAACACCAAATCCACGAAACTGAAAAGTAATTGTCATATACTACTCAGTTCAGTTTTTGAAGTCTTTGACAGCCCTACCTAAATATGAGGATTCTAGAAGCCCAAAATGCTGTCATGACCAATGCCGAGGTCTACACTTTCCTCAGCGATCAAGCACAGCAGTACCAGGCCCAAAAACGCCGGGGTCCAAGCAACCTCGAGACTCTACGTGGGGAGGTATGAAGGAAACCTTTTTATATTGCGAATAAGAATCATCTAACTCACATGGCTATGCAGGTGCTCAAGTATTTCGAAACATCCCCCAGCCCTCTGAGTCAGAAGCCGCTGCCGTTTGATGTGTCGTCTATTCCAGTTCTGCTCAAGAGGTTACAACCCTACAACATCACACGGGGCGAATGTATCATGGTGATGAACATGCGGCCGACTACAACAGCTGCTCTCAACGCCGTGCTTGAGGACATGGGGGAGCGCTTCTCTGAGCAGCAGCAAGAAGAAATCATCAACATTGTGATCGAGGTACTTGGCGAGTTTCCGCCAGCAGCTGAGGAAGGTGACCAAGACGCCATGGAAACTGCCGAGGATGGCCAGTGATTTCCATGTTAAGCAGTATGGAAGCAAATGCAGCATTCGTATGGAAAGCCTGGCGAAACTGGAATATTCGAATACGCATTACTTACGCCCATATGAGCCACATATTACACCAGAATACATCCGCCTTCGCTTTGCCCGCCAGCTTCGGTCTTTGTCTGCGCAGCTGTCGTGCAGATTTCCTCAAACGCCAGCTTGAGCAGCTCACCTGTCACTGCTGAACATTCGACATACTTATCCGCCCTCAGCTCCTGCGATGCCCTATATCCCTCCTGGGGATAGATGATACCGTCCGGGTCGGTTTCGGATCTCAGATCCCTCTTCAAGCCGACAACTATGATGGGAATACGATCGCTTGTTTTAAAGGTGCTACGGACTTCTTTGGTCCACTGCGGTCGTGTACAGAGAGCAAGCGCGCGTTAGAGTTAGGTAAATGAAGGAAGATACAGGCACTTTGTTAGGATGGACTGACAATTTGTTCCATGTTGATTAGACTCAATCGCTGGCTGATGTCATAGCATATGAGGACCAGGTCAGGCTCTGCCAGCAGCCGCCAGTTTTCAGGATAGGCGGTATCGTAGAATTCAAGACGATATGTCCGTCTCCTATTACGGAGCTCGAAGATAAAGGGCTGATCTACGTCTCGTAATAATGAGATTGGGGCCTTTCCATCGAGAGTATGCCCGCCTCCACTAATCCGACTGTCCTGTCTGTTAGTCATGTCTATTCTCAGATGAGTGATATCATAGAAATCGCAACGCACGATAGAAAGGTTGTCTTCCCTACTTTCTCATCGCCGAGCAGCAGAATCTTTACTGTATGTCCCTCCATCTATTTGGCATATCCTAGTCATCTCATCACAGTAATAACGTCAGAATGTGATGAATATATATATTTGGTGAAATACGAAAGACCAGAAAGGTGTAGGAAAGTAGTGGTTGATCTTCAGCTACGAGTATAGCCGTGACATGAGCCTGTAAGTATGGACGGTAAGGCAGTACCTACGATCCGTATATGTACGGGCGCAAAACCGTTATCGATAACAATATTCCGTAAGCTGAAGGCTTTACACATTTCATGGCTTCAATTGGCGTCCCAAGAACATTTCTAAGAGCAAAAAGTAACAGCACATAAGAGAAATTGAATCATGTATAAAAATGGAATGAATTAAAAATTAATCAATTCTTCCACGGAAAAAAAAAATCATAATTATTAGGAGACGCATGCATGTGGTCTCTCGGCGCCACATGTCGTAATTGGCATCCTCCAAGACCGCACCAATTATTTCCACAACTACTCATTACAGCGTGCATTCGCACTGGCATCACTGAGCAATGCCATAGATGCAGCTTCTCTACAACGCCCATCAACATACAAGAAAACAAACTTACTCCCATACGGCGTAAAATGGACGACAGCCTGTCTAAGTACGGTCGTTGGACCAAGGACGCTCTCATCAAGCGCATCCAGGTTCTCGAGCGCAAAATCGAAGAGAAGGATCCTGGTGGGTCTTCACTCATCGAGGCGGAAGAGAAACCAAGAGAAAAGGCAAAAGCAAAAACAAAAACGAAAGCAGAAGGAGAATCAGAAGCAGAAGATGGGCCACCTCGAAAGAAGAAGAAGAAGTACTCCACGAGGGTCATCGCCTTGAAGCTCGCGTATTTGGGCAAAAACTATGGCGGCTTCGAGTACCAGGCCAGCGGCAAGTACCCGAGCATCGAGGAAGAGCTCTGGAAGGCCCTGGTCAAGGCCTGTCTGATCTCCCCCGAGGATCCGGATAAGGTAAACTTTGAACCCATGGAGTACTCAAAATGCGGGCGGACGGACCGCGGCGTGAGCGCCTTCGGCCAAGTCATCGCCATCAGGGTGAGGAGTAACCGGCCCCTGGAGCAAGAAGAAAGGGGCGACGAAGCGGAAATACCCGATGCAGAAGCTGAGGGAGAAAAGCCGTCAAAGCGCCAGTTCGACGATATGGTTGATGAACTGCCCTACGCGCGGATCCTCAACCGCCTGCTTCCACGTGATATCAGGATTCTAGCATGGTGCCTGACGCCGCCAGCTGACTTCTCCGCACGACACCACTGTCGGGAACGGCAGTACCGGTATTTCTTCACGCAGCCGGCGTATGCGCCCATGCCCTCTAGTCTCGAGGACCCGAAACTGAAGCGAGACGGAAAGCAGCCCAAGGAAGGCTGGCTGGACATCGAAGCCATGCGAGCCGCGGCGAAGAGGTTTGAGGGTGTTCACGACTTCCGCAACTTTTGCAAGATCGACCCCACCAAGCACTTGCAGAGCTTCGAGCGGCGCATCTTCGAAAGCGATATCGTCGAAGTCCCCGACATCGGGACAGCGCTCCCGTACATTTCGAACCCCGAATTCCAGCACGAACCCACTTCCTCGGACGACGTTACTACCGCCGTCCCGCGCGCCAGTTTCCCCAAAGTCTACTACTTCCATGTGCGCGGGTCCGCGTTCCTATGGCATCAGATTCGATGCATGGTAGCCGTGCTCTTCATGGTAGCGCAAGGCCTAGAGGACGCAAGCGTGATCGACAGATTACTAGACATAGAAGCAGAGCCGCGGCGGCCCGCATACGTGCTCGCAAACGAGACGCCGCTCGTGCTCTGGGACTGCCTGTTCCCGCGGGATCTGGACGACCCGACGCGCAAAGACGGCATGGACTGGGTATATGTGGGTGAGGACTTCGCGCTGAGCGCGCACAGCCCGACGGGTCTGGTGGACGACATGTGGGATCAGTGGCGGGAGCGCAAGATGGACGAGCTACTTACCGCGCAACTCCTCGGCAGAATAGCCACACAAGCCGATCTCTCGCTGCGCCTGAACCCGAATGCGCCGCGGTACGCGCCAATCTCGCAGAAGCTGTTCGAGGGCGGAAATCGGGAGCGTAGCGTCGGCAAGCATGTGCCCCTGCTCAAGAAGGAACGACTGGCTGCGCCGGAGGAGGCCTACGATAGGGATGCAAAGAGAAGGGGATTCCAGAGTGCGGCGCATAAGCGGGAGGTCATGGCTCAATATAAGGCTGATGGTGAGGCGGAGATTAAGAGGGCATTCGGAGACCGTAAGGAATAATGGCCGTGATACGCATAGAACAATTCAAAATACATCACACTGACTGACAAGGAGGTCAGGGTCAATTGGTCGAATTAGAGATCAAGGATTAGAGAGGTGGGTAGGTATAAGTCATCGTACTTCGTATCAGCCGAGATGAAAAGGAGCATGCTATGCGCAATTCAAGGGTATCATCAACATCTTAAATACCAAAACAAACCAAGCCTCCCATACGCTA
Organism: Xylaria nigripes; assembly: GCA_022984845.1. Lineage (NCBI taxonomy): Eukaryota > Fungi > Ascomycota > Sordariomycetes > Xylariales > Xylariaceae > Xylaria > Xylaria nigripes. Next base: position 1,682,717 of record JAJJKC010000003.1, on the reverse strand, counting down.
TGCCATGTCACGCCAAGTTATATCATAACCATACCAGTATCGTAGCGACATAACTCCGTCCCTCCACGAAGAAGGGAAAACAAACCCAATCTAACACTTCCCACAACCCCTCGCAACCTCCCCCTCATAAAGACACTCCCTAACGCCCCTCCAAACCCTCTCAACAACAGCCGCGCAAGGCAGAAGCGAAGGGAACACAACAATGACATCCGCCTCGCCCTCGACGACAACAACGAGGTAATACCGGACCTCGAAGCCGCGAAACGCCTCATTGATAAGCACGTCGCGGATCTTCTCCGTCGGAATGAAGCGCGTCGACGACCAGCACCACCATGATAACGCACTGCCACGACGGGACCGCGTCTGGATCCCGAGACCGCGCAGCACGAGTAGCGACTCCTCCGTGTGCAGGTGTCGCGTTAGCGCGTAGAGGGCTGCGAGGCATAGCGGGACGGCGAAACGGGGGTCTGTTTCTCGCGCGAAGGTCGTGGCAATGGTGAATGGTGGCGAGGTGAGGAGCGGATGTGGCGGGATGTCTGCTGGTGTTGGGATTTTGGCGCCGTACGGGTTTTGGATGGTCCAGGTTGCGTAGAGGAAGAGGAGGATCGCGCTGCTTAGGAGGGCGCGGATGAGGATGATTGCGTGGAGAATGAGGCGCAGGGCTAGAGTTCGTGGTGGAAGGGTTGAGACGATGAATTCGGCGGCGGTGGGCGAGGGACGCCGTATGCGGAGGTAGGGTGTTGTTGTAAGCATCACGATGTTTTGGTTCTGTTTCTTTTCGTGTGTGGTGGGTTGAATTGGTCGGTCCAGATATGCCGGTTTGCTTGGAAGGATATGTTGATTTTGTTAAAGAGAGCGTGTGTTATATATATTGAAATCAATTGGGTCATAAAAGAGTGTGTGGAATCACGGAATCATGAAGAAATTGCTTCATCAACTTCCTGCCTCATGATGCTGGACCAGAGATTCTGTGGAAGAAAACGATGCCATAACGCTCGCATCGTTACCTACCTGATAGATCTAAGTCTCGATATAAGAATGTAACCTATAAGAACACATTTGGTTCGGCGCTCCATACAAAATATGCCCCAGTATAGGAATAGACCCCAATACTAGGTACCTATTAAAGTTGGACCCGACTTTGTGCGTACGGAATAATCACTATATGCAGTGTAGGGATCGCAGATGATGCTATATCAAGATACTAGAAGATCTGAATGCCTGGATGGTCTCTCGATGTTCTAATATCATTTGCCGTTCCAAATTCCATTATTCTGTCTCGAGTCGACTGTATCTATAGAGAGGACTTCTCATCCTGAACCACAATACCTGGTACCTGACTATCGTGATCTCAAAATCATCGCCTCAAATCGTGGACAGATGGTTGTCAGGGGAATATGATTAGCCACACCCACGGGAGTCCCGAAAAAAACCCCCCGATTCAACAGTAGGTACCATAACGTTGGCCTGAAAGTAGGAGAGAGAAACAGGTTGCCACCGGCTGACCAAGCCTCTCCCCCATGTCTCGTCCGCATTACTTCGTCGGATAACATCTATCTCGTATTTCTCTGGTCGCACTCGGACATCTTAACTACTATCTCGCCGGAGGTCAACATCTAGAATGAAGGCCTAAAGCCGCTTTTGAAGCCCTATATTTCATCCTCCGATACCGCCACTGAGAGTTCAAGCCAGCCGTGCCTCGGCCCTCGTTCGACAGGTGATGATAATCACACAATGCTGAAGGCCTTCGTCCGTCTCCGGAAGTGTGTTGTCACCAATCCACGGCCCTTTCCGCATATGTGGAGAGAGAGATTGAGTCTTATGGAATGCTCAATGATGATATTCTTTTAGAAGCCGGTCGTCTCTTTTGGCAAAGAAACGCAAGAGCTTTGCGACCAGTCGAGAGATTTCCTCGAGATAATTACCGATGGCATAGGTAGTCAGTCTACGACCATCGGATTAGAACATAAGTCGACATGCTCGGTGTCTATCCCTTCTAGATTACAGTCCCATAACATGGTGACTTAGCTGGTCTATGCAATCAATAATAGTCCATCGTATCTGTGGCCTTGAAAAAAGAGGACTTCTCGCCATGATTTCTAACCCCTAAAGTGACAAGGTCGTCACAGACGAAGCAGCGAATTGAACCAAACCAAGCCAATAAAGTGGAGAAATAGCACTGATCAGGACCCACACTTAAATCCCGAAGATTTCCCCTACCCCACCTCCCCCCTATCGATATTAATTTAAGCTGCTCGAGAATTCCTTAACTGTAATGGTTCAATGGTGAAGGCGCTTGCAATTCTCATTCCGCCATACCCACTCCCATAAGAACCCCCGAGTCGCGCCCAGCGCAAATGCCGCGGTGGCTGTCTATCCACTTGGGTAACCAGTGTCGACTAGGCGGTCCTAGGAAATGGAGAGTATACTTCAGGGAGGCTTCACGCTGCAGAGTATCTCCCCCGTCGCATGGTGTGCTGGAATACGTTTGACTCGGGGACATGGGATGGTGGTTTGAGATGGAGATTGTCAACTCCGATATTTCTTTTTTTTTTTTTTAAATTTCTTTTTTTTATATGTTAACTAGTTAATTGACTATCGTGAATCCCTCCGTGATGAACAGCTTCGTTATTTCTTTTTTATCTCAATGTCGTTCTGTTGTGTGCGTGTGTGCGTGCAAAAGGTTGCTCGTGCGCGTATTCGAACCCATTCTACTACTAACCTGCCTCTCTCTCCTTACCTCTCTCTCCTTACCTCTCTCTCAATTGCAGTGCGTGAACGCCCCAGGACCAATGTAGGTAGAGTAAGTACTTCGTTCATTTCATCAGCTTTGTTACCTCCTCCACCTCTGGCTAGGTCAATGAAATCTCTTTACGGAAGCACTTTGCTATCACTCGATTCAATCGATTATCTACCTGACAAGCCTACCAGCTTGGCAATATACAGTCAACATGTAGCAAGTAAATAGCGGCATTGATATTTGTTATATTCCTCTCAAGGTGATAATATACGAGCAGGCGAATGGTAAGTAAGGAGTCGGAAGGTATTGAAGAGACGTAAGATAGATATGAGGCGACAAAATGCCGTGAGGCAACGATATTCTTTGCAAAAGGAAAAAAAGGAAAAAAGCTGGGAAATTCTCCCCCATCATTAATCGTACTGTGTTGTACTGTCCCTCCTTCGCTTCACTTCACTTCTTCGCTTCAACTCAATTCACACCTGAGAATGAGCTACATAATTTGCAGCGTCATATCGCACTCTCTGTGAAGCACAGTTTTATCACCAATTTTCCTGCTGCGTGGTTTTTGCTGTCTTGATCAACGCCCAAATATACCATTCCTTGCTTTTCTTTTCTTTTCTTTCCTTTTTTGTTTTTTTGATAAATCCCAAGCAATCATGGATGATACAAAAACTCAAGGGTATCTCTGTTTCAGACTGGAGTGACACCTCCCTCCACGATGTCTTTCTCGTGCATGGCCAGCCTTCCTACTCACTTATATCATCTCACTATGATGGAGCCCGCTGCCGAATTCCTGTTGCCGCTGGTACGCCATCCTCACCTCGCGAGGATGACGTTCAACGGGTGTAGAAATGGACTGAGTGGGAGCCGCCAGCGGTGGCGGAGGGTTATTATAGCCGACGGCTGGTGGAGGGGGTACACTTTCGTAAGGCGAGGTCTGCTCCGGAGATTTGGTTCGGTTTCCAAAAACGGAATTGCTCCGGCCCCGGCCCGTCATACGCTCGGTAGCCCGGGTGAATCGCCCAGCAATGCTATTGTCGGTGACACTTTGTCCGCGGCTGTGGCCACTTCGCAAAGGAGGCGGTGCAGGTGGCGCGATAATCGGCACCGTAGCTTCATTCATTGGTGCAGCAGATGGGAATACCGACTCTAGATTTGCCGGCTCTTGATCTTCCTCGTCTAAGACGATTTCAATAGAGCCAGAGCCAGGACTGCCGTATATTATTGGCCGCTGTCCGGGCAATGGTGCAGGTGGTGGAGGTGGTGGTATTGCCAGATGCTGTAATTCCTTTAAAACGGGTGGAGGTGGAGGTGGAGGTGGAGGTGGAGGCGGGATGTCATCACGCGAGGATGACCTCGAGTGTCTTCCACCGCCAATAATCTCGTCTATTCTTCGCATTCCACCAGCAGTATCAATGCTCTTCTTTCTCGCGTTGACGGATCCCCTGCGTGGTAACTGGTTACTGCCTTGCGCTCCCTGATTTAAGCTAGGGTGACTGGGCAAGCCTACCGGCAGAGGGCCTAGAGGTTCCTCCGGTATTGGTGCTGACATGCTTCTTGGAAAGTTTGGTCTTGCCGGAGGTGAATAGACAGTAGAAGGTAGCAGCGTCGGCGGTTCTTCCACTAATACCGTTGTGGGTGACTCCTTGGGTGGCTTGTCCGGCGAACCTCGTCCGGAAGAGGGAGGGGAGGTCTTGTAATAGTGATTGGCAGGAATAGGGGGTAACGTAGGTTTGTTCCTCATATCATTCTGGAACTGTAGTCTCATGACCTTGGGGGTCGCGGGAAGACCAATCATGTGCCCATTAGGGCTACGCGTGTTGAAACCCTTTCGGATGGTGCAGTCTGCGGTTTGACTCCTGGGGGGCAAATCTCCAGGAGGGACGAATGTCGTCTGAGGAAGCTCAAGAAGGCTTGGTAATCGGGCGACAACGGGAGAAAGCTCGTCAGGATGCGGGATTGGCGGCGCAGAAGGACGCCTAGCAAGTGACTTTCGGCGTTCTTCGAGTTCGCGAGCCGCCGCTTCTTTCTTGAGTTGCTTTTCGAGTGAGATCTGCTTCAAATCACCGGTATTTGCTTGGGCAATCGGTTGTTGATCGTAGATAGACTGGGCTGGCAGTGGAGGTTCTTCGTCTGCGGGAGTCTTGTTTCTTCTTCGGCGACTCTCAGATCGGTCCCGCACCTTCGAAGCGGTAGGCGAGACGGGCCGTTTCGTACTACCACTACGATTGTGTCGATTCCTGAACTGCTCTTGTGCCTCCACGGCTGCTCGGTAGTCAGCCTCATCATCTGATTCATGGTAAAACCGTAGCTGAGTCGACATGGGTAACGGGGAAGATGGCGATCGCACAGCAGAGCCATCACCCTGAGTTTTACTTCGACCGCGAAGATCAAGCGCTGGTGGACGACGCTCACTGCTCCTGTTTCGGCTAGCACGGCTCGATCCACGAGCTCTCCGTGGCGACAACGCCCGTACTTGACTCGATTTACGAACTGTGGGATGTTCATAGGAATCAAGATTGAGTGGAACAACTCCTTCATTCGCCTGGACATCATGTTGTCTTGGGGTGCTAAGGTTGATATACTCGTCGAGGGGCATGGGAACCGGAGAAGTAGGAGAACGTTTGGCTGGCTTGGGTGTCCAGTTTCTTGCCGCTCCTCGCCCCCTCTCTTCCGAAGGCTCTCGTGCGACTCCCCTGCGACCTCTGCTACCCTCACGGCCTTGTCTGGAGCGATCATCCTGGCGCTGACGGCTATTTTCACGGCTACGTTGTTTTCTCGAGTAATCTTGCGCTGCTTCCAGACTGTGTATGTATTCGGTTAGGCTTCTGTTTCCTGTACCAGTGTAGTTACTTCGGTAACTTCGCCCTGCACTAGAAGTAGACGTAACAGAGCCAGCTATGGAGCCAGGTCCACGACGGCGTGTGGGCCAGTGTGGGCGTGCCGAGGACAGTACAGACTGCTCAGGAGATGTTAAGTCGCTAGTCATCGCCGAGTCAATTGGACCCAGTCGAAGCTCCATTCCCTCGGGCTTACGGTCCCTAGCCCCATTCCGGCTTGAACGGCCCTGCTGCATCAAAGCTTCAATTGATTCCGGCGACGGAGAGGGCAAAGGTGCCTCCTTGCTTCTGTACGCTTCCCTCATCATCATCGGACTTGCAGTAGCAGCTCGTAACAGCGAAATGCCAATATTATTCTGATTATGTAATTCATGTCGAGAATGTCCTCGAGGATCAAATTGAGCCACGTGAGGGGCTGCGTCAACAGAGGTTCCAATGGCCGCATGGTGTGGGGTATCATCAGCGGCCACTTCTCCAATGGAGGGCAGTCCTTGTAGACCGAAGCCACCCGGTGTCGTTGGCCTTGCCGAAGATGGTGTATTGAAGGCACTCCGTTGAGAAGGGCGAAGAAAAGCCGTACTTGGGTCGCGGCCGCCGGGCGAAATAGCGGATTCCGCAATTGGTGTCACACCCGCGGCAATAGGAGTCGGCCCACCATCGTCAGCTGCGAAAAACTTCGCCCTCTTCTCCTTGTCGTTGAACGTAGTTATCAATTTCAAAGCTGAAGACTTTGCAATGCTGCGTTGAGGTCCGCGGTTGAGTCCAGGAGGGGACATGGGTGGACTCAGGACCTGTGGAATGGTCGGGTGGACGTTCTGAAATGATAACTGTGTAGCAGATGGCGAAGTCCAAGGCTCGGAAGACTCTACACCGGTGCAAGCAAAACTACAGCAGATGAGTCAGTATAACTTCCAAGGTCAAAAGGGAAGGTCTCTTCGCATATACCATCGAATTGCCAAAGCCTGCTGGCTATGTTGAATAGCAAATTCACCCCATTTCTTTATCACTGCAGCTTGGCGCTCCCAAACGCTGGGAAAGAACAGACAAAGTAATACTAGAGCCTCCAAGTACTTCTTGTGTGATACGTATACCTCGATCGCGTCATTATAGTCACCCATCCCTACCATGATAGTAACTGCAGCATGTACATCACCATTTTCCAAGAGTCGTTGTACATAAGCACGGCCGAGCTTATGCTGCGAAGCTTGACCTCCAATTCCGCTTAACGCAAGTAGCATCCAGTCTGAAGACGTCATATTTTCTGAAGTCGCAGTCATCACATCAGCGTCAATATCGCCGAGCCATTTGGCAAGCAGAATGCGACCCGGTGATCGAACAGGATGTCGTAGCATTTCATCACGGACCAGATCTTGTATCTCTCCATTCCACCCAAAAATAATGTTCAGCATTTGGCGGTGGAGGTCGTCATTCGTCAGATGTGTCTGGTCAGTTAAGGGGGCGTGTTTATAAGGGATATCATGGAGACGACTTCGAGTAAACTTGAAGAGATCGTTAACCCTGGATTCATCGGGGCTAGGGAGAACCTCATGCCGTAGTCTGGAAGGTCGATGTCGAGATCTCGTAGACGATGCAATAGAACCTTGGCCGGCACTGCTGAGCGAGTACGCATCTTTGTCACCGTAAGGTGGTTGGGCTGCTGACCGAAGAGACGACCCAGTCGAAATATAAGTGTTCTCGGTCATTCCACGTGATTGCACAGATGGTGGATACCGCCCCCGTGTACCCGAATTGGCAGATGACTTGGATATGGTAGAGCTTTTTGTAGAAGCAGAGCTCTGTGACATGTATCTGTCCTGATCATATGAATCCATCACGAGGTCGGTTCCACGAACCATCCTAGCCAAAGGAGACATATGGTCATCATCGCTTTCTGAGATATCAGCATTAATGGGGATGGACGAGTCGGATTCCGTGCCGATGGTCACAATGCCGTGCTCTGGTTGATCCTCGATAGACACGGGTGGCGATGGCGGCAAGAGGTTGGCGGGATGCTGAACATTAGAGACCATCCTCGACGGCGTGCTGAGGTCATACTGCTGGACGGTGTTATTGGCCCCAACAGTAAAGAGGGTCGCACTTGGCCCATACACGGCAAGGCCACGAACAGGTTCTACCGTCGGTATACTGTCACAAGTGATGTGTTTAGTCCGAACATCCCACGATAGAGTCTCGCTATAACAAATCGCGTTAGCCCCAGGCATCCAAGGATTGCCGCGCGCGTAGCCGACCTGCATGTATGTTAGGTATATATGCATGTATGTATGACTTACCTATCAGAATATTGGATAATGCGGCCATTCTTTGACCAGCCCATCCAGTTGGGACCGTTCTGATAATTATCGTTCCGCTTCAAGATTCGTACCACCTTGGCGGGGCCGTTAGTGTTGAACGACTTCGCCACGCTCCACACCCTCAAATCCCCATCATATGTTTGAACTGCCAACATGTCCGCCTTTTGACGAGAAGATGAGGCATGCCAGGCGAGAGTGACGATAGGAGACGGTGCTCTTGAGGTGCTTAAGCTGTGTAGGATCGTAAATCTTGGTTGAAGCGTCGCAATGATTAGAGAGCCATTTTGATATCTAGCACAAGTCAGTAGAGTGGCATTTCGTAGCAAATAAGGCGCAGTTTACCCGATGGCAAAGGTTCTGCAGTCTGCAACGGGTGCTATTGCAGTTATAGGGATCTGGTCGATGGTTCGTGCAGATATATGCTCCGAGGTAGTGGGTTCAAAGAGAATGACATTACCCTGCACATTGCCTGATGTCGACATGAGTACGATACCAGCCAGGTTAGCTTAGAGTTAACTTACCAAACGCGACGTTTCCATTATGCATCCATGCTGCGCAGGTGAGGTTCTCATACGACGCAAACCGAGCGATTTCATCGCCTGTCAACAAGTCCCATACGATTGCAGTCATATCCACGTCGTAACTCACAACAAACCTCCCAGCACCCATTTCGCTTTGCGTATCAACAGCGAGTAATTGAACTTCAGCGGAATGACGGGAGAAACGTCTATCGATCGTCAAAGTATCATGGTGTGCGACCACTACTGAAGTGCCCTCTAAAAACCAGTTAGCTTCTACACAACATCTCTCCCGTCAGTCAGACTTCAGACATACGTCCATATAGCAGCATAGAAGCTGTCGCAGCCATTGGTTCGAAGTATCTCGTGGGAACATTAGGTGAACTAAATTCCCTTGGCTCTGAGAGAGTTACTGCCTTTCCCGATGACCGACCTGCTGAGCTTATGGAGGCATTTCGGTGGCGAGAAGTGGCCTGGTGGCTTGAGAGCGCCATCGTGATTATATTGTCTGCAGTGTGTAAGTGAGTACATGCAGCGGCAGAGCCAAGGCTAGTGTTCATCTTTCCGCCTAGGCCAGATAGTTGTCCATGACTACAGCGAAGTGCGGATTTGAACTCGAACAACTCACCTCGAAACTCAAGTGATAGCTTCCAGAAAACCCTCCGATATCCTAAGAACAAGTGCGCCACTTGCTTTTGAGCTCGTACATATCACGCAACACGTTGCCTGCTTGTTGCCGGTTCTAGGTTCTTCTCCGCGTTCCGTGCACCAATGGTGGCAAGGTAATACCTGAAAACAAAAGTAGTCGTCGGAAAGAAAGCGCCTGGGTTCAACGGGCGCGCTGAATTAGCACACACTGCACAGAGTAGAACAAATTCAATTCTGTTCCTCTTCTACTCCGGTCGGTTGGCGACGATTGTCTAGATTACGAGTCGATAGACGATAAGAAAAGACGGAGGCAGGGACGGCAGGGCATAAGGTGTGGTCAGTTTGGCCAATTTGCACGCCTGATGCCTCGTGAGAGTGTTCTGTCTTCAGCAGCGGTGTAACACTGTTGAACTTGGATTGTGGCGTTGGCGCTTGACCCTCGCATTAGATCTCGTGAGAGTTGAGGCGAGGGTATGCAAGACCAAAGCAATCACAGATCCAAAAAGGCAAAAGAAAGAAAGAAGATCATGACGACAAAGCTCTTGGGGGAAGAGAGCAAATAATAAGGAGTCGTGCATCAGCACGAAAAAGCTAGCGCCTAGAGAAGAGCAGGTTCTGCGCTGTCAATGGCACATGGCGCAGACATAGCTACGTTCGGTTGGAAAAGCAGCGTGCGGGCATATCTAGAGCGGATACGGACCGGCTAAGCCAAGGTCTGCACCGCACAGGGGTTCTCTAGCCATATCGACCATTGCCATGCCGAATACCTAGACAGGGAGTGGTCCAGGGTGGTGACGGAGAGAGGCGATCGAATTGACTGACAGAGCTCCGCAGCCAGTGACTAGGGACTGGCTGGATTTTGCAGTAGCTCGGGACAAGGGGATTCAACGAGGCAAGTCGATAAAGTTGATATAATTAGCTTCACCTCTTCTTTTCCCGCTCTATGCTTATGCTCCCAGCCCGTCACTTGACAGCAAAGAGTGGCACGGGACTGTACGTCCGTACCGAGTACCGGTACACCAGCTCAGGCTGCCTTTCCTGTCTGTGTTTTTTTTTTTTTTTTTTTTTTTTTTTCGTTTTTATGTTTTCACGCGAGTTAGGACACGACGGCATGCCGGAGACAAGCTAAATCTGGAGTAGGTAGCTGCAAGATCGGGGGCTGGTATGAAAATTACGACACCAGCCTCGATGAGAGAGAGAGAGAGGGGGGGGGGGAGGGAAGACGGCCCTCACAATTTTTTGCGGGCGTTGGAGACTGCATTTACCGCTCCTATTGGACTTCTGCCTTTTCTGGTTTTCTGTTCACTGCGCTGCATCAGTGCATTCTACCTACTGCAAGAAGAGCACATGGGATTACATGGTTATAGGTAGGGTAGGTGGGACGGGATACGTTATACTGGATCCTTCGAAGCGAGTGTCGCATAACGATAGGTTAGCAAGCGGTAGAATTAAGAAATATGGAGGTTGACTTTATGCTTCGAGATGCTGACTGTGAGATGTGGTTGGGCAGACGAAGATGTTAGCACGGAATAGAGGGAGAGAAGGATGTGCCAACAAGTCGATGTTCCTGCTCCATCAGTTCAAGAATATACCTAGCGCCAAAGGGCGGAGATTGGCTAAGCGTTCAGGGATCCTGTTGGGATCTTTGTTGGGCGGTGATGGTTAATTGGCCATGAAGAAGTCCCTAGCACTTGTGCTCGGCGGCAAGAAGAGTGATTGAGGCTGTCATTGGCCGGAAAAGGAGCAGGGGATGAGCTCTAAAAGTTCTCACTATAATCAGTACATAAGGTACCTTAGGTACCTGGTAAGGTACGTACGTACCTACACTACCTTAGGTACCTATAGGTAGGTAGGTACCTATAAGAACCTACTTCAGGGCACCACATCTACCTACCCGTTGGGTATCTAGGTAGATGACCATCTACCTATTAGGTAAGTACCTAAGGTACATAGGTAGGTAGGTAGTTTAGCTGGTCCTAGGGCATCGACTCGCTGTCAACGTCCCACCACATCATGCTTCTAAGTACGTACGTAGGTACCTAGGTAGACGTTAATACACTACCTTAGGTAGGTACCTAGGTAGGTACTACAGGTAGGTAGTACCTATTGTAAGTACGTACGTATTGTACCTTAGATAATCTACCTACCTAGCTGTAGGTAGTGTAGGTATTAGGTACTTATGCTTACGGACGTTAGGTGCCTACGCTAGGTATTGTGTGCCTAGGTACTAGGTAGGTAGGTACCTTAAGTAGGTAGGTAGTCACCCCCGCCTCGCCTTACACTACCTACTGGAAAGTCTGCTGCCAAACTCGGGATCTTCGCTATAGCTTACAGTCTGGACTTCATCTGGGCAAGTGGTTAAACTGCATCCAAGCGACTAAGCCGGACTCCCTAACGGAATTTATTTCGGTGGGCGACGACTGGCACGGACCAAAAAGGCCCCTCGGCACAAGCTCCAATCGAACACCGGTTCTTGGGCACCAGACCCGTAAGGCATAGAAAGTCACCGCGGCGGGCTCTTATAGGTAGCCCATTCTTTTCTTTGTCAGCGAAATGTGGGTAACCACCCCCACCGTCTAATGTACCTACCTACCTAAGTAGGTACGGATCCGTAGTGTAGACAGGCCTCACTCACTTATACAGTATGGACTCCCTCTCGTAAATCTATCTTCATACTGTACGCTATTAGTGTACATAATGTCGTCGCCATTAAAACTAGTTGCCATGACCATCCTGATTGTGAAGTTTTTGACCGATCCTAATCAAACGATGTGGTCAGCCAACACCGCTATTGCAGAGATAAGACAAAAAACTCACAGACGTTCGGATTACACCTTACTGTACCGGTAGCTGGAGCTCTCGACATCATGGATCCTTACCATTGACGGTTACCGGCATAGTCTGCGGTTCCTTCGCTCGTGGCTTCGTGCACTATACGATCCTCACCGCATGGAGCTTCCCGTGTCAGAACACAATCTCCCGGCTTAAAGTAGATGCCTGCATGATGCCATCTCATGTTGTGAGAACCCCGCAAACCCTTATTACGCGCCGCCACTCCTCATATATCTGCGCTACATTTCACATAGTCCGCGCTGCTCGGGAAACGTCATGAACACCGCATTGGCCTGGGGGCAACTCGACGCGGCCGACAACCCCGTTCTCAGACAATCATGCATGCTCTTCGGTTTCGTTGTTGGTCTTCTGAGTTACCGCGCTGTTTGTCATTGATGCCGGAATACGATGCTAGAATCCGTCTCCGGCCAGATGCGCATTGAAGAATTCAAGTCCACCTTGCTTTCACGGGTAGATCTATGACAGATTGTGCCTCGATTTTTTTTTTCTTTCGTGCGTGCCATGGCATGTGCCATAACCTGATATCGGTTGGATTCTATATTCAGTAAGGATCAACGAGTCAAAATCGATTGAGCTTGCGATGGATGGCTTTTCAATCAAGTCTTACAATACTTCATGTCGTCCTCTTCGTCCCTAGGGCAATACGGTAATCTTGGGTTTCACGTCGGCATCGGATCCCCATGAGACACACATAAAGCTACTTGCTTTTATTGGCGTGCCCCCATTCTATGCCTCAATGGAGATCTTGCAGTGTGTTCTATTTTCAGGGACTCCAAATTTGGCTATGAGTAGCAGTTGGCGTGGTTTTCACGTACATACATATTCCACCACCTCCCATTGTCATTCGGCTCGAGTCTGGTGCAAGTACAGAATAATTGACCGCCATCCCCCACGAATTCGGTAATTGAATCTTATACTGCGGCGTCACAAACATTATTGCTACAGACCCCTTGCATAAGGGATCCTGTCGTCATACCCAAGGAGCCGAACACAATCCCGGGGGTAGTAGATGACGAGTGGTGGATATATAGACTTGTGGAGGAGGGGATGGAAGTAATATTATTGCCGTGTCCTGCCTGTGGTGTACAGAATCTCATATTGAACAGGGTAGCATTTCCCCCTTTCCCCTGCCGTCCCATCATGGTACCCTTATCCTCGCTCTTGGTATTACGTCCAGGTTGTGCATTGGCCTCCCGTTCGTAAATGTAAGTGATTGTGCTATCAGCTGAAGCCGAGACAAGACGAGTAAAGTATCCGTGAGATGAAGAATACTACAATAGGCTGACACAAACAAAGGCCTGCAAGGCTACGAAACATGGCGCTGCGATGACTTCCCCAAAGGGGTGTCTTTTTGGTTGCATTGTGAGTTTCCCCCGCAATGACGAGATCGCCATTCATCACCCCATCACCGCCGCTGCCGGATACTGATGGTCAGCTAGCATTCTTGGCGTGGTCGCGTTATGATTCCCTTTTCTCCTGACATTTGTCAAAATGCTGCGCAAAAAACGGGAAGCACGGGAAAGAAAACCTGGCTGCCGTGCCGCTACAGGCCGCTATAAGGAGATATAAAAGCCCATGTAGTAATTTTTCATACTGCTCCATGTATCCCCGCTACGAAGTAAGTCATGTTCGAAATTAATGGACAATTGAAAGACTCGGACTTACAAATATCCGGATACGGGACGCCAAGTCCCGTATCACCCGAGTTCTACTCTCTTCATCTCTATCATCCTCGGTATGATAAGCTTTCGCTTTGGCCGTCGTTCACGAATTGCCGATGACGGGCGTGACTAGTTCACGACAACTGGGCATGACGAGGTTAAAATCCCCTATAGGACCGACTTCCACGACTTCCGAACCCGTGTTGTCACGGGATCATATTTGTTCTGATGGGCAGCCGGACTTAGGATAGATTAGGCATGTGATAGATACCATACCCTCCAGTGAAGCTGAATCACGGCGACACAGCAAAGCAAGACGACTCACTGGTTGTACAACAAGGCCTCCATGTCGTAATCCCCGGCCTATCAGCTCGAAATGGTGTGCTGAGGAGGCCGCCACAGCAATGTGGGGTGCATCCACCCTCCTTGAAAGCCTCAAGAAGGAGCCTTGCTGTCGATCCTATAGGGCACCAACGAATCCATTACTTTCGCTTGAGACTTACCCAATGCCTAATCACCAATTACTTGATACTTGCCAATTATTCTCTCAAGGCAACAAGGTTAGAAAGAGATGCCTGATTTTAGGACAAGTCTACTTCGTAACCCCCCGGTCAACAACGCCGAGTGGGTAGCCCAGCCGAGGGCTCAACGACGAACAAGAGCCAATCAAGGCAGCATCGGAGTCATCGAGAATTACCTACTAGCTAGATAGGTGCGACGACAGACAATGGTGTATAAAGTCGACCGCCTATAGTAAGATGATTGGGCGGTTTACAGTGAAGTATAGTCAAGTCAAGGGCGTACATACTATGTAGATAACACTGCCCACCAAAACCCACAGCTAAGGGAATCCAAATCTTCATCGTTCTAGACCGACTATATTACTGTACACCGTCGTTGTCATACAATTTTCGCTGATGGCATCGGTCAGCAAAGGCCCCGCTGTCTTCTTATACGATATAGGTACCTAGTCTTCCATTCAGATACCAGATCTGGATACGTAAAAAATATTTCATCCAGCATAGGGAGCGTTGTGTGTATCACGGATGGACTGGAGATAAGTGCCATGCCCTAATGATGATGGACGGGCCTCCAGAGCGCCGTTGGAGGGATACCACCCTTCGAACCTAAGTACATCAAGCATTGTCCGAGTTATGCTGTATCCAAGCAAATAAGCTATTCGGTATACTTCCTATCTGCGCGGTGTACGTATACGCGCACGTATTACGGAATAATCGTGAAGCATTTACACAATCAGGTCACCTATGCAACGACATGCAGTGATGTAGTATCTCCGACGTCGCCTCTGCACACATCAATAATTTGCGCGCTCGCACAATAATATTATATCGGTACCGGTCTTCGGTTTCCTGTACATGATATTTCGGCAATAAAGGCCGTCCCCGGACCGTGAAAGAAATCCCCACAACCCACGTTCATCCCTCACTCTCTACGGGACTCTTAGCACATCAGAATCATGCAAAGCATGATCGTCGTCAGCGGCGCAACATGTGTAATATAAGGGGAGGTAGGGTAAGGGTTTCTCCTCGCAGCACCCTCCTCCACGCTCCCTTTTCAAT
This sequence comes from Xylaria nigripes, assembly GCA_022984845.1. Classification (NCBI taxonomy): domain Eukaryota; kingdom Fungi; phylum Ascomycota; class Sordariomycetes; order Xylariales; family Xylariaceae; genus Xylaria; species Xylaria nigripes. Next base: position 1,667,565 of record JAJJKC010000003.1, on the reverse strand, counting down.
TTTACCTGCTTTATCCCTTCTCCTCTTCCCTTCTACCTACCTGACTTCGGCACGCACCACATATCAACCATCATTCCACCCCCCCGGCCGATATTTCACTGCATCCAGGTACCGTACCTGCACATAATTAAACAAAATCTGGTAGCTACCAAACCAATTCCCCACAACCTCGTAAGTAGATACATATGTAGATAGGTACCTTTGGACGTGCAGACATAATAATGCACACACACACACACAGAGAGAGAGAGAAAAAGGATCAATAGACTCAGACAGCGCCAGAAAAAAAAGCACCCAGGTTTAACATACATACCTCGTATATACATGCCTCTTCCGCGTATCTATATATCTATCTATATATGTATCTATCTTTACCTACCCGCGGAATACGACAATCCATCCCTCACAGCCGAGACAACGCCCTCTCTCTCAATCTGATACATACATACCCCAGTAGGTGCTCGTGTAGTAGTAGTACTGATAAGTACCATTTACATCCGGACCCCAAACCCCGAGACAGAAAAGCAATCGGGTCCTCTATCTCGAGTTCGCACACAATTCCAGGACGGGGTACCTACCTATGTGATGTGAGGGAGGGGGACGGGAGGGGGGTGGAAATGAAATCCTATCCTTACTTTAGGTCCTTCGTAGATAACTAGTGTCCAGCCAATCCATTGTCTTATTTCGCACTCGTGGGTGACCAGCCAGCCGCCGATCAGTAAGTCGCATTCCGGACATAGCACAAAGTATACGTTAGGTACCTAGGTTAGGTAGGTATCTTCAATGACGAGATCGGCTACGATGATCGATTATCACCCGCACATCATCATCGTCGTCGTCATCATCATCAATCATCAATTATCACGAGCACGAGCACGAGAAGAACAAGAACATCGTTTTTACTCCAAAAGCTTGATTAATTTCCTCGCGCACACTCCTTCAAGTGTAGGTAGATAAGACAGGGTATAGAATAAGTAATTCACGCGCGCACACACACACAAATACTCCTCCTCCACCATCAACCATCATCTCAAACACACCCATGATGAAACACCTCTTCTCCTCTCCTCCCAATACAATCGCCACTTTGGTTCAGTTCGGTTCGGTTCATCTCATCATCACCAGGGAACCACAGTGTGTCACCACCGCCAATATCACCACATTGTATGTATGGTATGTTATCACCTAGCGGGGATCCGGGCTGGCTGGCTGGCTGGCTGGCTGGCTGGCTGGTACAAAGTACATCGACTTCAGCCAGCGCTAATCAACCCAGCCCAGCCCAGCCCAGTCAGCCAAAGTGCTGCTGCAGCCTCCAACCTCCCGCAGGCCTCCGATATCGTCCCCACAGGTGGGCTTCTTTTTTTTTTCTTTGCTTTCTCACACCCCATGAAATGAACCGCGGTACCTTCGTATGTATTGTACCATCCGTACTGCAGTCCAGGGCAGGGCACTTTGTACATACATGCATGTACGGTACCGAATCCCGGAAACCCAAAGAAAAAAAAACAACTAGATTAGACCAGAAGAAAAAACGATGCACACCGAGGTGGGGAGGGCGCAGGCATTATTGTAAGGTAGCTGAGGCGAGGGAAAAAAATCCGGAGGAAAAAAAAAGATCCGCCATAATAATAGAGGTGCTCGTGTACGTAGTGTTGTTGTGTACGAAGTAGTTTGTGAGTGTGATGCCGAGGCTGCCTTGGACCCATCCATCTGGGACCGGTGAAAATTTTTTTGCTTCTTCTCGATCCCAAGGAAGTGGCTGTGGGTACTCGGACTAGCAAGCTGTTGTCGTTTGTTTGTTTGCTTGCTTATTTGCTCGTTGCTGCTACTATGATGTCGCAGAAGCAGGCTGAGCAAATGAGCGCAGCTTAGGTCACCGCCTCAATGAGGCCGCCGTGGCATCTTGTTGGTTCCACTCAAGTCGCAGCATCAAGGTACCGCAGCCCATGCGTAATCACACCGATCGTTCACGCCTCATGTGTCGCGACGCGGGTTTTTTTTTTTCATCTTAGAGTCCGGATAAGGGACTCAAAGGAAAGGGGGGGTATCACAGGCTGGGTTTGTTTGAAAAAGGGGGTATCATAATAAATGCCAAATGCAACATGTGTGGATGTAATATGTATGAATCACAATGCCGGGTATCAATGCGTTTAGCAAATAAAAACACCAAATAAAAAAAGGGTACATTCGTCATCTGGTATCGCGAGTTAGTCACTGGGGCTTCTTCATCTGAGGTGAGGATAAGGGCAGACTTACAAATCGTGCTGTCGTGTCATCGTTAGTAATCGCCGTGCCAACCTCTCATTCACCATTTTCGGTGATGGGCGCCATGATATCCTTGGACTTGGGGCTGCTCTTCTTGGAAGAGCCGCTGCGACGCTGGCGCTTGGCCTGCTGCTTTCGCCGCTCCTTCTCGATGAGGAGCTGCTTAATGGCCTCACGTTGTATGGCCATCTTCTGGCGCTGAAGTTCCTGCATGGCCAGTAGCTCCTCATCTGACACGAAGGGTGAGGTCGACGCTGTGCTGCTGCCGCTGGAGATGCTGTGGGCGTCGTCGCTGTTTAGCGGGTCCGAGGGGAAGAGGTCGTCGTCGGATAGGTAGGATGTCGCGCGTTCTTCCACGGCCGAGTCCATAAGTGACGAGCGCTGGGGCCATGAGGGGAATGCGCAGCTGGCATGATATGTCGCGTCGCGAGAGAGGTAGCTGCTCGGTGCAATGTCGAGAGGCTGAGAGTTTGAGCTCATGGAGCTGTATGAACCGTATGGGCTGTACATTTTTGCTTGCTGTCTTATTTGTCTTCGAGTATGTTCCGAGTTATCGCGGTGGGTTCGTTGACCAACCAGACAGGAGATGATGCCTTCGTTCGTGTGCGTGTAAGTCGCGACGAGGTGAAGGTTAAGGTTAAGGTGAAGGTTCTGCGCAGAAAACTGGAGTAACCGCTTGAGTGTGGGGATGGGATGAATGTGTATTATAAAGCTTCTAGAGACACAAGCCGAGTCATGAACTCCGTAGGATTATATTGTTCTAGTTTGAGATGGTCATATGAAGGGACCGGGAAGCTAGCTGGTCGGATCGAGATGAGTCTGATATATATGTGTGCCATGACCGCCGGTACCACCAGGAGGGTACGTACATGGATAAGTGAGAATACGGTCGAAAACTAGTGTATCGTTGACCCATGAATCATATCGACAGGGGGGAGGGGCGTGGGCGACCGGTCTGACTTCTGCCCAGATTCCCCGTGGCACGGATGCTGGCACATCTGGCCCGTCTGACACAAATCTCACACACCCCCCCCCCCCCCCCCCCATGCATCAATCCCATCCATTCCCCCACGCCGGTGCCTCCCCCCAATTTGCTAAATCCATCCAATCCGGCCCCCCTCCTGGGCCTCCTCGATGACTTGACCGCCTGTCATGCTGGCAAACCCGTCATGTAACCAAGAAGCTAGTCAGCTCAGACCGCCTTGAACCATTCCAGCGTCAGCTCGGCACCGTTTGCGTTGTATCTTTTCTATTCCTCGCTCCCAAACCGGGACACTTCCCGCGAGCCAATAGCACGAACAGGTCACAAAAGCCTAAACGCACACGCTTTTTTTTTCGTTTCTCAACGAGTGAAAAATTTTTAGTTATACGGTACACTATTTGTGTTTCTTTTTTTTGTTCGTGTTTCCTTTCCGGTCGCATGGTTTCTTTTTTCAGACAGCTGGCCAGGGCTAAACTGATTTCCGACGTACAACTACATTGCCTGTGCAGTAAATCTACCTGTCATGGGCGTTACTGGGGTCCAGCTGGTGATGTTAAAGGGCGCAAGGAGGTGATGACTGAGGGAAATACGCATCCGAACCTACTGGTTACCCAGGGCAAAAGATAGCCGTTTGAAAGATAGACACCTGGTGTAAAAGGGAATTTTAGGGACCAGATCCCGCCGGGTATACCTAGGTTTTCGTACATCGGTGAACACTACGTATCTATAAGTACCCTCACTACGTACGGCTATCTGGATTTATGACTAGGTAGGTATATCGGAACGACTCCCTTGCACTGCTACGGTACATAGGGCACTCAGGTACAAATACCTACAGACTTCGTAGTGTTGGTACCTATGTAGGGAACCCAGTATGGCGGATCACCGGGTAATGGCTCATGATGGCCTGTCAAATCTATCTTGTGTACGTCCGAACCTAGTGTAGTGAATGGAGCCGTAGTGTACGGACATGGTGAGTAGGTACATACACTACGGAAAGCATTACGGATCCGTACTTCGTACATACGAACGAGCCAACTAAGCACGGATTCACTAGGTCGTGGGCAGAGATAGTGTAGTTACATAGTCTAAGACACTACGGAGAGAGTACCGGCGATGTTTGGCTATTGGTAACATGGGCCGCTGACAAGGACTGATTGCCTAGCCTAGCCTATACGGACTACCACCAACAACTAACCCAAGGTTGAAATTGTCAATCACACGTGTAGGGTCAGGATCACAGTTCCTCGGTTGTACCTACACTAAGGTTAGTGTACCTAGCAAGCATCTTTAGTGTAGGTACCCTAGGTAATATGAACCCAAGCCGTGTCAGAACTTGGTTACAATAAAAGGTAACGACTTTTAACGAGAGAGACAGAGAAGACCAGAGACCCCCTCCCCTCCCCCCCTCCTCTCCCCTGCCCTGTTCAACTAACTATGTAACTACCGGACACATGAACTCCCGTTTCAAAATTACATTACGCCGCATCCCACGGGCCGGTAACATAAGTAGCTCTTCTGAAAGGAGGATCAGTAACCCAGGTCACAAATGAATACAAGTACCTTACTTATAGGTGGGAGGTAGCCGTACGAAATACACGTACCTACTTTTATACGTCCGTACCTAGGGAGGGGGGGGGGTTTATGATCGATCAATGTCCGGGTTAAAGTGCTAGCATCAATTACGTGCTTCCACCGGGGAGCTTTAGGCACGTAACCGGTCCGCTTCCTAAGTTCCGTCCACGTTACAGAAAAATTGCAAGAGAAAATAAGTACAATTATTATATAGGTACCTACTATCGATCGATCATAAGACACCTGCCTTCTCTGTAATACATAGTAAAATGATGGGGGACGTGAGGCGTACGGATGACTGCTGTAATCCGTACTAGGAAGTGCGTTATTTTCCTCTTGGGGCAAGCCCGCATGCGCTATACAGCTGTACTTTTAAGTGTACCGTTATTTCTCCTCTGTGGTGTGAGACTGTGAGAGGGCTGGTAACGTTTTTTTTGTTTTGTTTTTTTTTTGTTGGTGTTGGTGCTGCTGTTGGTGTTCTCGTGTTTCTTCTCCTCCTTCTTCTTTTTTGGGTCCTCTTTCCCGCCCAGCCCTGATCGATCATTTACGACACATCCCTTTCCAGACTCTTTCTGTCTTGGAAGCATTGTCTCTGGCGTGGTAGTCCACGAACCGTCATTGGCCCTGAGGTGCGGCGCATGGCATCGCATCGCATCGCATCATAGATATCGCATAAGAGTAAATCATAGGCCAGCGGCATTAACACATGGCAATTTCCAAGTTATTAATCATTGGCAAGGCGGGTTGGGGATTCATCCGGCTCTTGCGGCGATCACAGCCTAGAAACTAGTTAATGGACTTGCTTGGTGTACGGATTATGTACCTGTTTCCGTAGTGTAGGGTAGAATATCATAGCTAGTTTTTTTATTATTTTTTATTTTTTATTTTGTGTGTTCCTGATTCTTTTGCCGCCGCATCGACGCGTTATTTCCGTCGACACGGGCATCGCGCACCTACTCAGTACCTAACTTTATTGTCAGATGGTGTAGGCTACACTACCTAGGTATGGTGGCCATTTTTGTAGGTAGGTAGTGTCGGCTGTAGGCACACATTACTAGTATGTAGGGACACTAGGGATGGTCCGTCGATGCGAGAACAACGTGGGATCCCCCAGTAGTGTAGGATTCTCCTCCATGAAATGCTATTTTTGACGAGATGGGTGACACTATCCACCTGGGGCAATCTTACTTCCCCGGTGTTACCAGCGCCGTGTCCTCGGTTATACCTATGAAATTATCCCCCCTAGCTAGGTGGCGAGCAGCATCGCCATACCGTGTGCTGGTGCCTGGGGTAGGTAGATAAGTTTGTTTAAGATTGGCCTATCCCCTGATTATTGCCGTCAGGGAACCACGATGATCGGCGAGTGGCAAAAGAGTTTGAATTCATCTAACATATACCTGGTTGTCGCAAGTTTGCATTCAGTTGCGCTCTAAAGCACGGGGGACAAAATAAAGGGTGTGAATACTATTTCGTCGGTCGGACTCATTCTGACCGCAAGTCCATTCTCTGCGGCCAATCCACTCGTTTGTTCGGACCGCTGCGTAACCAGAGGTCGTATAAGGAGCCAGTCGTAGGCAGCGAAGCAAGCAGCCAGCCTCTACCTGATCGGCATCCGCTCGCAATTGTCTGTCCTGCGAACGGGGATTTCTGACTCAGATGCCACCACAAACTCCGAACACCGCCTCTCCGAAAATGCATGAGGAGTATGTTTTCGCACCCGTAGATCGCAGTGACGCACGATATATTAAGGTTGGTCGCACACGGCGTATTCGCACGCCATGACTTGCGAATACCTATTCCCTTCCACCTCTAACTCATCATCCGGAGGCGGGAATGTGTGTAAATGCAGCGTCATGGATGCTACGCTATCGATACATTATCCGACTCTCATTTCGCAATGACTTGCTCATCATCACATGCGCACGTCGCAGTTCCCTTTCGCCTCTCGGTGGAAACGCGAGTTACGATGCCTAGTTTTGTAGCATCGTGAGCATCACTGCCTATAGTGTGGATCGACCGGCAAGCTAGATTTATTCGGTCTTTCGCTTACTTTTGAGGCTGAGACATTAGGAAGCAGTGTGCGTAGGGTAGGGTAGGGCAGTGTAGTGTAGTGTAAGCGGTCCCATTATCGCTTGCTGATACGGTCGGCCTACACCACACATCCGACCTGCTGCCACCAGTCTACTTAGGTATGCGTAAGTAGGTATGTTGTATGTATGCCGGTCTGCAGACGGCAACGCCATAACAGGCTTGAATAGGCAGCCCGCAGATATTACACTATCTCGACTATCTACAGTGCCGTGGCTAACGTCCCTCCAGCTGCATTCCGAAGCCGACGCTACTTTTTTCTAGAACACTGACGATTTTCCACTACTTATGGATCCGTATTACTAGTGTAGTTGTTACCAGTCCACCGCCTCGGGTTGGTAACCTACCTACGGACGTACCTTGGTACTAGGTACCTAGTTGGCAACGGGATACCTACCTAGCGTAGGTAATAAGTACGGATCCATAACTGTGCCCATATACCTCCGGTAGCTCAGTAATAGTACAGTAAGGAGTGATACCGACCTACCTAACAAGGCTGTTGTTGACTGTTACCAGGAATCAAACGCCGTTTGGTTGTGGGGAAGACAAGTACCTAGTGCGTGTCCTGCCGGACATAACGGCCGTAGGATATTCCCTGTCGATCCAAACAGTGCCTAGGTAGGTAATCCGTAGTGTGCAAACGTAAAGAAATTGTACCAACAGCGTGGAATGGCTTTACCTATAGTGTACGTCCGTAGGTAGATAGAATGTCTGGGGAAATTCTCCCAACGCTACTCGGCGATAGACAGTCGAATCGAGTCGCTGCCCAAGTGTCTATTACGACACCCTGGGTAGCTTTGCCAAGGGCCATCATACCTACATATGTACTATGGACTTTTTTTCCATGCACAGAAAATATGTCAGGGCGTCCGCGTACCTACATTCTTCCACGCGCCCCTAAAATGAGATACATGATTACCGTCGCCTTGTGAATAGGTATGTACCTAGAGTAATACCTACCTAGCAGATATACCTAGGTACTCATGCTCTGCAAGGTCATTTCCATCCTCCGGATTCCCCGTCAGTCGTCCAGTTCCAGAGGAATGGATAGGACCGATAGTTACGGACTAGGTACACCAAATCAATTTCAGTGCACAGCACGGAATACAATACGTACGAAACACATCTTGCTGGTGTTCGTGGTGTAGATACGACGTAGATTCTTGCCGGTCACGTCTCCCATTCAGTCGGGTCTGACTGTTTTTTCTTTTTTTTTTTTACGTATAAAAAAATTAATCCGCCTACGGAACAGTAGTGAAGTGCTAATAGACACCTCTTTCTATCCTTGGCTAGGAACAGCTTGTCTTGCGCGCACTAATATACTCAGCAGGAATAGCCTCTTACTACACCTTACGGAAGTACATGCTGATACTATGAGGACCTACCTAATGTAGGTAGTGTACCGTTTCGACGGGATCAAATTAACTAGTAACTACCTGCTTCTTCTGTACACATTCTTCATTTGCCTCATCTCTCTAGGTGTTCGAGTCGGACCGGAGTAAGTGTTGTTGCCTGGGGATAAGTGTATCCGTATTCGGCCCATCAACAGCGCCGGCGGGACGACCGAGGCGCCGTGGGTTACTCATATCGTAGGAGGCTGACACGAGATGAGGCGGATGTGCTCACCCGCTCAGCTTCTTCTAGGTAGGTAGTCTGGCGCGTTGGTTCCCAGACGTGCGCAACCGACAACGAGCCTGAAAGGAACCTGAACAAGCTCTATGATATATGTATCTAACAAACAACCAAACCGGGCCGACACGGCCTTGCACTTTGAGCCAACGTAGGCTAACGACATACCATAACTACCCAAATCGCAATTGTCCGTTTGTTCTTGAAGACCTACCTAGCGTAGTATCAAGGCAATCAAGAATCTAATAATAGGTAGTCGTGCTTACAGTTATAGGTAGGTAGGTAAGGTACATAGTAATAACGCAGGATAGGTGTACATACCTACTTAATGCGTTGCGTTATTTCTACCTAGCCGAAACCTCGATTTACTTGGCCACGATCAGATCATGTTGTCGTCGCAATTATCAATAATGGACCTGTTACATAATACCTGCTAACTATACATCTTACACCTTCGCAAATGCTAGGCACGGGATCCGTAGTTACATTAGAGATGAAATCCAGGCTCGTGGATCTACAAATAGTGTAATAACCTAGTTACCTATCACAGGACGGGGAATTCGTGAGTCGTGACATGTTACCTATGGCGATCAGGCCCTCTGCACGTCCATATTGGGTCCATCTGGACGGGACCCGTCCCGCGCCAATGGACCGGTCCAGCACGAGGGGCTGACATATTGCAGATGAAACGTATCTTTTACTACAAGCGACCAGTCACTGTTCAGCCTCGAGTTCTCCGGTCTGTGTCAGAAGTCTAGGCCGGGGAGTCCAATCCCGGATGGATACGAATTAGTCTACGTACCTACCTACGAAATATGTACCTAGATATATATTCCGAATGTCTAGATGGTGCGTCCGCGATCTGGACACTAGCAGAGTTACATTCCTAGAGTGGCATAGGTATTTGGATGGTCTTGAATAAACCTTTCCATATCACCTTTCTTTGTGTTTTGTTGTCGTAACATCACACCTGGTCGACGCGAGTTTGCCCCTTTGCTCGTAAGAAGAGCTCGTCTTACGCAAACTCATCTGTTTGTGGTCAGCATTGATCCCTCACCGAGCATACCGTATCTTTGTTCACCTATAGGCTCTGCCCGTGTACATATCTTGAGGTAAGGTAAAAATGCTTTAAAGCCACAGCAGGGTCGTAGAAGCTCAAAAGAAGCATCATATCGAAGCGTTTGAATGATCAATGTCAGGGGTCCTCACACTAATACCAACAATCTACCTAGTGATGCACACTATGCGCTACCAGGTACTTGTCACTGTTGGATGCCACCTACCTATGTTGTCCAGCAACTTGTCATTGTAGGTAGACTACGGAATACCTACTGCGTACATACCTAGGTATTTTGTGGATTATTAGATAGTTTGTATTAGGTATGGCATGGTAGCAAACAGGTTACGTGGGTTACGTGGGTTACGTGGAGTCCAATTAGGTTACCCGTCGAGTCTCACCATGCAATGCACGTTTAATTCACAATGGAGAGGGTTTCGATGCCGGGAACCAGGAGGGTGTAGGAATAGGTAGGTAGCCTGAACGGATGAATGATGACTGGGCCTCATCAAGAAAACAACGCTAGGTATCTCTAGGGGCCTCACACTACTGTACATAATAGAATACTAGTGTAGTTGATGGGACTACTTAAACTAGATGCTGTGTCTAGGTACATTACCTAGTGTACGGATGCAAATCCGGCGCAGATTCACGATGTAGATTCTCTTACCGGGATTGGGCTGTTGACCTTCGGGCCGTGAAGTGTAGATTGTACTTAGGTACGGACTATAAGGTAGGCAGATGAGTTAACTTGGGTAGGCAGGTAGTTTAGGAGTTACAATCTAAATATTATAAGTACCTAGGTAAGACATACGAATACACGACTACAGGTATAAGTAGTTTAGGAGACAGAACAAAAAGGAGCTGGCGTGCACGCCCCTGGGATGCAAATAGCAACTCTCACATGACTATGTAAATGTTCTTCGGAGATTCTATGTATTCTATCTCTTAAACGTCATAGATGTCAGAAACTTCGTTCGGTAGTTACTGGTTGATCCGCATAAAGAAGCCGGGCGGTGTGAAATGCAAGGCCATGTTGGCATCCCATCCATCTCCCAGTGTAGTGTAGTTTATAGAAAGACGGGAGGAATTCGGAATAGTGACATATTCGTTGATTATCTAACAACACCTGTTCCGTACTTCGTTCATGGACGCGTGCGCGCGTATGAAGCACGTACGTACATTTAGGTACCTATATGTAACTAGACATGTAACTAGTCAATAACTATAAATTACTAATATTTTGAAGCCCATGCTAGTGTATGTAAATCATCGTGAGGACGGATCCGTGCACAGTACCTAGGTATGGTAGGTATGGGTACGTAGGCAGTCCGGGTTGTGTACATCCCAGACCGCGAACTGTCTCCGCAACCATGAAGTAGGTGGCTAGGTAGGCAGTCCGTAGGCATGTAGGTATTAGGTATCTAACGGCTAATATTCCGGAAATGCCTACCAGCTTCATTAGGTAGGTAGTTGGCTTCATATGATTCCTAATTAAACGAAACTCACCGCCATGACATGCATACGCCCGGAGTCGCTACCGAGGCTGCCATGCGATATCGCCCACACAAGAAAAAAAGTATTCTATATTAACCCAATAGACTTGCTGCTACACCGGACAAGCCAGCAATCGTCGGGCAGCATTCTCGCTGACCCCAAAGCCAGCGGCTCGCGTTCGATGCCCGACATACACACACTCACACGTACATAACATCCGTACATAAGTCCATGCGCACGCATATATGTATACACGTACAGTACCTAGACACGTAGATAGCTGATCCACAACACACACACTCGCACACACACCCATTTCCACGCGTGCAAGCTGAGGGTTAAGTGAACGGGAATTGCTCAGCGGCATCGGTGTCGAGCAGACAATGATCGGCGTTTCCTGATGCAGCATGTCGCCAGCAGGTTGGAGGGGGGTGTGGATGAGTCACTCTCCCTTCACCAGGCCTGAAGCGGAGTAGAAGGGAAGAAGCATACAGTAGCCGTCTGACTAAGGAATGCCCTAAGCGTTAACTAAAGCGGCAAAACAGGAAGCTCATAAGGGTCGCGATACCTGATATTGAACACCATTCTTCGGATCTCCGGTAACCTGCTAGGTACAGTAGTTCGCAGTACGGACGTATCTAGTACGGAATACTTGCCAAAAGACTACATAACTAGCACCTAGGTACGCATCCGTAGTGTGTACTTGTCTACCTACTTACGTGCTTAACAATCCGCTTACACTGCCTAGAAAAGTAGGTACATTTTCTGGGTAGCAGACGATGACGACAACGAAGTGGACGATGAGATGGAAGACATAAACATTCCACAAGGCACGACTTGCCCGTGGTTTCATAGGGCATAGTGTAGGGCTGTCTCAAGCAAGTCTGAAACGAAATCCCGCAGCCAGATGGCGATGCAACAATCCATAATTTTTCTCGTTGGCAACTGTATCTAGGTAGGCGGTACCTACATGAGCCGAATGAATGATGGCTCTCTTTACCCGTCCTCACGGCATTTCAACCCGTGTTCCTAGGTATTTTACCCGCGACGTCATCGTCAACTACCCCCCAACTACCTAACCTGTCTGCGTATCATACGAAGTAGGTAGGTAGTACGGACGTACCATCTCTACAATCCCCCCAAACTTGACGATTTATCATCGCGGGCTAGGAAGATGTACCGGTAGCTTGCTTTACTAGACAATAAAGATACCAACCTACCTACGGACGTACTCCCTCGGGCAGTCTTAGGTACGGTTCCGTAGACTAGAAGCAATCCGACTACCTACCCGCTGACCCGCCCCTCCACTTCTTACAGTCCTGCCCAAAACAGCCTTGGGTTGAGATCGGTCGGCCAAACCACCTCGATTTCCAAGTACATGTGACGGTAGTGTTGGTTTTCAGGTCACAAGGGATTTTTGATGCCACCAGAAGAGGGGACAAATGTACCTACTTACACACCCTAGGTATATACACTAGTACACATACATACATACACGATACAAGATCAGTTGCGTCCCCAACAAATGCAAGAGGTAACCGACAAGCGCATCACGATATCTCCATTTCACCAGCAGGACAAAGCGCTGGCTGTGCTTCGGAGATAGCATACCTACATGAGATATAGAGCTTTTCGTACAATAATACCCGACTAGATAGTGCAGTTATACCCAAGTGTTTTTCCCGCCCAGCCCAGCCACAACGCTGCTCTACCACCCCCTATTCAATCCGATCAATAGGGGTCGAAGCTCTCACAACCCCCCATGAGAAAAGTTGAATAGGTAGGTGGTATAGGCAGGCAGGCAGGCAGGTAGGTAAGGTAGGTAGGTAGTCGAATGGCCGAGCAGGGTGGTAGATAAGCCAAGCAAAACGGCAGAAATTCCACTCCCGAAGTTCCCGTTTCCTTTTTTTTTATTGTCCCCTCCTCCGTCTGTGACTGATCATTTACCTAGTTTCCGTGTGACGCACACACCATGATCAACTACCTAGTACCATCAACTACCTAGTACCTATCTGACTACTGCAGGCTCCGCTGTGACTGGCGAGGTAACACCATGGTTCTCGACGATGCCCAACTACCTGCCTACCTACGGACGTACCTACGGATCCGTACCTACTTACCTACCAGAATTTTTTTCACGCTCCGCCGCCGGGATATGAAAGCAGGCAGTAGTGTAGGTAAGTACCATACCGACCTTGGGTAGATAATGACGATGCTTACACCCCCACCGCAGGAGGGGCAGGGAGCAAGGTAGCTGGAAACGGCATGGTAAACGCTCTCGGAAGCGCTGCTCGTCCTGTCCACCTTACGGATCCGTACGGATCCGTTCTTCACTTTTTTACCTTAGGGAACTACCTAGGTACATTAGCACGACGTGTGAAATACCGTACACACTACCTACCTACCTATCCATGCAGTACATATGTGAAACTCACCTCACTCTTCTGGGCAATATTCGAGGTAAATCCGGAGGTGGGGAGGGGGGAGGGTGTGAAGAGAAAAATGCAAGCAAGTAAGCAATCTGGGAAGGGGAAAAAAAGCTGACAACACTGACGTGGGAAGTGGAGAGTAGTCGCAGCAGACCCTCCTCCGTTCCTCGCTCGGTGACATGTTTCTTGGGGCTTTTTTTTTTCTTTATCTTCCCGCGCTTCCTTCACTGACATCATCGATGGTCCCGTGAACAGGCTAGGTAATTCCTAACTCCGGCATCGACAAGATGCGGAAGAGAGTGAGATTAGGTAGGTAGTAGCTTATCTAGATCGTGAATGTTCCCTGCCTACTTCATACATATCATCCGGCTCATGAATGCAACGTGGCGCGGCTCTCTTCATGTACTTTCCTAGTCTGAGCCCAGTCTCTACTCAATTACTACTCAGACACAAGGGCAAGAAAGTTCCTACGGGTTCATATAGGGCCTAGCCTGTACCTAATATAAGACCTAAGGATTGCGGGACCGAGATGAGGCGGACTTCCTCTCGTCGATTGGCTTCGACTTCGCTGCGGATGCGCTGGTCGAGACACCTTCCTACCTATCTGAAGTCAACCTGACTGCTGTCTTCCCCAACAAGGGGCTCGAACAGAATCATAACCTTATAATTCTGAAACCAGGGTCATTCACGCTCATATATAAATAGTTCGACTCGTTTGGCGTTGGTCGATTGGCTTCAAGTCTTCCCAGGAGCGAACTGCCTTGTGACGTGGACCCCTTTTCCTTTCAACGTCCTCTTTTTTCCCCCTCCGTACATGTGTACCTATTTACAAAATAGAAACTAAAAACAACACAGCACAATGCAGCAAACCTTTGAAACATCCGAATATGTCACCGTATAATTGGTGGAGGGTGCCAGCTAAACGACAGAGGAGCTCTCAGTTGGTGATTTTGGTCTGGCACAGACAGAGGATTGAGATCAGACGGACGGCGTTGGAGACGTGGTATTTCCAGCGAACTATCTGCGTGTCACCTCTCTGACACACGATTGCTCCTTATTTGGCCCCATTCCCTTCTCATTCAGGGTAGTAGTCGTCCCGCTAGATCCCGTTCTCCAAACCATGGAGATATCAACGTTAGCCGTAGAGGCGGTAGACCAAAAATAATGATTCGTAGAGCGTGGCGAACTGTAGTTTATACTTATTCAGTTTCATCAAAGGAACGGTTACTCCATCGATTCACAGCGTTCCTCCCCTTCGGGAAGTTAGAAAGCTTTGTCTTTCCTCCATAGCGTTCGTGACTTGTCTTTTGCCAGAGGACTGGAGCGGGAAGTTTGTATCGTGTTTTCGGCAAGTAATAGTAAAGTACGGATGAAACTGTCTTCCGAAACAAGCAAGATCTCTCTTGTACAATTTATCCTTGTTCCAAAAGCATTTGCCCATATTCCACGCGTCGGCTTTCATGGAATTGTGTAATATTCTCAACTTCAGCTCGCTACAATTAATCATTGCTAACCGAGGTTATATACAGGGCGTATCATATATCGTCAGCCTCATGCTAAAATTGGCAAATCCTGTGGTAAACGCAAGACCCTACGGTGGTGATATTGAGCACACCATCAATGACTCAGCGAGGAGGTTGAACGCTTAGGTAGCCTCATGAGTTTGATCTCAAGACACGGTACTTCAATATACTGTCATCCCATGAGCAGGCGCAAAGATCACATTGGCTATCAGGCCACGCCAGACTATGACAGTCGTAGGAGATCTTACGAAGCTTTGCGCGAGTTCTTCAAAAATACGAAGCGACGCCAAGATCGGAACTGAACCTCAAAGGCCCATCATTTTCTCAAACTACCAGAGCTCCCGAGTCAAAAATCTCAGTTCTGGCCCAGGTAATAAAGCAAAGCCCTTTCGACGTGCGAGCATTCCAATAACTACTCCTCACGTTGTGGGTAAATTAAATGGCATCTGAGCCATCAGCACACAATCCAGTTCTGAATTGTAGCAAGCTTTCGACAAATAAGTAGATACAACTCAATAGACTCGTTAGATTCAAATCATTTCTCCTCTTCTGCACTATGATCGTTATATCACATAAATTGAAATCTGCGTCTTTGTATACTACTCGAAAGCCTACCCCTTTCGAGAACACGATGTTAATCGGTGGACATCTGATATAACGTGTGTCATTGAAACCGGGCCAGAAATAATGCCTTCAGCGGAGCTGCATTTGATAGGACCATACACTGCTCATTGTTGCTGTGTCTCTTGGAAAACACAAAACATACCAGTCGCTACCTGGGCCCGCTTCTTTGACTGCTGATGCCGTAATCAGAGTCGGTCCCTCCCTTTGCAAGATCATTTTCATGGAAAGTGGTGGCATTTGAGATTTTCTTGAGGAAGGAAATAGCCGGTCTGCCTCTCTCTCTCTCTCTCTCTCTCTCTCTCTCTCTCTCTCTCTCTCTCTCTCTCTCTCTACAATGTAACTATTACGGCCTACGGTTCTGTCTCTGAGGACTGGCATTAAAGTAAGGGGACAGCAAAAACGTGGTGTTCAGGCAAGGGATTTAGATTTTCGCTCCGTAGTAAATCATTTCTTTTAATCCTCAATCTCGGACGAGAGAAGGTTGTTACCTGAGGTGTGACTTGTCTGATGGTGAATAGTACATATCAACGCCTTGTCGTGCTACGCGTAGCTCACTCGCAAACCATGAGCGATGGCTGAGCCGCCGTCGTTCTCGGCCGGAACTTCCCATGCATCAAACACGGTTGCGATCTCCAGAGCGTCTGGTAACTCGTCTGGCCCGAGTTATGTCCTCAAAACTCGGGGGCGTGCCCACGTCTCATATTGTCCGATAACATGAGCTGGGCTCCTGTCTTGAAGATATGCTTGACGCTCGGACAGAAAACCTGGTGATAAGTCGTCGAATGGTTGCTACAGGGCTAGACAATGACAATGTCAGAGTTGCACATCGGTCGGTTTGGGCGGTCAAGATCTACAAATCGACTGACAGAAATTCACCAGCCGACAGACCGCTACACAGCGGTCATGATGCATCAACCGATAGACCGGACCGATTTCTCAGGTGGCCGACGGGCCCGTCGGTTGACCGCCGGTTAGGCAGTACTGTAGCTTCATGAGGGGAGTCCCAGGCATTGCATAGTGTACGCAGTGTATAATTACAAGACTAAGCAAAAAGAGAATGTCAATACACCTTTCGCATGGATATGAAAACCATACAAATATTCCGTTTACAACAATGATGCTAGTTGCTTCCGTTTGCAATCGAAATCGACCAATCAGCAAGTCGGTTGGGGTGTGTATATGGTTTACATTCAACTTTATTGACGATGTGTATATTACCGTCGGCTTCAGCGGTCGGCCACACATTCGATCCGCCCGTCATCAGTTTCAGCAAACAGTGACCCGAAAGCTCGTCAGATCAAAACCATTGTGAACGACTGACCGTTGAGTAAAATATCAAGGGTTCTGCCCGGCAGCTCGCCGGGTTAAACGACCGATGTGTATGTCTAGTAGACATAGAGAAATCAGAGTGTCAGGGGAGAAGCGGTATACGTAAACTTGGCACGAAACAGTGTACAAGCTGCAGAGAAACGATAGCTCACTTCGGAATTGCGTACAGAGATTCACTCGAAAGAAAATGCTAGACAGGCATGGAAGAAACGCAGGGTAAATAGCAACGGGAGCGGGCACCGGGAGAATCATAGAGAGTGGGATTGTAAATCATCACAACTAACAATGGCCGCGCAAGCTCTCGGCAATGTAAAGGGGCTATCGACAAACAATGTTCATTTCGTTCTCTTGATTACTGGTTAATGTTACTGGCAGAATTTTCTTTATTATGCTGTATTAATGTCTGATTGCTGTTCTACGCTGCTAAACACGTTTTGATGCGAGCAGGAAGTGGTTGGGCTTTGAAGGAGGCTATAGAATCGTTGACGAGAGTGCAAAGTCCGTCTCGATATCGTCAGTGTTGTCCGTCTCAGAACTTGGTGAGCTCTTCCCACTTACGACGTCTAGAAGCTTGACTTAGTATGGCTATCCCTCTGTTTTTCATAATAACGATATGCTCGTCCATGGTTGACCTTCAGAGTTCCGCAAAGCCGCGCTGAGCGAAGTGATGCCAAATACCACAATGAGCAGACAGTAGGGTTCGTAAAACTCAGACGACGACGGCATGATCGCCTAGTAGTAGCTCAATCTACAGACTCATACCAGTTCCGATAGTCAGCAGCGCCCAATTATCGATAAATATCGAAAAAAGGCCGCAGCATATTCACCCTCGACTTTTCTCCGCTCCACGACGCAATACATAGGACAAAACCACAGCCAAAAGCACGACATCCAATCTCATAGAAAATCAACTCCTTCAAGCCTCAAATCATATCAAACCACCTCTACCTCACGGCAAAATCTTCCCACAGCACGATCAAGATGTAACAATCAGAATTTGTAGACATGGCAACCGGATCATATCGTATCTATCAGCCTCTCCGTCTTCAAAAAAGAAAAAGAAAAAAGGGGGGGGAGAAAACGTGTAATTACCCGCCATAGCACACTATCACCCAGTGGTCAGTGGTCGTACGTAGTATGTCAAATCCTTACTCTGAGAGAAATACACCAATGCAATCCGACCCAATTCGACCCAATTCGACCACTCTCTTGTAAGAACATGCTAGGTGCGTGAAGCCAGCTTCAAAGCAAACATCTAAGACGTGAAAACATTTGTCAGCGCCAATGAAATGGTAACGAAATGGATCAATAACGCGCGAGTAGATATCTTGCGCAAGCACATATCACCAAGACACTAGGCAGTACAACACAGCATTTGATGGACTAAAACGATGCTTATGTTTATCGGATTATTGGGCGCGGCATTATTTACCATAATTCCTTTCCTAACGTCGCCTGAACTGGTCGATTTCCTGGAACACCCCCATGAATAAACAACGAAGCCGCGTTGCCGATTGCCATTTCTGTTATGCGCCGAATGTACCGTAAAAGAAGTGGACTAGTCGGACAGAGATAGCATGCCTGGCATAAAGGAGGTAGCCCAGAATGGGACAGGGGGATTTAAGACGTAGATCCAGTTTCTCACTCAGGCTTCTTGGCGACCTTATCATCCTCACCCTCGAGTGCGGGCATATCATCATCCTCGTCATCCTCATCCTCGTCATCGTCGGCGTCCAGAGCCTCGGGACCGCCACCCAGCTTGGAGAAATCAATGCCACCGAAATCACCGCCACCTATGAAGCAAAACAGACGGTTAGTTATTACCCCGATACGTAGTATGAGAAGTATGCGAGAAAGATTGGAATGGCTGGGGGGCAAGGATTGTTTACGTACCCAAGCCTGCCATGCCTTCCATGCCTTCCATTCCTCCCATGCTTCCCATACCAGGCATGCCTCCTATACGCGGAAACAGATTAGCTCAGCCCATTGAGATGGTGGTAGATTATTACAAATTTTCCATGGGTGACGACCACGAAGCATCTTTGTATGACGCGGAAATAAGGGATGGGGAAGGAAGGGAGCTGTTCACATACCCATACCACCGAATTGAGAGAAGTCCTCTTCAGCAACCTCGTTTTGCTCGTCCTCGTCGACCCATTTGTCGAAGTCGGTTTTGAGGAACTGAACTTTGGCGGGGTCCTTCAGCAGGCGTTCCCAGTACGCCTCAGCGAGCACCTTTTTGCGTAGCTTCATTTCAATATTACGGGCAGTGTGGTGTATCTGGACGTGGTTGGTGTCGATTTCGCCGTAGAACTTAAGTTCGAGGTGGTAGGTTCGCTTCAGAGTACCCGAGTAGCCGTGGAACGTCAGAGAGTTGGACTCGCAGTTCAGCTTCACGTCATTTTTCGATACGTCAGGGACGGAAATGGTGAGATAGATGAAGTTCTTCTCGGGGTCAGTGCTAGAGGAGCGTTGAGCCCATAGGACTATGCGACAGGAATCAGCATGCTAGCTTTTTTTTTCCAGGCCCCTTCACACGAGACATGATGGAAAACTTGGACAAGGCAAGAAAATGGAGCAGGGATATTGGAGAAATCAAGCTATATTGGTGATCGCAAAGGTATATATATGGGACAAGGAAGACTAACCTTCGGGAGTGAGCTGCGACATTTTGATGAGGCTGGATTGGTGGGGAGAAAGTGGGATAAGAGTCGCAAACGAAGCTACAAGTATTGAACTGTGGCAAAATTGATGTGAGCAGTGAATCAACCTATCATGAAGGGTTTTATTTTTGGGAGGTTTTTTTTTTTTTTTCAAAAAAAGAGAGCAAGGGAGTGAGTGTCCTTATAGGTATGCGTAGGTGGAGGAGGAGAGAAAGGCGAAAGGCAAAAGGCAAAAGGCAAAAAGCGAGAGTGTACCTTGTTTACTACGAAGAGGTTGAAGATCGGTTAAGATGGGAGATGTGATGGTGGATGGCAGACAGACAAGGCAAGACAATCAGTCGGGTCGTCGCTGTCAAAGCTCTTTTTAAATAGTGGACAGGCAGTGAAGCTAGGCGGGAGATGACTGGTAGAGCAGGTGCGGTGACTGCAGTTGCTGGCTGGAGGCAACGAAATTGGGTTTGGTGATGCAACCATCTGAGACCCCACTAAAACCCGGCCCCGTTTTGATTCTATCAAATTCTTTAGAAGCACACGGTGTGCTCTAGAATCGTTCTTTCCCAATAGTACTTAGCACGCATACGAGCGAGGTAGGTAGATAGGTAGGTAGGTAGGTAGGCAGGTAGGTACCTACCTACGTCCGTAGTGAGTGAGTGTACTTACATAATCACCACCACAGCCGACGAGCTAAGAAAGAAAAAAACTGTTTGTACGTCCGTTCGTAGTACTTGAATATTTTCTTTTTTCTTCTTTTCTCTCTTTTTCTCTCTTTCTCTCTCTCTTTCTTTCTTTCAATATGTAGCTTAGATTAATGATAAAGCATGGGGAAAAGAGTTTTGTAGGGCTGAAGAGAGCATTCTGTACGTCCGTACGTATCTACGAGATACGGTACCTACCAGGTACGGAATACCTAGGTAGGTAGGTAGGTAGATCTAGGTAGGTACTTCTACACTACCTACCGGCATACAGAGGTATGTACGGACCGTAGGTACTTACCCCTATGGAGATCGTGCCTACGGATTACCTACAGTACGCCTCTTGGAGTAAAGAGGTACCTACAGTAAGTACGAACTACATACCTAGGTAGCTATCTAATAAGGTACCTACCTTAGGTACCTATCTTACTTAACGTAAGGTAGGTAGGTAATCTACGAAGCACTTCGAATCAGTCTTAGGCAGGCAACTATGATACGCAAAAAAAAAAAAAAACACAGTTCGAAAACATAGGTAGGTTGGTGATATCTTACCTAAGGTACCTACCTGTAGGTAGATAAGATCCCTAAGTATCGTGCATGGGGCGGGCAATGGCGGGGTTATCCAGCTACCTACCTACCTACCTCAGTACCCTGCACGCAGCTGCCAGGAGCACTGTTTGTCCTGCTTACGCTATTTCCCCGAGTGCCCGAATACAGCAATTCGGTCACTCGCACGGGTTTCAACAAATTAAAAGACTGTCAACTTATGCATACCACGCCTTCCGTAGCAACTGGGAGGTTGTCAAGGTGAGAAGTGTTACCTCTTTTTGATATTGGTGGAGCGAGTGACCCAATTGCACGCTACCTAGTTTTCGGGGCACTCTGAAGGCCATACGGAATACGGAATAGTACCTACCTGTAGGTACGGACGTACGGACGTATGTACACTACCTATCTAAACAGGTGGGAAGGTACCTATAGGTATGTACCTATCCGGTCGGGCAAGCGTAAAATTGCCTAAGGTACGGAACGTCCGTACATTACCTAAGGTAGGCAGGTAGGTACCTAGGTACTTAGTGTACGGGAATACCTACTACCTATCTACCTACCTAAGTGTGAGAACCTTTAGAGGGATGGAGGAAGCCCGATAACCCCGCCAGGTACGGACTACGGACTACCTTAGGTAGTACCTAACATAGGTACGTCCGTAGAGGTACGCAGGCAGGCAGGCAGTACGGACTGTACAGTACGGATCCGTAGGTATTGTACCTAAGGCACCTGGGCAGAATTTCAGCGCCGCACTACAGAATTTCACGGGCTCCAGTGGACCCTTCTTCTGATTTGTTCGCAGCCTTTGGCCCCTTGGAGGCAAGTCCTATCTAACGCTGATACCTACCGATAATCATTGAGGTCCTCACGTCATACCAATTTCACGATACCATCGGCTTAAGACATCAGCCCTCCGACGTAAAAGCCATCATCCCTTTTGCCACCATCTTCCGCCGTCGCAAGTCCTCTTTCAAGATGGAGAGCCTCAAAGCTCTCTTCGTTAAACCAGATCCCAATGCCCAGGTAAATACCCTCGCTCATCCCCGGTCTCTCCTATCCAATCCTATGCCTAATCCAAGCACATCAATGCGAACATTCGCACGAAGAAACCATAAGATCAATATGGGGAAAAAAAAAAAAAAAGAAAGGAGCCTGGACAAATAGAACCGTGCTTACAGAGACTCTCACCCCAATCAGATGCGAAAATGCAACCAACTAATCCGCTCGAACCTCCGTAAACTCGACCGCGACATCACAGCCATCCGCCAAGTCGAGCTAAAGACGAAAAACCTCATCCTGGCCGCCGACCGCCGCTCCACCCGCGACCCCTCACGGCGAGAGCAAGCACAGCGGGAAGCCCGCGACTTCGCGCGGGAACTGATCCGCGTGCGGCGGGCGTTATCGCGCCTCGTGACCTCCAAGGCCCAGCTTAATAGCGTGCAGATGCAGGTGAACGAGGCCTTTGCCCTGCGCAAGATAGAGGGCCACATCAAGGCGAGCGTGGGCATTATGAAGGACGTCAACTCCTTGATCCGTCTCCCTGAGCTTGCCGGCACCATGCGCGACCTGAGCATTGAGCTTATGAAGGCGGGTGTCATCGAGGAGATGGTGGGCGAGAATCTTCCCGTCGATGATGCCCTGTTCGAGGACGAGGAGATGGAGGCCGATGGAGAGGTCGATAGGGTCCTGGGTGAGATTCTCAAGGGCAAGATCGAGAGGGCTGGTCCCATGCCTGCGACGCCTATGGCCGCGGAGCCCACAACTGCCGAGCTGGAAGACGACGAGGAGGACCAGGAGGCCATGATGGATCAGATGAGAAACAGACTCGAGGCTTTAAGGAGCTAGTTCACTACATTCCTACAAATGTGTTTTTATTCTGGTTCTCTTTCTTTCTACAATATGTTCAGGATCACCCATGAGGACATCGGCGTTTAGGAGCGGGTAATCATTGGGTTAATGAATTGGCATCTCACGGTTTGGTTTCCCCTGGGTCATTCGCCCCTATTTAGCCAATAAGGCGTCTAGAATATGAGAAAGTCCAAAAACTTGGGGAGAGGGGGGATATATATACAAGGCGCGAAATCATACTTTGTCCATTCACGCAAACAAGAAGGAAGACGGCTCTAACTACCTGTCCACCCGGTGTCATTCAATCGTGTATCACATGTCCAAAGAGACGGAGTCCAGGAAGGGGGCAAATCCAAAAGAACTAATCTCTATCTAAAAGACCACTTCGTCGTCGTAGAAATGTGATCCGGCCCCTGATCCTCCGCCGTCCAATCCCAGCTCGTAGCCGTGAACACGTCCCGCGCGAACTTCTCCGCGCCCATCGCATGCTCGAACCGAAGCCTATGATCGCCCGCCAGCGACCTCGTGAATCGAAACGGCCTGTCGTCATCCCCCCTCGCCTCCCCGTCCGGCATCCACGCCTGCGCCGCCCGAATCCCCTTCCCGCCGGCGTGGGACAGGGGCACGATATTCGACGACAGGAGACCCTGTACGAAGTCGAGGATGGGCAGCATGCGGGTGCGCAGGCCGCAGTTGGTGTGGTTCTTGTCGATCTGGTAGGCGGGGCATTGGCGCAGGGTGGCGAGGATGGAGTCGATGGGGAGAAGGGCGGTGTCGGCGATGGCGTCGAGGGAGGAAGGGGAGAAGTCGACGAGGTAGAGCAGGCTCTTGTTCGTGAGGAATTTGATCATCTCGCCTAGTTGGTACGAGTCGCAGGACACGCTCGAGTCGTAGCCTAGCTTGCATTGGCGCGATGTGGTGTAGAGTGTGAGGAAGTGTCGCGGTATCGAGGCCAACGTGTTGAGGATGCTGGCGCGGCGGACTTGGAGTTCTTCTGGAATATGCGGACTGGATTAATATGTGCCAAGGAGTAAGAAGGAGAAAGAAGTACGAAGACAGGGAAAAGAATGGAACAAAGTGCATTATGACAGAAAGGGGTTAAAGGAAGATGTCAAAACTCACCCTCAAGTCCATCCTGTAAATGCCACCAGGTGGCATTGGCTGTATCATCACCCCCATCCTCACCAAACGCGCTCCAACGACAAGAGCCACTCATGATCAACTCCTTAGTCGCGGCCTGAAACTTCATAGGCTGGTTCAGAAGCCACGCGACCAAAATCTTCTGGCGAAGCACATTCTCGTTCACGCGGCTCATGCCGCCTGAGCTGTTCCCGTCTTCCCGGATCGGCTTCCGGCTCGTCACCGGCCACTTGAATTTGAGGCCCGTCGCGACGTACTTGGACACGGCGGCCGTGCAGTCGAACCGGTCAGCGAGCACGGCTAGCGTGGTCACAAACGCCATGGTGATCTGCGCCTGGGCTGTCTTCGCATCCAAGCCGTGCAAAATGCGCAAGAGATCCGAAAAGGCCGCGTCCCGGTAAGCATGCGACGTGGCGATGTCGTCGTCGTGGATCTCGATCCAGGGGAGATCGGCGACGTCTGCGTCCCTGGGCTTCACGTTCTTCACCGACAGCGAGGCGAACGCATCCGCGATGTCGTTCGCCTCTTTGAAGCGCGAGTCCCCAAGGAGCTTGTCGAAATACTTGGACTGCCGCCTCAGTACGGCGAGGTTCACGCGGAACGCAAGACGCACTCTGGCTTGGGGCGGGGGCTGCTGCGCATCTCTCAGGCTTGAAGGTCTTGGCTGGGCCGCCTTCCGGGCTGACCGGATTGTTTCTTTCGAGTTTTGAAACGTGACATCGAGCACTACATCACCGTGCTCAGAAATGATGGTGACCTGAGGAGGGAGCTTCTCCCGACGGGCGGCCTCTGATGAGGAGTCCTCGTCAGGCGCGCCACCCGGGTCCTCCATTTGGTTTGTCTCTAGTGGGAGGCAATACCTTAGAGAGAAGGCAATATGAGGGCCTCATCAGCTTCTGCGGGCGATGAAATTCCACTGTTCATCGAGACTCTGAGAGAGTGGTCAAGCTTCGAGTGTATGGAGACAATGATGTTATTCAATGTTAGATTCTTGAGCAAGGTCTAACTTGCTCCAACTCATCCCATGTACGGCATAGATGTGGCTTTTAAGACTTATATATTGATTTCTATATCCCGTTTACTGTTGTAGCTTGCGACTCGAGAGCCAATATATGAGCAAACAAGTGGTGAAGATACGGAAGACATGTGAGTGTGAAGCATTGGTTGAAATTGGCAGAGTAGCAGCAGTGTCATCGTCGATGTGAAAACTGGGTCTTTGAACTAAGCCACTTATGGACATAGTACGGATTACCTAACCTACCATAATAATTCTACCATCGGCGCGGACCATACGGAATACATGGCGATGACAACTCAACTCACAGTGAACAATTTCTCCATATGCCTACTCATCTTTGCTGATCCTCATCAATCCTATTGTCACCGATGTTAGCCATGACCCTTTCTAAAATACTACATCTCTTCTACTGTCCAAGTCTCGACTAGGTAGTCAAAACGTCATGTATCATTGAAGTGGTCACTGGCCTTCGTAAAGATTCGTTCAAGGCCCGTGGATGGATTGCCCGAGCCATACCTATTATATTGCTTTTCATCACTATCGTTAACTTTTTTATTTCCTCATGCCTGTGAGAGGGCTTGCTAATGCAAAAAAAGCACTTCAGCCATCATGTCACCGGTTGAATACAGGATTCCTTCCTGATTTCTCTTCCCAGCCGTTATCCCAATCCGAAGTCGGCTGCTAGGACAGCGTCATTAATGCTGGTGTGTGAGATACAGAAGCCTCCTTGTTAGTTTCCGAGCCTCTCTCGTTACAAACTGTACTGCTCTCAGCGCTTGTGAAGCTCTTCTTGGCACTGAGTAGTGGCCAATGACCTTTGAGCTCACGATATCTCATGAACCCCAAAGCCATTATGATGAAGATCCAGTAGACGTTGTACGATATTACTGATCCGTATGTCGCCGAGTTGGTCCAGCCAAAAATGGCGTTCAGGATTCCCCAACCTGAACCTCCATTGAACTCGGGACTGCAGCACTGTAGGGATCCCGTTGTCAGTAATTGACGCAGACACGATAATAGCTTGCCATTGCACTTACGTTTACATGCCAAACGCTCTTGTCAATGTCGTACGACCCAGGGCCAGTGCCCAGCTCGACCGCATCGCCACCGACGATGTCGTTCCACTTCTGGGCCTCAAAGAACCAGACAGCTCGTGAGAAGAGCCCGGCACCAACCAAGTATAAAAGACAGGTGGAAAGAACCAGGAAGAGCTGCAGCCTTGTAGAGGCGCCACCCCTATGATATGTGTTAGTGTTGCTGGAAGACGGCACGGACAATATTGGGCGTGTTCCACCTACCTGTACAGAAGATACCCCACCAAACCACCGACTAGAAGACCGATGACGACAGGCAGCGGTACAGCAGTGGCAGGGGCAGAGAACGAAACACCAGCAATGAAGACAATGGCCTCAATACCCTCTCGGAGGACAGTGATGAAGGGAAGCACAAACATGGCGTACTTCTCGGCAAAGCGTTTGAAGCGGGCGCCACGAAGACCGCTAGTCCCTGTTGGTGTCTCCATAGCCTTGGCCAGCTTTACGCGCCACTTTTCCTGCAGCTTGCCGACGCGGAGAAGGCCCACACCAACAGCACTGATGATGACGGAAGCAACAAGTGCGAAAGCACCTTCGTAATTGTATTCACTGCTTTGCCAGGCATCGCGACCCAATGTGTAGAAGGCACCGATGATACCAGCAGCGACGACGAGGCAGAGGAAGAAGCCTGCGCCGACTCCTAGCCATACCTACGAGGAATTGGTCATCAGGACGACTGGGCAAAAGACCGATATGTGTTTGATAATGGTTGATGAAGACGCCTTACCTGTTTGACTAGAGCCTTATATACGGCGACATTGCCATTGGGGCCATCCAATGTCTGTTTGAGGAAGGCTAGGAGGACAGAGACGATGATGACGGTCTCAAGCGTCTCACGAAAGACGATGAGGAAGACGGGGACGGAGAATACTTCTTTCGCCATGGTATCCTAATTTCTCTTGACCGATTACAGGTTAGGAAAGGAGAAAGAGCAGGAATGATTGACGGCGGACGGGAATGAGAACTAAATGGTTTTAGGAGAAGAGACGGCAGATGCGTGATTATCTATTCGATCTGATAAGACAGCGAAAGTTGATCTGATAAGACAATCTGATAATTTCGGAGCAGAACTAAGAAGTGGTGGTGTGGGGCTTTGACGACACAATTAGAAGCGAATACGACCTCACGTGTGCCTGGATTGATGCCATATCAGAACGATGAAGTATTATATGTAGGTAAGACTGGAAGTTTGTACGGGGAAATACGGACGGGACGTTAGTAGGTAAGTACTTGGATGCGAATTGTGTAGGTAGGTAGGTGGTTAGGTAGGTAGGTAGGTAGGTAGGTCCGTACGAAGAAGGTACCTGCCTACAGAACGAGATACGGGACCCGGCAAGTCAAGGTAGGTAGGGGGTACCTATCTAGATTAGGTACTTAGGCACCTCTACCTAGTACCTACCTACCTAGACCTACCTAGCTTAGGTACCTTAGGTAGCTTAGGCAGGTACCTAAGGTAGTACCTAGGTAGGTAGGGTTGAAGATCGGGTTGAAGAATTGCCGGGTTAGCGTACCTATGTACCTTAGGTAGGTAGTTTTGTATGGGCCAATTACCCTCTTAGGGGACCATAGCCTGGCCCACAACGAGCTGTGAATGTCCCTTGAATCGCCGCCGGTTTACGACTGGGTTTCACCATATGAGCAAACGGCAAATAACCTACCTTGACGGATCCGTTAGGTACGTACCCTCTTACGCCTAACAAATTCTGACTCTGGTTGGTTTAGGTACTAAACTACCTAAACAGGTACCTACTACTAGGTAATAAAGCCATGATTCGTGCTACGAAGTAAGTACGTCCGTACCTACTTAGGTTTTTTTATCCTTGGCTTCGGCCCGGGGGGCTCTCCCGATGCTGTTAGTCCCCTACCTACGGACGTACTACTACCTACCTACTACTACCTACTACTACCTAGGAATGCGACGGCGATTCAGTTCAATTGTTCCCGTACGGACCATCCGTACGGACTACCTACGATATTATAGTTTGACACCAAGACCAACACAACGTGCTCATCCCCAAGAAACGTGAATTGTTTTCCGATCTGCTACCGATCCGTACCAATCCATTATGTATTAGGTAATTATCTACCCAGGTAGGTACGTAGATTTTACCTGTTGCTGGCGTAATCGCTCTTGCTAGTGCACAGTAAACCATGCTTACTTACGAGGTCCATATTACCTAGCATCGTCAGATTGCCTACCTACAGACATAGGTAGGTAAGTACGGATCCGTACAGGGTACCGTATTCCGTACAGTACGGCAAATAAGTGGTGTGGTGCATGAAAATTTTCCTGTCGAATTACCTACCTACCGGTAGGTTAGGTATCCGTCCAGAAAATAAACCGGCACTAGGGAGTTGCCTGGCCTCGGGTCTTTCTCAGCTTTGCTCCAATCATGCCTGGGGTCCCTCCACTAAAACCTGGGCACTACGAAGTTCGGAATAGCGTCTCATACCAAGACACACGTATTCCGTATTCCGTACACTAGGTACCTAACCCAACAGTAGGTAAGGTACGGACGTACCGTCGTCGGTACTGGTAGGCAGGAAGAAGGAAGGTAAAGTAGGTAGTAGGTAGTAGTAGCAAGTGAAGGCTGTGAAGGTTTCGTGATGCAACCCCTCCGCCCCCCCCCATTTGATCTAATCTGATTGATAAGATTTGATCTTTGTACATTGTACCTTTCCGCCCATTCCCTGTCCTGACAGTCTTGGCGCGCCCATACCTACTACCTACTAGTCTTACCACTCTCTCACTTCCTCTTTATAGGTAGTTATGGCATAATTCTAGACGTTGATGGGATCTCGAGCCGTCTATTTTCGTACTTGGGTAGAACTATATTCTCGCCTTCCTCACTTCCTATTCCATTTATGACCCAACTTGATTAGAACACCTCACAAGCTGGCGTTATAACCCATCGGCCATTTCCTTGTCGACTGAGCCCTTACAATGAAATCTCTCACAAGGCTCGCCGCGGCTGTGGCATGGGCCTCCACTCTCCCGTGGTTCGCTACCGCCGCCACTATCACCCACAACTTTACCATCGGCTGGGTGACAGCAAATCCAGATGGTGCCCTTGAGAGGCCAGTCATCGGCATCAACGGCAAATGGCCTATCCCACAGTTAGAAGCAAATGTCGGCGACAACCTAGTTATCCATGTCACAAACCAACTGGGGAACCAGTCTACCTCATTGCACTTTCACGGTCTCTTCATGAATGGGACTACCCATATGGATGGCCCCGTCCAGGTCTCGCAGTGCGATATTCCGCCTGGATCGAGCTTCACCTATGATTTCACTGTAAGATAATGCCACTCCTTGTCTATAGTAATCTATCTGACTGGTCCAAGATTGATCAACCGGGCACGTACTGGTACCATTCTCATACAAAGGGCCAATATCCAGACGGGTTAAGAGGGCCGTTGATTGTGCATGACCCCAAGTCTCCTTTCCTCGGCAAATACGATGAGGAGATCGTTATCTCAGTTTCAGACTGGTACCATAAGCAAATGGCTGTTCTGCTCCCGCCATTCATCTCCAAGTCCAACCCAACCGGCGCGGAGCCAGTACCTCAAGCCGCTCTTTTCAACGAGACTCAGAATCTCACAGTCGCGGTCCAGCCAGGGAAGACATACCTCTTCCGCATGGTAAATATCGGTGCCTTCGCGGGGCAGTATATTTGGTTTGAGGGCCATAACATGACCATAGTAGAGCTCGATGGAGTCTATCATGAACCAGCCGAGGCCGAGATGATATATTTGGCCGCAGCTCAGCGATGCAGCTTTCTCCTGACGACTAAGAACGAGACTACTGCAAACTATGCCTTTGTTGGAAGTATGGACACGGTAAGCATAATGGAGGGAAATACGGAAACAAGAGCCGAGGTTGCTGACGATATACCTAGAGCCTGTTCGATACAATCCCGGCAGGTCTCAACTACAATGTGACCGGATGGCTCACCTACGACGAGTCTAAGCCGTTCCCAACACCTGCCTTGGTCGACGAGCTCGACCCCTTTGACGACATAGCACTTGTTCCATTCGACAAGCAAGCTCGCTTTGGCGTGCCGAACAAGGTTATCGAGCTGGATGTGATCATGAATAACCTGGGAGACGGAGCAAATTAGTACGTACCCCACCACCAAGCACAGAAAGTGAACCAAGTTAACCACCGCAGTGCTTTCTTTAACAACATTACATACGTATCACCCAAGGTCCCAACCCTGTACACCGCACTCTCGACTGGCCAATCTGCAACAGACCCCAACGTCTATGGCACTTACACCCATTCCTTTGTTCTCGATCAAGGGGAGGTAATCCAGATTATCGTCAACAACCTCGATACCGGTCGTCACCCTTTCCACCTTCACGGTCACAATTTCCAGGCCCTCCACCGCTCGGCTGAAGACGCCGGCACATTCGAGGACCAGCAACTGACCGAGGCCGACTTCCCTGATATCCCGATGCGCAGGGATACATTTGTCCTATATCCTACAGGTAATATCGTGCTGCGCTTCCGCGCCGACAACCCAGGTAAGGGAATTCATGCCATAAAGGGCCCGCTCACCTGTCAAGATTTGAACATCAAGAAGAAATAAGCTAACGCTACTCACAAAGGCGTGTGGCTCTTCCACTGCCACATAGAATGGCACGTATCGTCAGGTTTACTGGCAACCATGGTCGAAGCTCCCTTGGAGCTTCAAAAGACCATCAAGATCCCACAAGGTCACCTCGACGTCTGTGCCGCAGGAAATGTCGCCACCACAGGCAACGCTGCTGCTAACACAGTAGACCTCACCGATCTGAAGGGTCAGAACAAGCCGCCTGCGCCGATTCCAGCCGGGTGAGTGAGCTCCATTTACTTTCCCTATCGCCTTTTTATGAAAAAACACCTTGCACTATAAGCAAGCTTTATACATCAATATCCCCATACTATCAAAATTAGTGGCATCAGCAAGCTAACGCTCAAACCTAAATAGCTTCACAACAAAAGGCAAAGTAGCCCTGGCCTTCAGCGTCCTGAGCGGCGTGTTAGGCGTGCTAACGGTAGCGTGGTACGGTCTCTCGCCAGACCCATCGAACCCGCAAAGGCCAAAGTAAACGACACCGCAAAGGCACAAGGTTCCCAAAATGAAACAGGTGGTTATTCTCAAAGGGGGTTTCTCGTTTTTTTTTCAATGGTTATTCGTAACTTGTGAAACAAAGGAGCATGGGCATGAAGAAAGAAGAAAAAAAAAAAGGAAAATCAGGATAGCCATGCTCCTGCAAAATGCCCTTTGCCTTTTCTTACTGCGGATGCGTCGACTCTGCTCGGCCTCCTGTTCGTGGCATACGTAGTACACGCACACAATGCCATATAATGCATAGGGGGTCTATTCAACTCGGAACCTTCCAGGAAGCAGGACTCAGTACGGTAGATAATCGAATAAAAGGAAGTTTCTATTCATACCTAATCATGTTTATAAGCCAGGTAGTCCTAGTCCTACGGTTTCCATCTCTGCAACAAATCGTATTCCCGTACTGATATCCCCAAGTAAGGATGAGACAGCACCATGTAGAAAGACCTCGTCGCCTACCTGCTACCGCAAGCTGAATAAAGATTACCTCTTGTCATTCCGCTCTCCAGCCATCGTGAACCCCAGATCCTAGAAACTCATACGTATATCAGAGTAGGTAGGTCTACGATTCAAACAAGTTCACGCAGCCTTGCATCCATCCACTCACCCAGCACACACACACATCCATCCATCCACGTACCAAAGCCAAAGCCAAAGAAACAAGACAAAAACCAGCCCATCAATCCAAGAACAAGGAAATCCCTACCCGAAACCAAAAAAAAAAAGGGCCTCCTCCCCTAATATTCCCTACGCAACCAGCTATGGAAGTCCGGTCCAGGATAGGTAGATAAACAATACAAAGCTCAAACTGCCATATTAGGCGTGCCGCACCACTAACATCTCTACATCGGGCACAAGGCAAAGGACTGTTCTACAAGTAGCAGCATCGTTGACCTAGATGGACTTGGCAGCAATGTAGCTGTATCCATGCCACCACGATCATAGAGTGAAACAGATGAGTTGAGGATCAGGACGGAGGCAGGAGGCAGTAGTTACGGGACATGGCACAGGGGTGGAGAGATGATTGGGTAATTAGGATGATTTTCTTGGTATACAGCCAACATAGGGAACCGATTTGAGTTAGTAACTCGCCATACGCTCTTCTTTTTAGATATACACGGGCCGCTAACTCTTTCTCTGGCAGCTTCTATTTAACATGGCCCAAACCAGCTTCTTATGTAGACTTGTCCAGATCTGCTAGAATCTTTTCACCCTTTGCCTGTGCTGATGCGAAGTCACCAACCATATAGAAAGCACCCTCAGGCAGGGAGTCACCCGCACCAGCCAAGATGGCCTTGAAGGAGGCGATGGTGTCCTTTAGGTCAACGAGCTTACCCTCGATACCGGTGAAGACCTGAGCGACAGTGAAAGGCTGGCTCAGGAAACGCTGGATCTTACGGGCACGCTCGACGGTAAGCTTGTCAGCTTCCGACAATTCGTCCATACCCAAAATGGCAATGATATCCTGGAGAGACTTGTACTCCTGGAGGATTTGCTGGACACGGGTGGCGGTATCGTAGTGATCTTGACCGACAATACGGGGGTCGAGCATACGAGACTTGGAGTCGAGAGGGTCGACAGCGGGGTAGATACCCAACTCAGAAATACCACGGGACAAGACAGTGGTGGCGTCCAAGTGAGCGAAAGTGGTGGCGGGGGCAGGGTCAGTCAAGTCATCAGCAGGGACGTAGACGGCCTGGACGGAAGTAATGGAACCCTTCTTGGTGGTGGTAATACGCTCTTGCATACCACCCATGTCGATGGCAAGAGTGGGTTGGTAACCGACGGCAGAAGGGATACGACCAAGCAGAGCAGACACTTCAGAACCAGCCTGGGTGAAACGGAAAATGTTGTCGATGAAGAGAAGCACTTGCAATCATTAGCAGTTGTAACAAGACGAATACGGAAACAGCTGGAACATACCATCCTGGCCTTCCTGGTCACGGAAGTACTCGGCAATGGTCAGACCAGTCAGGGCAACACGGGCACGGGCTCCGGGGGGTTCGTTCATCTGACCGAACACCAGGGCGACCTTGGACTCGCCATCAAGCTGAATGACGGAAGTCTCCTGCATTTCGTGGTACAAATCGTTACCCTCACGAGTACGCTCGCCGACACCAGTGAAGACAGAGTAACCACCGTGAGCCTTGGCGATGTTGTTGATCAACTCCTGAATGAAGACAGTCTTTCCGACACCGGCACCACCGAAAAGACCGATCTTTCCACCACGAGCGTAAGGAGCGAGCAGATCGACGACCTTGATACCAGTGACGAGAATCTCGGCGGTAGTAGACTGCTCGACGAACGCAGGGGGCTCAGTGTGGATAGGTAGGGACTTGTCAGTCTTGATGGGGCCGCGCTCATCGATCGGGTCACCAGTGACGTTGATGATACGACCAAGCGTGGCGGGGCCGACGGGAATTGTGATAGGAGCGCCAGTATCGGTGGCCTTGGCGCCTCGAGTAAGACCCTCGGTACCTAGTAAAAAATGAGCATCCCACCAAGAGAAAAAAATAGTTGGAGTAGAGCTTACCGTCCATGGCAATACAACGAACAACATTCTCACCCAGATGTTGCTTGGGCCCAGTTAGTAGTGAGAAATTATTGTCAGCCGCCTGTTATGAAGCTTACCGCGACCTCGAGGACAAGCTTGTTGCCCTGGTTATTTGTTGTCAGGGCATTAAGAATGGGGGGTAGCTTTGCGGTATCGAACTTGACTGTTCAATTGTGTTAGTAAAGCTTGATAGAACTACAGGCTTACCCTATGGTAGATGTTTACGAACCGTCGACGACGGCACCGATGACCTATTATTGATGAGGCTGTTAGTTCACAGGCGCTTTGTCAGGTAGCATCGGGAGCTCAGCCCGTAGCGAAGATGAAGAAGAGAGGGGGGCTTACCTGGTGAATCTTTCCATCTCCAGCAGTTGAGGTACTCGCCAACCGGGCGCTAAGAGGGAATCTGCAAGAGGGCTTTGCTACGCGCCGTGTAGCAGCCGAGAAGGCCGGGCGGGCGAGGGAAGAGACGCGGCTATTCGAAGCGGAGAACTAGTGTCAGCTCAATTGACCTCAATTGATATGGACCAGCTACCTGGCGCCACAGAAGAAAGTGTATTTGGAAGCTAATACTCACCCCTTGAACATCTTGAGAGATGAAGAGCTGCAGTTGTGGATGGGGAGGGTGAGGATGGGTGATGTGGTTCTGCTGGGCAGGCAGAGAATGAAGAAATGAAGGTTGACGAAGAAAAACCGCAACTGCTCTCGAGCTAAACCGGTCACGTGACGCGGAAGCTGGCTGTTTTGCTTGGACTTGTGACGAGTAACTAACCCCAATAGGGAAGTGTGGACACCTTACCTATAGCTTTCTGAAGGTCTCGTCTGCGATCCGGGGCGGGCACAAACATAGCTGATAATCCTGGAGCAACTAGGGCTAGAAGCTACCCAAGTGCGGACGTACGTACGTCCGTAATCCTTAGGTAAATTCTTAGGTACTAACCTCGTCTAGGTAGTTCGTACGGAATACGTTACGGAACCTACCTAGGTATACCTAGATCCGTATTCCGTACAGAATTACCTACTCCAACTGGGAGAATTGGAGAGAACTGATCATGAATGCTGGTTTTAAAACTTGCATGGATCCCTCCAATGACATTACTTCATGTATATAAAGATATATCTGATAAAGATAATACCCGTCTATCGTGAACAAATCCCTAGTAGAGCCGTGCTGGTACCATCACAGAGATAAGACATCATGATGGGTTGACCAGAAGCAAGATACATCCAAACGCCGACGCCTTTACGCCCAATGACGATCCTGGTCAACATTCCAGTTCAAATGTACCGTTGCTTTAAACCTTGGCCCGGCCCGCTGAGTGACGAACCAGTCGCCCTGCCATGTCTAAACTCCCATTTGTCACGATTTCTTCTATATGCAAATCGTTCACCCATAATACATAACAGTTACCGAGTCCAAGTCCACCAAACAGGTGTTTCTTTACGAGGCAGCCCGGATACTGTCTCCATGTCGCCAGGTCTCTTCCTGTTTCGTCCCCGGCGCGAGCCAAGCGGCATTACTGCCTCCTCGCGGTAAGGTTCTCCCATTTTCGTCGCTCTTCTTAAGTTCTTCAACTGTGCTAGGTGTGGGGACGCGACCACTGTTGGCATATAGATAAGGTGCCTTTCCATTAGATATAGTCACGGAATTGTCGTAAATGGGGTCGCCTCCGCCTGATGCCGATATTCCTGATGTGTTATGCAACGGGAGCAATGCGCCATTCCGAGATGAACTCTGACTGAGGAGTCGGGCTCGACGATCTGCCTTATTGCTGCTATTTGTCCGGTCGTATAGATACAATCCGAGAAAGGTAAGTCCAATCCCTACGGCTTGTACCGGGGTTGTGGAATTTCCAAACCACAAAATTGCCACAACAATTACCCACACTCGTTTGATTAAAGATGCGACCGAATAGGTGACAGGAGATACCAGAGATAGCAAGACAAATGCTAGAATATTCTGCGCAAAATGGAAAGTGCCGTTGAACAAGAATTCTATAGTCAAGCGACCATGATCGAACGTGTTAGGCTTAGCGGACAGGTCTAACGACCCATCGCGGGCAAAATCTCGAATCAAGCCGACACCCTCGCCCCAAAACCAAATGGGAGAGGTGAGCAAGAAAGCAAGCCCCGAAGAATAACACAGAAGGTTTAGCTTGTCCAGCTTGCGGGATTTAGCCGCTTGTCCATCTGCCTCTGCCCTGGCAGCTTCGTTGAATAATTTCTTAGAAAATATATTTTGCGTGACGAATATGACGGTAGCCGCTAAAGCGTAGAGTATACCAACTATCTCTCCCTTGAAGGTGTGGTTTGATGAGCAAGCTAACGTAACGCCGAGGGTAAGCGGAATGAGCGAATAATAAGTCGCCTTCGGGTATCGAATATCAAAGAGAAAGCGGTACGCGAAGACGGTGAAGAGGGGTGACAGTCCCTTGACGGTATGGACCATGGAGACGGGAATCTTAGAGGTTGCTGTAGAGCTGAAAAGATGCCCTCCAATCTGGAAGGCGGCCAGAGGCAATGTCGTATTGATCACATCTCTGGAGGGAGGCCGTATGGGATTCTGTAGAGCTGGTATGGACGAACGTATTCGGGGGAATATGCTTGCCAGCCACGAGAACAGTATGCAGTAAAACGCGACCAAGAAGAATTGTATCAAGGTCAGCGTGGCAGGCTTGTCGAAAGCATTGAGAATGGACTTGGAGGACGTATTGGTCAAGGCGGAAGACATGTACCACATAATACATAGAGCCTACGACATGTGAGGTCAGCTGTTGAAGTGGGAGATTGGCGATCAGGAGCAACCATACGATGAGTTTGGCAGATACGGGGGCTTTCAGGGCCTCGGCTATCTCTTGAGCATTCTGCCCTACACTCGCACTCCGTCCCCTGATCGTGCGGAAGGCCTCGCTAATGCTCTTTTGTGGGCTATGTTCTCCCCGCGGGGCTATATGTGCCATGGGAGATCCCAAAGCCCCCCATCGCACATTTCTAGATGCGGCGGGCATCCAACGATCCCCGTTAAAGCGGGCTCCACCATTCAATCCGATGCCATAGCCATTGAGTCCACCAGGAGAAAATGGCCGGCCAACCAGGTTGCGCATAAAGGGAGCATCGATGTGGTCGGGAAACTTCTCAAGGCCGGAATCAGGTTCGCCGTCCCCATCTACTGGAGTTTTGGCATTATTAGATCTCGAGATAGACGAGTCCCGGGAGAAGGACGCAGAAGTGATTGAATGAGGCATGGTGAGTACCCAAACGAATGACGATGATACGGATTAATGATATGTAGAATGCAGCGAGCGACAAGTTTCCGAAGAAGCAAGGATTCAAAGGCGAGTCTGGGACGGCCGACCTTTAAAGCGACATTGCTGCTATTTTCGTTCGAATCTTAACGAGGATCAGTCGATGTCGTAGCAGAATGGGTTTCGTTTCGCCAATGAGTGGGTGAGTACGGACGTACTAGGTAGGTAAGTTGACTCTGGAGGTCACTTGGTCGCTCTCTCGATGCGCCCTTCCGCAGAGTGAATGTGGTGGAAGGCTGAAAGAGAAAGAGATTAGTACCTAGGAGGTATGTACTTGCACTCCCATGCGTAAGTGTTATTCCTTACTTACGTGTACCTTCACAAAGCGCAGGCGTAGGTACTCGTAGGAATGCGTGAGAGAGCTCGCCAATCAAGCCTGTCGATGCTTCTGATTATGTACCGATAGGTATCTGGTAGGTAGGTTGGGCCCAGCCCACCATAATGGCAGGCCCAAGCAAGCCGAAGGACGAACAATACCTACCTGCATCCAAATGGTAAATACATACCTAGGTACGTCCGTACCTTAGGTACCTAAGACCTACCTATAAGTAGTCCGTACCTAGGTGGTTAATGAGTCACAAATCAAATGTCCAAGCCTTTTCGGGGCATTATAATCCTGAAAAGGCATAGCGTGAGAACTGATAGGCCACGGAATTGGCCATATTCAGTTAGTACCTAATACCTAATGCCGTTGTCTTCAAGGCCAGCTCATTAAGTACCTGTACGTACGTCCGTAGTTAAGCCAGGTATGCGCATATGTATGCAACCCAGGCAGACATTCCCGTACTAATTTTATCAGTAAGGTAAACTACCTACTCTTATCTTTGGTACTGCTCAGCTCATCGGCTTCATCTTCACCAACATACCTAAATGTTTACATCTGACGCTTCTCATTCAAGACTCCTTCGCAGCTTGTGCTGAATACCTTCAAACATCACATTCGCCGCTCCTAATTCCATTTTTTTTTGGCTTCTCCTAGACCACTCCCAGGGGCGCCAATACCTCCAAGACTCACAAAATGGCCACTGCAAAGATGACCAAGAACCAGAAGCGCCGCGCCAAAAAGAAGGCAGACAAGGTGGCGAAGACAGAAGTAAGTTGCTTTCAAGCCCACAGTCTACGTGTTTGGCGCCTATACTGACCCCTCTTAGGAGTTGTCGAAAGAGAACGCGACGCCTCAACTCGAGACGAGCGAGCATGACTCTGAACTCCCCGACAACGCGACTGCACAAACCAATGGCGGATCCGGTCTTGAAGTGAAGAAGGATTCTGCGACGGAAATTATACCCGCAGATGGGCCGCTAGACAGCTATGATTTAGATGCAGAGGATCCCACATATTCCATGTTCAAAGACATTTTTACCAAATTTGGCGCGTCAAATGACGATGCGGTCGCCAAAGAGGCCAACGCTGGCGCCCAAGGCGAGATTTTGTACGATGAAGACGATAATATACCCGATGAAGACGATGAGAATCAGTCTGGTCAGAACAAACTCTCTAAAAAGAAAAGGAAGATGCTCAATAAGCTGTCCATCGCCGAACTTAAGGCTCTGGTTAAGAAACCCGAGGTTGTGGAATGGCACGATACATCATCATCTGATCCCCGCTTGCTCGTGCAAATCAAGGCCCAGCGCAACGTTGTTCCAGTGCCCTCTCATTGGTCTCTAAAACGCGAGTACCTATCGTCAAAGAGAGGTATTGAAAAGCCCGCCTTCAAGCTACCCAAGTTTATTGCAGAGACTGGCATCTCCGAGATGCGAGATGCTGTGTTAGAGAAGCAGGCAGAACAGAGTCTCAAGCAAAAACAGAGAGAACGCGTCCAACCCAAGATGGGCAAGCTAGATATCGACTACCAAAAGCTGTATGATGCGTTCTTCCGGTTTCAAGGTAAACCCGTGCTTACCCGCTTCGGTGAGGTGTACTATGAGGGTAAAGAGTACGAGACAGATTTGCGGCATCTGCGTCCCGGGGAACTGAGTGACTCTATAAAAGAGGCCTTGAGTATTCCTCCTGGCGCGCCGCCGCCGTGGCTCATCAACCAGCAGCGGTTCGGTCCCCCACCATCCTATCCCTCCCTTCGTATACCGGGACTTAACGCTCCCATACCGCCCGGGGCCCAGTGGGGCTTCAACCCGGGTTGTTATGGTAAGCCTCCGGTAGATGAGTACAACAGACCACTGTTCGGTGGAGATATCTTTGGTATTATGCAGCCAAATCAGCCTGCCCCGCCCTCTGGTGAACCGATTGAGCGGACTTTGTGGGGCGAGCTGCAAGAGCTAGAAGACGAGTCAGAAGAAGAAGAGGAGGACGAAGACGAGGATGAGGATGAAGAGGATGTCAAAGCGGGTTTGCAGACACCCTCTGGCCTGGAGACTCCTGGTGGTATCGCCAGTACAGTGCCGACTGAGTATGGTACTCATACCGAATCTGTCGCCGGTGAGATGGATCTCCGTAAACAGCGTCGTGGATTTGAAACGGAAGAAAGCGCCCATCCTCGTGCAGCCTACACAGTTCTCCAAGAGAAGCAATCAAGAGCAGAGGGTTTCTTCGGCAGTGATCGCGTATACGATATGAAGAGCGGCGGCGATATGCGTGTTCTGGGTCAAGACGATGACAGCAGTAGGAAGCGCAAAAAGCCGGGAGATGTCGATGTCTCCTTTGATCCAGATGCGTTGGGTGACGGCATAAGTAAAGAGGAGATGCAACGGCGGTTTGAAGAAGGGAGACGCGAAGAGGGGGTAGGTGCTCAATGGAGGAGGGAGGAGGGCTTGGATGAGATGATTGCCAATGAAAGTCGCAAGAGAATGAAGCGTGACGAGGAGAAGCGGGAAGAGAAGAAAAAGAGCAAGTACAGGTTCTAATATGATGTATATTATTAATACAGCCTTCCTCTGTCGGCATGACTGGACGTATCGGACTTGTCAGCGTGGGATTTCAAGTCATGAATAAAGGATGGTGAGTTTTATCATCCCGTATTTCAAGTCAGATATCGGTATACTGCTATTTTGCTTATCATAACCAATCCTACCACGCATTACTCAACGAAGCTTCATGTCTACGTACATGGAACAGTCATATCAGTTCACTCGATATCTAACCTCACTCAACCCGGCACGATCTTCAATATTCAGGGCCCTGTCAGTTTCCAATGATACCCTCGGCTTGTCTCTTCTGCGCGCCCTCCGTTCCAGCGACCAGCGTTTCGATCTTGGTCGATGCGAACTTTCGCGCCGGGACCTTATTCTCGAAGAGGATATCGAGTTCAGCGTACGTACGGCCTTTCGTTTCGGCTGTTTCGCGCGTGGTTAGTTACATAGCTGTAAAAGGAGGTGGAAAATGTGAAGGGAAAAGAATCATACGCAGGCGGAAAAAGATGTAGGTCG
Source organism: Xylaria nigripes (assembly GCA_022984845.1). Lineage (NCBI taxonomy): Eukaryota > Fungi > Ascomycota > Sordariomycetes > Xylariales > Xylariaceae > Xylaria > Xylaria nigripes. The sequence continues at coordinate 1,627,210 of JAJJKC010000003.1, read as the reverse complement.
TGAAAATGGCATTGATACCGGCCCAAAAGAAGCCGGATTTGAGACCCCAGTTCCACTCGTTGGGGCTGACCTGGCGGTAGCTCACGACGTTGACGAAGGCGATGTTGATGGCGTTGTAGGCGTTGCGGGCGAGGATGATGCTCTTTGCGCGCAGGCGCGTCGACGGTATCTCCGATACGATCGTGTATACCACGGGCCCGATGCTGAAGTTCGCCGTCGCGCTCAGGAGGAGCACGAGCGTGCCGGCTGCCCAGGCCTCGGCCGTGCTGGGCTTGTTGTGGATTCCTAGGAATCCTATTATACTGGCCGACTGCGTTAGTACACGTTTTGTCTAGCTGTATTTTGGGGTTGGCATTGTTGAGTGTACAATGCGCACATGCATAGGGGATGGCATGCGCGAGTAGCAACGGTTCATGCACAAATAAGTAAAGACTCGAACCAAAAGGCAGAACGACAAGAAAGCAAAAACACAAACTCACAGCAAGAACACAAATATTGCCGACATGCCGCTGAACATCAGGGTCTTTCTTCCGATCTTGTTCAGAACGAACCAGCTCGTAACGGTACCCACGAAATTAATGGCATTCTGGCCCCAGCTCAGCTTGAACGAGTCGCTAGCCGATATGCCCGCCTGCTGGTAGAAAAACGCAGACAGGCCTCCCAGCGCGGTTCCGGATAACGTTTGGGCGAGCCATGTCATGCAGACAACTTCCGTGCGCCGGAGATTAACGCCCTTGAAGCAGTCCGCATACGTCGTCCCGCCCGCAACTTGCCGTTCCATCTCATCAGTGTATATCATCACTAATCAGAAAAGGCGGCGTGTCAGTCAAAGCCGAACCAAGGTAAATGCACCAAGGTCTTCATTGTGTTTGAAGCAGGAAATGAGAAAGAGTTATTCGAAGGGGAGAGACACTCACAAGCCAGCGCCGCATCAGCTTCTCGCTGCGAAAAACCAGAGCTCCGCGCAAGTCTTCTCAGAGACTTCTCCGCTTCTTTCTTCTGACCATGCCGGATGCACCACCAAGGCGACTCTGGCGCTAGAAATGTGCCAATAGCAATAGGGACTGGCCAGATCCATTGTATAGCAAATGGGATCTTGTATCTGTAGGCAACGACATTAGCCTGGTCTGTCCTCAGCATGAAATGAATTCCTCACTCACCCCCACACATCCTTCCGTGATTCAAGACCTACGAGAACTCCGGATGAGATAAACTGGCCAATGATCCAGCAAAGGTTGACGTAGGCGGTGAGGTAGTGGCGCAGCGGGACGGGACAGACCTCGGCGGCGTACGCCACCGTCATTGTCTGGAAGACGCCCCACGCCATACCCTGGAACAGCTCGCCGACCAGGAACACAGCGAGGTTTCCCGCAAAGAATGGGAAGAAGATGAATCCTATGACGGCCACAAGCGCGCCGCAAAGTGTCAAGCGGTAACCCCAGCGCTCGGAGGTGAAGCCGGCAATCTGGGCAGGACGGTGTTAGGTGATGCTAACCAACACTTGGGACTCTTGAGAATTCACGAACCTGCAGACCTATTATTTCGCCGACATTCGTAGCGCCTGAGATGCCGTTTTGCCAGCTCGCTGATATGACATAGTCGCCGTTGGGTGCTTGTACACCAAATCTATCTTTAAAGGCTGGGTATGCGAGGTCTGTGGGAAGATACGAGGAATGAGATTTGGCGTCTATTCAACTGTTGCTAGAAAATGTGGAAGGATACATCAAACGTGTATGTGTGAGAGGGAAAGGAAGGTGGTGAGATGATGATAATCAAAAGCGTCAACTCACACGATCCAACTACCGCCGTCTGATATCCCTCCATAATCAAGCAGGAGGAAAGCAACATAGACCAGCCAATAGCCTTAGGATAGATCTTAAAGGCATGAAGAAGCTTCACTGCAAACTTTCAGTTTCATCCAAGATAAGATTAATCCCTTCGAAGACGAGAAATACATGCATTACACAAGCTTAGACTCCCAACTGGCCTTCAGGTCAAGGGATCACAGCGCCAACTACTTCATGCGACGGGTATGAAATCTGAAGAATGACGTGACTCACTTCCGCGTTCGCGTTCATTCGCCTCATTGGCTTCACTCACAAGCGTCTGCAAAAGCCTCAGCTCGCGATCCCATATCTCACGGGGCAAACAACAGCATTCTTACCATGAAATCCTCTACATCGTCAGCAATGCGCGCGGCAACGGCCTCATCTATATGCGCCGACTGGCCCGGCTGACCCGGCCGCGCGGTCTCGAGATCATCATCGAAGCCCTGCTTTTCGCTCGTCAGGATATGACCAGCGGCAGGCTTCGCCTGCATATCATCGCCTCCCCTAGTTGAAGCACCGTCTGCGGAGTGACCCATCGTAACTCTCTTACTCAAGTTGTGTAAGTCTGAAAGACGAATAGTAGACTCGTCTTACGTTCCGATCGGAGAGTGGCGAGCAGCTGACCGACAGCACCACCAATATAAGAAAATGAATCCCAAGCAAAGATATTGCTTTTCGGGGACACAAGTGAAACAGAAGCGGAGAGCTTCGCTGCCGAGCTTTGAACATCTCAAAGTCACCCCCGCGAAAAGCCGCCTCCCATCCTTTGTCTTACCCCGACTTTGAGGTTCCAATTCGCTGCGTCTAGACGCCAGGGATAGGCTCGACACATGAATTGTCCGACCACGAGACCAGACCGAATCCTTGCTTGGTTAGATAGAATGCTCAAGTTCGGTGCGGGGTTGCCCATTTTATCTACATCCAGACTGGACGTCTCAGAGGATGTGATGGGGATTTGTACAATGATTACAGAAGAACCCTGGATAGGTACGTTGCGTTACGACATTTTGACGCTGTGCTGCAGCTCTGTCTGCCTGACAAAGGCCGTTGGACTCTCTCTCCCTTCCAAGCCATTCGCTTGTCCGATGACAAACTTTCTCCGCTATGGGGTAAACGCGCCCGAAGCTCGCGATTTTGGAGCCGTCCTTTCTAGGACTGTAATGTAACGGCCGGGTTCATTGTTCCCGACGAAGAAAGCTGCGGGCGACCGGAACTTGTATTATGTATGTATAGTTGACTGAGATCGGTACGTTAACGGATAAAGTTCTGATATAGTAATCGATCAATACCTTCATACTTACTTACAGATCCGTACCAATACTTATCTTCTATTCATCCCACCTACACTATGATATCAAGTCCTAGTAGGATTGAAAAGAGACACCAGCGGAACCGGTGCCGAACCAAAAGCGTCCAACAACTTCGTAGCTTAAACCTCGAAGAAAGCACCACCTCGAACAAAATAAATTGCTTTGTCCCATGGCAGCACAACTCCAGAACAATAATTTTCCTAGGTAAATTATGTACTTTACTTGAATATATGTTACTGGTCACGTCCGAGCCATTCATTGACCTACGGACCCAGTTCAAGGCCCGTATTCAGGAGTGAAGGCAATCCAGGGTACATCATATTATACTCTTGATACAGCCATAGAAAAGTCTGTTTGCGCCGGTCTTTTTTCTGCGAAGTTATGGAAGCAAAGTTATGAAAGTAAAGTCAATATTATCATTACGCATAATTTATCGATGATTTTTTATCTTCCTCATTACTAAATCCATAATTCGCTAAATTACATTACACGTTCGCGGTTGGTCTCTTGGCTCCCTTGGTCGCCATGGAACGTGTATCACGCGTGTCTACAAAGGATTGACTGGCTTAAAGGTTTTGATATTTTTGTCTTGAATTCTGCGCGTTGGTATTTCGTGGGAAATCTGACATGAGTCTATTACTATGAGCATTTTCTCGGATATCATGAACAGATATCAGGATTCATAGCCACTTCAAACAGTTGAAAAACGCATTAGAGAACCTCAGTTGGCGGCCTTCTGTTCATCATGGCATAGATTGCAGCGCCAACTACGGCTTTCCACAGGTTCCTTTGCCTGTGGCCGAATGCATTCTATATGGTACAAAGCATTGCTGCAATCCTATGCAGGCTATTAGTACTTTTACCTAAGAAAATGGCTGAAGACTTAACTAGGTCTTGACTTACCAAATTCGAGCAGATCAAAGAACCAGCACCTCGGACTGGCTGACCACATATCGGGCAGCCTGCTACAGATTTTCGGTAAGCTGACCTTGGAGATGGAGCCTTGGTATTTTCTACTTGTTCGGGTCGACTTTGCGACCTTGCTTGACGCATGATTGCGAAGGCTTCGGCAACAGTTTTGTCAGTCAAAGCATTTCTCGATTTCAGATAACTTAAGTGCTTCGCCCACTCAGTAACCCGGTTTTGCGATGCTGTAATCCAAGAGGCCCTATCCTGAACAAATCTGATATATACATCCTGTAGATGGGGTTCCGAAGTCACGTAGTCGCGGTTCACAAAGGTGTCCCATTCCGTTATGTATTCCTTTTCATCCTGGTGGACATCAGTATAGTCTCGAATAATATCTCGATGCTTCTGCACGAGCCAGGAGTCATCGACCAGAGGAGGATCAACAAGTGATCCTGGCTCCAGCAATGATTTGCTGAGCCGATCATATAGAGGATGCTTTATATTTGGGATTAGTCGCCGATTATCCTGTGGCCTGGTTGGATGAGGCTATTTTGGCGGTTAGCTCGAGAACCAATGAAAACGAGTGAGTGCTAACCTGAATCGGTTTATTCTTCTGCTGTGTCGACCTTTTCGGCAACTTTTGGGGAGACATACTGCCTTCCCCGTCCGATTCCTGATCATCAAGACTTGATAAACGGCGAAAGGTCGAGTTCAATGAGCGAAGCGCAGCTTCATCAGGAGCGAAGATGCGAATATAGGATTGGAGAAGGTCAACAGTGTATAGGATATCTGTGTGAGCTTCCATGTGTTTTTGTAGTTGATGTATAGACGAATGAGTTGCAAAACATCTTATACAATCATAGCTTTCAAGCGTGAGCTCCCCAACCAGAGGAACTGCCCAGGTCACACTTCCTCCCTTTCTCTCCACTTTCCGCTCCAGAGTTCCTAGCTTGCGTCGCTTCCTTTCCTTTTGTTCTCTTCCTCGAGCCTTGTCACTCAAAAGCTTCAGATTATAGTTCTTGTTTTCTCTTGCTCTCAGTGATCGACTCGGCGTGGCCGCTTCTTCATGCTCCTCATCATCTGCCGTTACACCATTTTTTATACTTTCTGCCTTTTGGTGGGTATTTGAAGCGTTCTGAACGCTGCCATTGACATGACCATTTGTTAATGGTTCTAGCACTCCGTCGAAGCAACCCACCAAAGCGTTAGGTAGAGGAGCAGGTTCTCCTAAACGTGCCGAACTCCCCGCGGCGTGGCGAGTTGACCAGCGCAAGTCCATATCCATTCCCAAGTCAAGTGGTATATCTTCATTATGTCTCTTTATCTTCACGTCGGCCACCGCCCTCCCCTTCTCGAAGGCGTATATGATCTGTGATGATAGAATCCACCGGCGAAAATCGCTAGAGTCAAGATCATGGGCCTCTCTTTTGGGCAGAAGATCCATGGGTGGCCAATTAGCGTCCCCCGCAGACTCGATCTCAATCTGGATCAAATACTCATCGGCCAAATTGAATCCCCTTTCATCCCCTCGCTCTATGAATAGCTTTTCCGCTGGAATTTGAAACGGTGTGGGTAGATATATCCTAGCAGCTCGGCAGGAGTCATCAGAGTCGCGAAAAACCTTGAAGTTGCATATCTGACTATCAGAATACAGTACTCGACAGAGCTCGGGTTGCTGCCACTCGCAAATTAATATCCTGCAGCGAGCCTTTATGACAGGAATGTTATTCTTCTCCGGAGACCCATTGCCGTATTGTAAGTTAGTGGGCCTACATTTAGAATTTTCCACGCGCGTAATGGAGAGGACCTCGATACGGAGGGCCTTTTCGACATCATCTGGGATACCAGGGAGAAGTCGACCGGGCACAGCTCGAGCGACTTCAGGGGAGTCCTCAGCAATGCGACGTCGCTTGGCAGTTCGTAGAGTGTGGTCCTCATTTGCAGGCGTATCACCATTTGCTGTGGATAACTTGATGCCCATGCTTTTGGGTAGATGGTCGACAGCCGTCTTCCAAGCTCGATGTATAAAAGGAAGATCGCGTTTGTAAGGAGAGACGGTCGCCATCTCTAAAAGAGGGCATGGGCGCACCTTGTAACAACCTTGCAACAGCGTTGACTTCTAAATTCTAAAAGCACCTCAACCAATATCACCGTCGTCTCGTCTACAGATATAGATTACGATAAAAGTCACGCTTCATGATGAGATGCATGGGCACGCGATCTGCTCAAAACAAGAGTAGAAGCCGGAGAAGTAATGAGTGACTTGCGTGCAATCAGCGCAACAGCAGGAAGAAAAGAGAAACCCGGGCGCGAGAATGGTACAGGCAGCGGGAGAGAAAGAGCGGCGGTAAAAGGGATCAAGAACAAGCCCGAAAGAAAAGGAGAGTAGGATGAGAAGGAGACAAGGAGCGGGACTGTAGAAGTCGACAACCAGACATGGAATGTGTAATGGGAGGAAGATAAGGTTGCGTATGAGCTCAAACTTTGGACGCGTTTCGGCGTTGACATTTGAGGTGAGTGAAGGGGGTTGGAGGCTGTCAGCTGACACGGACTACGCCAACACCTGAATTTTGTGTTTGGCTGGGGTAATGCAGCTGCAAAGTTCTCAGTCGGCGGGACCAGCTGTGAACGGCTGCCTGGCGCGTAGCTGCGCGTCTACTTCGTACTTCGTATGCCATACCTACAATTGGCACCGCTGGCACGCACATAGAACTAAGCCGTTCAGCGATATGCGATCGAGGAATGAGTTTTTGCTTTTCGGAAGCAAACGAAAATCTGAAATGGAGTGTCCAGCATGTCAGGAACGGCTTTTCCGCTTAGGTAGTATAGGTAGTATGTGCGAAGTACATAATCCGTTTACAAGGTACCTATACTATGTCAGGCACCAGCTTTATGTATTTATCCATACTGGTTGCCCGGTTAGGTACGGGATCCGTAGGTACACTACTTCGCATATAAGGTATTTACTTTAGGTAAGGATCCGTAAACTTCGTTAATATGCCGAAATACGTAATGTATCGGAATTAAGGTGCCAACGTCTTACGTATACTTGCTACGGACGCACAGCAGGTACAAAGAACCTATGTATCTGCTAAGTTCCTCATTGCGGTATTCAAGATGCGAATTTGCTGTACAGGAACCTGCCTAATACCGCCCACTTCTCATTTTTGGCGTATCTGGATGGTATAAAGCTTATTTAGTGGAGATATTTAGCAATGCAGTGTAGGTATGTAACTAGGTAATATATGCAATAACTAGATATACAGATGTACGGACGGACGTACGTCCGTACCTACTCCTTCCTTCCTTTTTATTTTTCACTTCTTGGTCGGGCCCACTATTTACTTAGTTAGGCCATGTCACCAACACATCTCCAGCTTCATTTTTGAAGCTGGACAGGATTATGGGTGATTCCCTTTCCGCATGTGGTGCAATGGTCGCGCTGCAGACAACAGTAACTGTGTATTCAGACTGTTGACTGGCAGCCAGCCAGACACGGGATGTCTACGCAGCGTCTCACGCTGCTCGCTCCCATTGCCGTTGTTGAAAAATTTAAAGGCGGGATCGGTCCGACTATGCCTCGTCGTTAAACATGGCAAGCAGCATTAGTCCTCTTGCCGACAGGTTCAGCAATAAGGCCGCACAACTCCCCTCACAACGGCGTCAAAACCAGTGAGGGGAGAGCCCAAAACGCACCGGCCATGTTGGGCATCCAGCAGTGGCCCGTGCAACCCTGGAGAGTCCCTACCCTGTATAGGATCGGACAGCTCAGCTGTGACAGGTTTTCTGCCTACGTGGCAGTTTTCCCTGTTGCCGACACGCCGAATGGCGGTTGGGCAGCTCCAGGTTGAGGGCTACCGAGACACGTCCCTCTGGAAGGTACGGCCAATCCTTGGTGGCTGGGGACCGGCGAGTTTACGTCTGATGGCAGCGTTACTAAGGACTGTCTCATTGGTGGTGGCCCGCTTTTTCCTTATCTGTCTTTTTTATGTTCAGGTTCTGGGGGGCTGTGCCCCCCAGCGTGTATGATAGTCTATATAGGCTCTAGCCCACCCTACACGTTAATATTAAACAAACAAACAAACAAACAAACAAACGTCCGTACCTACCTACGTAATCCGTACAGCTCTTTCCCTTCTACATCTTTTTTTCCTGGAAAAGTGGGTCCGCCTGCAACTCCGGAAAAAATCATCACAAGTCAAGAACACACACGATCTACAACCTCACTTTCGCGCTACGCGCTCCAAACCCCGCAAAGTTGTCCTTCGTAATGGATAGCACAGCCCAACAACAACAGCAAATGCCCTCAGGGGCAGAGCTGCCTACAGTTGCTACTGCGCAACAACAGCACGACTTCACCCCAGGCCCCGTCAACCTCGCCCGGGCCCAGCCTACACACAGCAATCCGGAACCTGGCCCCCTTGATATGGGTGACAGCCTCCCAACTGCAGTATCGAGTGTCGCCACAGGCACTCAACTCAGCCAAAAAATCCTCTCTTTCATCACAGAGACAGAGGATGTCATTAAGGCCAAGCACGCAGTAATGCGTGATTTTGCCCTAGCCACCGAGCAGGTGGTCAACAGCACACAGGCTATCGAGTCCAAAAAGATAGCAGCAAAAATGGCAGATCTCGTCGTCGCCATCATCACCCACTTTGTTAAAGGTGAAGAACCTGTGGTCACCACCACCACAATGCTGGGGGCACTCCAATCCTCCCCAAAGCAGGCAGCAACCCCCACGTCGGGCACCAAAGCCCAGCCTGTCGCAGCCCAAGCCCCGCCGGCCCCCACACGACTGGCCCCACCCACTAAGGGGCCCAGCCCCACACAATCATCACAGACAAGCATGTCGTTCGCTGCAGCAGCCGCCAAGCCTGCAGCCTCTAAGCCTACACCAAAGCCGCTCAACACGGCACCGTCTAAACGCCCTTTTGCCCCAGTGCCTGCTGGGCCCAAAGATACCAGACTATTCCTAAGGCTTGACCGTGGTGACCCGCTCATCACGGCAAGGGAGGTGGAAGCCCGACAAAGGATTGCGGCACACTATGGTTTGGGCCTAATGTCGATTTCCAAAGCCCAACGCACCCGCAGTGGATGGGCCGTAACTCCCGCGTCAGACCAAGTACGGCAGCTATTCCTGGCCGAGGCCCCAACTAAAGCTCTCCGCCTAGAGGCATCAGATGAGAGCTTCGCATACTACATCAACAATGCTCCTGCCTCAGTTGAAGGGGAGGAAACCCCGCTGGAACAGCTTATACTTCAGGAAGCAGCAAACATAACCGGCAAGACACCTCTCCGGGTCAAGCAGCTGCTGTCCTCTCAGCCACACACCACCAGCTGGGTAGTTGTGTTTAATGAAAAGGTCAAAGAAGGATTCTCTCTGTTCGGATCGACAAGGGCCAGACTCAAGACAATGGCACCAAGAGTGATACAATGCCAAAACTGCTGGGAATACCACACTGGTCAACAGTGCAACAAGCCACAAGTCTGTGCCCATTGCGGCACCCCCCACATGAGGAACATTGCCTGCAGAACGGTTCCACTCTGCGCCAACTGCAAAGGCCCTCATGCTTCCAACTATGTTGCATGCCCGGCTAAACCCACAATCAAGGACGAAAAAGTCCGGCATGTCACGGGCGAGCAGCTGAAAACCATTCGCCAGCTAATGAGTAAACAGTTACAACTGGAAACAAGAGCAGCCTACTTGAAAGATAAGGTTATAACGCACGAGCAGAACCTCAACAATGCCTTGAAGACTGGCGAGACCCCCCCATCTAACCCAGAGCAGCTTCAGGATGAGGATGCCCACATGACTACACCAAGGACTCCAAGACAGTCCTCACCAACTTCAAAGGCAAGCCCCGATCTTGGTTCCCCCAGCACGCGGTCGGCCAACCGAGGCCGCACTCGCTCACGCTCTGCACTGCGCCAACGCTCGCCAGGCAAATCGGCACCTACTACAGCAAAGAAAGTGAGCTTTACAACTGTCTCCACTGCCCCTGCCCCAATCACAATCCCACACCGGGTGCTGTCCAGGGGCGAACCCCTGCCAGAGGACCCATTTCAGTCACGAAATGCTCCCGCGATGGAAGCCACCCAAGATGATCATGAACAGGACGGCGGGCATCGGTGGCCATCACGACGAAGAGACTGGCAATCAGAAAGCTCACTCGATGCTGCCACTATCACCCCAGCTGTTGCGAAGCAGCTTATACAGCCAGGTGTTGTTTCAAACATACAACATGAAGATGCCACAGCATTTGCCAGATCTCTCTTCTGCAAATATCACAACCTTGATCTTGACGGAGCTATCGAGCTCACCGAGGCGTGTGCGAAGCTGGTGGGATGGACAAGTACTACTCGCGAGCTTCACAAGAGCTGCCGCGAGCAATACGATGCACGAGAAGAAACCCGCACATCGTGGGCAGACGACCAACACGACACCACTATGGATGCTCGCGCTGAAGAACGATATACCACCAGCTTACATGATCCAAACGAGGATATCCAATAGAACCCCAGCCCCAGCACCGCCCGACACTCTCAAGGTGTTTCAGGCTAATGTGGCCGCATCTGGCCCATCACAAGACTCAGCTCTAAACACGGCCTGGGAATACGAGATGGATGTCGTTCTAATTCAAGACCCATGGATTTGGAGGGACAACGGCAGGCTGCGCCCTAAATCACACCCTGGCTATGCAGTGTTCCGGCCTACGGACGACGAGGTTTCTAACCCAGGCGTGCTTACGTATGTGAAGAAGAGCAACTTTATCTTCGCAGCTCAAGCACGGCCCTTCACACATATTGATATGCTGGTTGTCACGGTAAATGGAGTGACCTTTGTTAACGTTTACAGACGCCCGCATGCTGCTTCTCCCACATTGGACCTTTTAGAAGGCTGGAACACGGGCAGCTTGAACAGCTTAGTAATTGCAGGAGACTTTAATGCAATTCACTGGTCCTGGCAGCCAGACCCGCCGCACCATAGCGGCCCAGGCAGAAGGCTGTTTGATATCATGACCCTCAAGGGTCTCTCTCCGACCATTATCGATACTCCTACCCACCGGCTGGGCAATACAATAGATCAGCTGTTCACCAATATTACTGGCGCCACGGCATGGGTTGAGCCTGAGCTTTTTACAGGCTCAGATCACTACACCATTGCAGGGCGAGTCCCTGTCGGTAGATTAAGGAGAAGGAAACCCGGGAAGTTCTACGTCCCAGAAGACCGACTCGAAGACTTTGCCGAGCTGGTAAAGGCCAGCTTCCCGTCTATTCCCCCTCCATGCACAAATGAAAAAGAAGCGGATGACTTGACAGATTTTATACTACGTACATGGGAGTTGTGTGTGAAAAGCGTGGGGAAAAAGAAGAGTCATGCCGGCCGGAACGCACCTTGGTGGACCCCTGAGTGCTCAGAGGGACATCGACGCCTCGTGATCGAGGCAACACTGCCCGATCCAGTGCAAGCGAAACTGGCAATCCGTGAATACCGGAGCCTGCTTAGAACGGCTAAACGGAAGTACTGGGAGACGACCATAGCAGAAGCCAAGCAGCCCAAGGACGTGTTCAAAATTGCCTCTTGGTACAAATCAGAAAGCAGTTTTGGCTCGCCTCCCTTCGAAGATGAAGGCCGGACACTAACGGAAGTTGGGGAAAAAGCTGAGCATCTCCGTCTCAAGATTCTCAACCTTCAGGCCGACGACAGGGACATTAACGACCCATGGGAACCACTCACCCCGGACCGCGACTTGATCCCGTGGGCGACTCCTCTCTCTAGGGAAGAATGTCGATACGCCTGCTGCGGTGTGTCTAATACTGCAGCAGGCAGCGATTGCACCAACGTGATGCTTATGGCCCAATGCTGGGAATACTTGGAACCGCTGATATTCCCACTCTTCCAGACATGTCTTACAATTGGATATCACCCTGTGTCTTTTCGCACAGCAGAAATAGTCTTTTTGCCCAAACCAAACAAACCAGCTTATAACACGGCAAAATCATGGCGTCCAATTTCCCTGTTATCATGTCTGGGAAAAGGCCTTGAAAGAATTGTCGCTAAACGGATCTCCACCCTTGCCATCACTCATGGCGTGGTGCACCCTCAACAATTCGGCGCGCTGCCTAAGCGATCAGCAGTTGACTTGGCCTCAGCCGTGACACACGACGTTGAAGTGGCTTTCATGGAAAAGAAAGTAGCATCCATGCTCACCATGGACGTATCTGGTGCTTTCAATGCCGTGTTGAAGAACTGCATGGTACGACGCCTTCGGCAACAAGGATGGGGAGATACATTAGCAAAATGGGTGTTGTCCTTCCTTACAGACAGGCGGGCCTCCATCAGGTTTGAAGACTATGCGGGAGACAGCCAGCCGCTCACATGCGGAATCCCACAAGGGTCCCCTGTTTCCCCCATTTTATATATCCTCTACATTGAGCCTCTGTTCAACCAAGGAGCAGCTGGCACACGTTTTGGGTATGTTGACGACTTATCAATAGTGCGCACAGGAAAGACAGTGGAAGAAGTGGTTGAGAAACTGAACCACGACCTTGAAGACGTTCTGGAATGGGGCCACAACAATGCGGTGGACTTTGACCCAGCCAAGAGCGACCTATTACACTTCAACCCCAGGGGAGACTGGCACGATGCTAGTGTGCTTCACGCAGGGACTGAGGTGAAGCCCGCCACACGCCCAGTACGATGGTTAGGCGTATTCTTTGACCCTAAGCTTAGCTTCAAGCACCACGTGGAACACTGGAGTGCGAAAGCCCTTAGAGCCGCGAATCACTTGCGAGGTCTAAACAAGGTCACCAAAGGAATGCAACCCAGGTCGGCAGCACTGGCAGCCAAGGCTTGTGTTCTGCCCATTGCAACTTATGGTGCAGAAGTGTGGTGGCCTGGCAAGACACGCGACTCACGACAAAATCCAGACCGCCGTGTGTCAACCCGGAGTGCACACCTGGTCCATCGGATTGACCGTGCTATTAAAACAGCTGCACGAGCCGTGCTTCCAGTTTGGCGTACCACGCCAACTCCCATTCTATACAAAGAAGCTGGCATGGAGCCCGGACAAGTTCTTCTTGATAGTATCCGCCTCCGCAGCTCACTCAGGCTGCGAACACTCGACAGACAGCACCCTCTAGTGCAGAGACTCGAGATCCAGGCACCGCCAACGACAATGGCCCCAAGGCCAATATACTTTCGAGCCCCAGGCACCCCAGGGTTGGCTCGCTCTAGGTTACAAGAAACATTTGCCCTCACATCACCCTTCTATCGCCCACATCTTCTACTGAAACAGTGGCCACAAAAGAGTTGGGAGGGACGCGTGCTGGCAGGAAAGGATGAAGAGAAAGCCCTCCACGAAAAATGGCTCCATGAGGCAGATTTTTGCAACAACAACCACCTACTCATCTACACAGACGGCTCCCTGAATAAGTCCACTGCGTGGGGATGGGTCGCCTACCAGAATGGAGTAAAAATTGCCTCAGATCATGGCCAGATGTATCTGGCTGAGGTGTTTGATGCCGAAGCCCGTGCTGCGAGAATGGCCGCGGAATGGGCCCGAGATACACCATCACGAGCCGACAATACAGAAGTTCATTTTTGCTTAGACAATGTGGCAGTCCTGCAGCTGCTCACAGGACACCCAAGCGACAGCTCGCAATATGACTTTGTAAGCTTCAAACAGGCATGCCAAGACATCGGCTGGCCGAAGATAGGCACTCACTGGTCACCGGGCCATACAGGTATAGAGGGCAACGAGGAGGCCGACAAGGTAGCAGGCCAAATGTCCATCCTCTCACCTCCTGAAGCCTCGCCAACCGACCCGCTGCCTACCCTAGCACATGTCCGCCGGGAAGTAAAGAAAGACCGCAGGGCACTCGGCACAGAGTGGTGGGGCTTACACAAACCTGACAGCTATAGGAAGCTGGGGCTACTCTTCCATAAAGTCCCTGAGCTGTCACTAGCACGGCCTACGCTACATCGTGTACTAGCGGAGCGGTCAGGACATGGTGACTTCTGGTCATACCACGAAAGATTCGGCCATCCGGAAGAAGCTTTCAAGCTATGCAACTGCGGTGAGAAGCTCGAGCGAAGACACTTCATGAAGTGCCCCACCCTTACCACAGTCAAAAAACGAGGTACCAGCGATGAGGATCGTTGGGCCGAACTACTAGGCCACGGATGTGTCCAGGAGAAAACGCGGGACGTGTGGGAGGAGGTTATCGCATGGTACCCATAGACACTTACCCTGTATGAGGGTGTCAGACTTTCAACAACTGCCCGACATGCGGGCTTGCAATAATGGAATGGGCATGTGGTGATAAAGAGTCGTGATGGATTTCCTTTTTACTTTATCTCTTATGTTCAAGTTCCGAGCCTCTGGAAGGCCCGGCGTGTTAGATAGTCTATATAGGCTTTGCTGTGGCTTGGCCTGCGGCCCAGCCCCAGCCACACACGGAAATACAAAACAAACAAACAAACAATACGTAATCCGTACCTACCTACGGATTACGGATCCGTACCTACGTCGTACTTGCCTCAGCACGCTACCTAGGTAGGTACACTACACTAGTGTAGACTGACAGTTAGTTTAGGTACCTAGTACATACCTAGGCAGGTACGGACTTACCTACACAACCTACCTAGAGGTACCTGCCTACGAAGTACCTAAGGTATATATACAAAACTACCGGGCGATCGCGGCGATCATCTTCTCTCTCTCTCCTGCTCAATCTTTCGGCCTCAAGTTCCTTATTTATTAATATCCAAGCACAATTTTTGTATTGTGTATGCCTTGAGCACCACAGGCCATCTGCACTACCATCTGCATCTACCTACTCTCACGGATCCTTACGTTCTGTCATTCCAGCGAAATCTAGTTAGGATTGCAAAGGGCCCCATGCGATCTTCGCGGCCTGCCGTTCTGCGCCCATAGGTCTTGGGATCGGTACCAGTACCTGACCAGAGCAAAGCTGTTGTGTGACAGTCACCGTGGAGACGTTATCATGGATGGTGATACCGACAGCCCCCCTCGCCGACCGAAGCCACCCACCCGGATAGTCCCATCACGCCAGGCTAAAATCAAGCTGCCTGCGCGTGAGACTCGAGCGACTGCGGCTTACTTCACAAGTTCCAGCAACACACAGAAGTCCTCCACAGAGACCGAGTGCCAGCCGGATAAGTCTTCCAGGCGAATTCTTCGTTCTTTCTCGAAATCGTCAGCCAAGCGTCGTCGTATTCAACCACCAGTCAGACGAATCCCCGTAGCTCGCATTCATCGCTACCACACCCCGCCTGAGACTGTCGCTGACGATACTTCTCTCGAAAGCCCCATAGTATTTCCCCCCTGGCACATGCTACCGTACCATGTCTGGTTGTGTGTTTTTAGCTTCGTCGCCGCGCCAATTCGCGATCCCGAATCGCGCATCGACGATGTTTCCAATGCCGTAGGCACTTTACTCTCAGCAGCCCAAAGCTGCAGGGCCACCGCCGAACCAGCTCTAGCCGCACTATACAATTGCCCTCCGTTTCACCGACCATGCTTCGCACATCTTCAGGCCTCATTGGCGCAGTTTCTAAGAACATTGGCACTCCCTCCCTCTCAGTCGTTTATTCAGTATCGCCCCAAGATCAAGACCTTGCGCATTGATGTCGAAGCGGTGCTGAGCCGAAAACTGGCCGGAGTTCAGGTGAAATTAAGCCAATTTCTCAAGTATCTCCCTCGGCTGGCATGCCTGGAGTTATACTACCCTACCGACGATCCTCCATACAGAAATTTTGACATCCACGCGCGTTGGAAACTTTCCAGGGGCGACCTGCTTGAAGGATTAGGGTCTCTTCTGGATGAGGGCCCTTCCGATGGTAAAAAGACTACATTCATTCGTCTTCAAAGCTGGCGCTGGAACTCTTGTTTCGAATCTGACGATCTTACGCTGGCTCAATTCGCCGAAATCCATACCTTGCCTTCCTTTCGCAGTCTGCGCAAACTGGCATTTGTTAATTATCAGCTTCCATCCACAACTCGGTTCACCGCTCGGAACCGCGAAAGTCAAGAAGCCCTGGACAGTGATTCGCGAGCGATCGCGCAGTTGGCTGCTTCTATATCTGCATTACCTAGC
This sequence comes from Xylaria nigripes, assembly GCA_022984845.1. Classification (NCBI taxonomy): domain Eukaryota; kingdom Fungi; phylum Ascomycota; class Sordariomycetes; order Xylariales; family Xylariaceae; genus Xylaria; species Xylaria nigripes. The sequence goes on along the minus strand of JAJJKC010000003.1, from coordinate 1,611,039 downwards.
TTGCAGCACCTTGTGATCGAGTCGTCCAATTTGGTTAATGGCTTGTTGTTGGAAGCTCTCCCGAAAACACTGACGCACCTTGAACTTCGCAATTGCTGGGAGATTACCAGCGAAGACCTGACCAAATTTCTCATCTCACATGGGAATTCTCTGACCCACCTGACCCTCAAACACTGCCAATCTCTAAGTTTAGGTTTTCTTCCCGTTTTGGGAACGTCATGTCCGAATCTAACGCATCTAGCAGTGGACTTGACTTATTTTAGCCAGCACGCATTTTATGCAGATAACAAACCCGAATATGCAACACTTTTGGAAGTGAATCAAGTCCCCACATGGCCCTCTTCTATTCAATCCATAGAGATCATCCCCATGCGCCACTGGACCCGTGAAGCTGCAGAAATGTTCTTCGACAGTTTGATGAAAAATGCTAGGGCTCTTCCTAATCTCCGGAGCCTAGAATTCAAGGTCATTCTGAACATCGACTGGCGCCAACGCCAGGAAATGAAAAGATCGTTGGCCGATCAGATGACGAGAGTGTTCAAAAGGAAGTCATGCCCTCCCAAGGAACTGCGAAGTTTACGTCAGCCCGAGGAAATGAAGTCCCGAAACGTAGATAGAACTGGGTTTTCGAAGCCCGCTGTGCGCCGGAGTTCTCGAATCACCGATCAAGCGGCCACGTTAACGTCGGGTAAAGACAATGCAACACTTCCAGGCAGAAGTAATTTTGCCAAGGCTGTACCTGTCCGTAGGAGTCTGAGGTCCTCCCAATCTATGTCAAGATTCGATGCCGATGATGAAGATAGTAGCGAAGATGAACTTTCCATGGGTCATGCCGGCACTCGCCGAAACAAGGGCAGGACTACAGCCGCCAGGGGCTCACGGTGCGATGAATTCATCCAGGGCCTCTGCGATGTGGTTGATATTCAAGTTGATAATCAACGGCCAGCCGAACGGCAGTATGACATGGACGACTTTCTCGATCCCCCAGAACAGTCGGACCCGGAGTGGAATAGTGATGAAGACGACGTTTTTGGCTAGTTGTCTGGGTCTGCGATGGCAGTCATCAATGCGATGATGCAAGGGAGAAGGGAAGGCTGTGGTGCGCAGAGGTAGTTATACCTATTACAAGAGTACTTGGTTGCATGGGCGTTAGGCAGAAGGGCGGATGGTGTTTGTTGTCGTTAAGGGTCTAGAATTTGGTCATCACTGACGGGGGGGAGTGCTTTCATTTGACATTACGGAGTATATTGCGAGGATTGATACCCGAGACAAGCACACAAAAGTATGTGTCCTTCTCTTCTTTCTTTTCTAAGTCGGGAAAATACTAGGTATTACCTCCCTACTCCGTACAGTTTGTGGGCTGAGTGGACGGGCTTCTCTCCTGTGGCTTCCACCAGTTCTTCCTAATTACTAATACTTCGTACGAAGGCTCATGAGTTCATATTATCGTATACATACCTATGTCGTAACTCGTACATAATACATATTGCGAAATAATAAACCATTTGCACTCGCTGTTACGTACGGAACATGTTCTCGATAGTAAATACTAGGTATTGGGTATCTCCGCTCAAGTTGGCCATGCTAGGTAGGTTATACCTATCATATGTAACCTCTACTGAGTTTTTTCATACCAAGCTTGTTATGTACGGGATCCATAGGCATCATAGTTACAAAGCACGCTAACCCTTATACAATCAGTATCCCTTCTTCCTTAAGGCCTGACCTTCTTCAGTCATATCAACACCAGCCAAGCGATCCCAGCCCGGCCTTCTTTTCATCCGCATTGACCATATCATCGCCATTTTCGAATTCCTGTATTAGGACCCAGGTTGTGAGCTCAAGGGGTTCATACCGCGAGAACGCGCGCTCATCGCGTTCGTATTCATCGGGTGAGCGCTGAACGGGTGCGGATTTAGCACAAGCGGGCTCGACAGCGGCGGCTGATGCCATTCCAACTCTCCGGGCAACGTCAATCCCTGGTGGAAATGAATGCAGGAAGGGCTGTTGGTCGTGTCGATTGTGTGGAGGGAGGAGAGAGCTGTATCGGCGCCAATGTCGGTGCTCATGGCGAGATGTGTGTTGAGTGAGAGCGGAGGTAACGCAGGTTTTTGTCTCAGCGGCGCATTGAGCGTCCGTCTGGTCATGACTGGTTGGAAGCTTCGGCTGTGCTCGTTCTTAGGCGGCGGGACGGGTGGTCTCTTGGGCTTTTTACACAGGGTCTTCCGTAACTCGCTCTCCGATAGCCCTCGGCGGAGCACGCTGTCTAACAGCTCTATTTCCTCGGGTCGAAAGACAGGTGCTTGGATCTTGACGCGGCTGCCGTTGATGATCCTGTACATCTCGTAGGGGAATGCGCTCAGAAGCTCCGGGATCACTTTCAACGGGTCCACAGTGATAGTGGTGGTGATGCTGGGCTGCTCGGGCGATTCTTTGTGCTTTGGCCTTACTTCAATGCCAAAATGTCCGTTCTCCGATTGAGTACCGGGCGGTGTCTCGCGTAGGTGGTGGTTGAGTTGAATTGGGACAAGATCCCGCGCTACCCAGCTCTCGTGGATCTGCTTGTTGAAATTGCTCAGGAGGAAGCGGTACCGGTGTAGCATATTCGGTCCGTATGTGCGGAACCAGCCATCGCGTAAGCACGGCAGGTCCCGGAGCGTCTGGTCGGGTGAGACGATCGGACGCACGCAGGCCTCTAGGACAATCCAATCGGGGAACGTCTTGGATGGCGTGGCGACGTCCTCGTTGGGAAACGCACTTTTGATCATGCTTGTTACCATGCTGCGCCATTTGCTCAGCACTAGGGGTGTCTCCGCGGCCGCGGCCAGCAGGTTGGCTGCAGCTTGGAAAGAGTTGTCCCCAGATAGTTGAAAGAATTTCGCCGCGTTGAACCCTTCTAGGCCATCTATGTAGCTACAGCCGACGAGCATGGCGTACATGAGGAACCATTTTGTCGTCAGGTTAGCGCGTTCCCTCTTCTCCGCGGCCGAAACGATTACGATATTCGAGTGTTTAAATTGGTCGCCATCTGGCTTATTATTCGGGAAGTATACCAGCGTCGGGCTTCCACCGAACATGAGAGCATCGGTATCATCGGTCCAAATTGCGTTGACGATGTCCAGTTCCTGGAGCCGGACACACTCGGCTGCTGCTTCGCCTGGAGCGTCGTGCCGGGGAACACCGAGCTGATCGAGCAGTTCCTTTAGAAACCGGATATTGGACTCGCTGTATCTGTATTCAGACGGCCAGCGTCTTGTATGCTTTTTCGGCCCATCAAAGACGAATAGGAGCTGTATATTCATCCGTAAAAGGTAGATAATTCGCTCCACTACGGGATGAGGTGGTGTTAGTAATGGGTAAGGAATGAGAAGCGGGCTCATATCATTTTCTCAACCCATCTCATTGAGCATGATGGTAAATGAAGTCGAGATGATAGCTGGCTTACTGATCCGTTTCTCTCTGGGATGACACCCGGGTGACTCTGTGGTAACATTAACAGACATACTCCTTTGTATCTGTGGCATGACCTGATGGCTTACTCTTTTTCATCTCGGCATCTTTTTCGGCGGTTATATTACGATACCACCAATTCGCCTGATCTACTGCTATGCGCAGGGGCCGGCCAGTGCCCTCAAAGTGCTTCGTCGACCATTCCGGCACGGATCGGGTTTCGTCCGCGCCCGTTTGTGATAGAGAAAAGCTACATCATTACTGAGTATTGAGTGCTGTACATATGCCGATGAATGATTTTTTGAATTTTGAGAAGATCACGACTCACTCTCTAAGAACCATGGTGGTAAGTAAGCGGGATAGTAATTTCTGAACAGATAGATTTATCCCAATGCTATTTCTTGCTTCATTTTTAAGAAGGGTTTATAATGAAGTCCTCATCAATCGAGCTGGAGAAGTATTCAGAATGTAATTGTCAGACCGCTCCGTGAGAAAAAAAAAACATGTCGTACGGAAAGAAGTGTACTTGTAATGTTCATTATTCTTCCCTCCCTCATTAATATCGGCCCTGATCCACCCTCGCTGTAGACAAGGTGCAAACAAGCAAGGAGCCGATTTGAAAAAGAAGTCATCCAGCCCCGACTTGGCTTGGCTAGGATGGTGCAGGATCCCACCCTCTCTCGGTATGGAATTTGAATTTGAGAACACGCCATTGGATGACGACATGCATAGGTAGGCATTCTGTAGATACATTCCGAATACAGTAGAATTCTACCTGCTTGGCGTATTTATTCGTCGGGTCACATGTTCTTGACGCTGATCGTCGCGAATGATAATGCCAACCAATGCGATATAGTGATATATTGCAGCGCCGTGAAAAGCGAAATACTCAACAACTATTGTAGATAAGCAACCATATGGTGGTGATGGGGGTGTACGTACGTACACTGCACCCATGTTTTAAGTCGGTACGGTCCAGACCCAAGATTTCGGATTCGAAAGGAAGAAAAAAAAAAAAGCAATATTGGACCCTGCCACACAGAAGAAGCAACGAAAGAGGTCGTTGAGCTAAACCCCAAGAACACCCAACGCCTTTCTAAGAAATTATTCCATTGATGCCTCGAAGCACGAAGTAATTACGGTATACTTCATTACCTACCTATTTGGTAGATGAATTTACACGCGCAGTCGACGTGAATACAGCCGACTTACCAGAGTGGAATTCAATTTGGATACATACGCCGCGGAGAAACGGCGCATGCATTCGAATCTTACTTCCATAACCGGTATCGTTTCGTGAATGACAAATTAGAGACGGTGAGGCTTGAGTGAAATTCCAGCATCGCATCCGTGGTACACAATCAACTTTAGTAGCAAACAACACCCCAATGAACCTGACCGCCCGGCAAGAGGTCGATCAGTATCGCGTCCACGTCGAATCATGCTTGTTGGTTAAGTAAGAGTTACTAGAGCGTTACTAGGTATACATCATGTGCCGGATCAAAGAGAACCTGGCCATGAAACATGACAGCCATAAGCAAGACATGTGCAACCTCGATTTATACACAATCCGATCTAGTAAATATGAACTGTGAAGATAAAAAGGCCCGCCGCGACATTGTTCACAAAAAATCGATGTCAAACTCCAGCTTCCTGCGCCGCGCCTGAATCCGCGTATCAGGCTTCACCGACGAGAGGGACTCGAAGAGTTGAGGGGAGGGCTCCGGTTCATCAGGGACAAAGCGCCAATCGAACTTCATGATCAGGTGGCAAAGAACGATTTTGAGCTCGTTGGACACGAAGAAGCGGCCGGGGCAAGCATGCTCGCCGTGTCCGAAGCTGAGGTGCGCCGGACTAGTCGTGACAAATTGCCAGCTGTTCTCCTGTCCGGGCTCCTGTCTCTTCTTCAGGAAGCGCGCGACGTCGAACTTCTTGGGCTCTGGATACGTTTTCGGGTTCATAAAGTCGCTTATGACGGAAATGTGTGAGTCCTTGGGAATTATGATGCCGTCCGAGAGTATCAAATCCTTCTCGACGATCCGGCTCATAGAGACTAGTTACGTAGCGTCAGCTTGAAGGACCTACAAATGGGTCAATATTGATCTCCTAGAGTCTTCTACTTACGGGTTGACAAAGGCGCCACTCTGTGGCTTTCTTTCAAAAAGCTGTCCATGAGCTTGAGCTTATACAGCGTTGTTTTCTCCCAGCCTTCTCGTCCGACGACCTCAATGATCTCGTCGCGCAACGGTTGTACTATCTCAGGGTACTTGCAGAGGTCGAGCAGAGCCCTAGAAACGCCTTCGGTCGACGTGTGAATGGACGCCATAACCAAGGCCAGCTGGCCCGCCACGATGTCGACGTTCTTGCTTCTCACGACGTCTTTGCTGCTCGCCACATCATACATCCAGCCCAGACTATCCGCGATCTTAGGCGGCTTTTCCCCCGTCGCGCGAGTCGCGTCCACGACCGCCTTGCGTTTCTCGAGCTCGGGCACAATCAACTTACGCGCGTCACGGACCGACTTGCGGATTCTGGAGGAATGGGGGAGTAGAAGGTAGGCGAGGGGTCGCACGATGGCGGGCACCATGCGCATCATATATGTTAGTGAAAAGGAGTCGACCGTGTATGTCTTTGCAACCTCGAGCCATCTTCGATTGCGGCAGAGGTCTAGGCCGAGAAAGACACGCGATGAGGCGCGGGCGATGATCTCGAGCATGTCTATTCGAATGAGCCTCGTGTTCCAGTCATTGTTCGTGCCGAAGAGCTCGTCCACGGTCGTGATGACCTCTTCGACCAGGTCTTTCGTAACCAGTCCCAATGACTGTGTCAGCTTGATGCGGACCGTATCCGGTACGAGATAAGGGTCAGTTACCCCTAGCCTATGGGGTTCAAAGCCTGGATATTGTGTGGGAAAGTCCTGCATTCGTTAGTATCCCGGCGCAACCTGCCATAAATCAAGAAGTTTCTCATACGTTGACGAGAGTTTTGGAGAAATTGAGCTCGGGCGGGTTGCGAATTTCATCCGCGTATCTATTAGGCAAGACTGAAGCACTTGGGGTCAGCACGGATCCATAACGCCGATTGTCGTTATCTTGAGCGAGATCCTTAAGATGTGTATATCCAAGGACCCAAAAAAATCAAGTCTGTGAATCGTGACTTACGGATCCTGGGTCCGGCGGCAGACATGATCTGAAAAGGTCCATTTGTCTGATTCGAGGCTTAGTCACAATACTTAACGAAGGGCCGGTCATGATGACGATGCTACCGTACTGTTTCCAGACCTTCACGCAACACCTCTACGGCATGGAACATCCAACTTCGTCTCGGGCCAAGTCCACGGACACTTATAAGCGGAAAAGCCGGCGATGGCCTGGTCTTGGTAAAGTAGGAGTAGACGATGCTAAGCAATATGGTGACGCCGATGAACTGTATGGAAACAGGTAGCCCCTCGGGCACGAAATTCTGTACCGTCTCCATGTCTGCTCAACGTCTGAATAGACTGGAGTGTGGGAGAGAACCGCAGGGAAAATATGGGAAGATAGCAAAACTCGAGACGCCCATACGTCCGTATATAGATAGGTATTGACGTATCGTCTTCACTGCGGTGTATGCATGGTTCCGTACAAGCAGATACCCCGGTGCTATCCATCTACCTTAGTAGGTAGTAGTGTACGTCCGTACGTCCGTACCTATTAACGTCTAGGTACCTATCTTATTCCGTAGGTGCTATCTATCTAAGTTAGGTATGGTGGTAGGTATGTTTCCTAGTCAGTCATGAAAAGCATAAATCACTCGTCGGATCTTTGTAAAACCGGCGCATGGGTGAATCATACACTAAGGTTGGTAACGTCCGTAGTCCGTAACCTATACTGCCTACGTCCGTACGGACGATACATGGTAACCAGTTAACGAGGACGGATCCGTAGTACCTACGTACGTACCTAGGTGTCTAACCCTACCTATCCCGTGCGGGTACGGTTAGCCTCGTCAAGCCATCGTGTCCATTCGAAATACCTAGGTAGGTAGGTACGTACGTACGTACGGACATAGGTAGTCCGTATTCCGTACGGATCTACGTCCGTAGGTAGTGTACGTTCGCACGTCCGTAGATACCTAGTTATACCTGCTTAGGTAACAGCAGGCATAGCGGCGAGACTCTCTGCGGACGTAATTCGTATTCGCCAGGAATTCATCGGTACTAGGTAGGTATTTGACTTGGTACTTACACTAATTTACGGATCCGTACGGTGCAGGGGATTCAACGTTGTTTATAAAATTTACAGTGGAAAGCCTATGCCGTATGGATCCGTATCTAGGTATACGTAGTGGTACGTCCGTAGGTAGGTAGGTAGTCGTCGTTACGTGTAAATTTTACTAACAATAATTTCTCGCAGCCTGCGGACTACGGATCCGTACACTCGTTCGCACCTAGGTACAGACGTAGTGCGAGTGATATACCTACATAAGTACGGACGTAGGCAGTATGATACGTCCGTCCGTAAGTAGTGAGCAGATCCGTCACTTACGAAGCACCGACGTACGGATCCGCACTACCTACGAGATGCATATTAGGTAACGGAGGCAAGGCATTCGTCGGTCCAGCCTCCAGTCTCCAGTCTCCAGTCTTCAGTTTCCCAAGATTGTACCTAGCTGGTATTCCCTAGGTATTCCCTAGGTATTCCCTATTCCGTGCGCTTGCATATATCATTAATCCTGAATAAATCTGGCACGAATCCAATTTGAATAAAAGTTGACGGCTTCGCTCTCTTCCGCGCCACAATCTCGAAATCGGAAAGGCCACCTTTTTCTACCTACTGTACGTCTTGCGGACCTTCAGTGACGGCCCGTCACAACTCGTAACTCTGCTCTTTGGCGAGTCGTGGTAGGTACCGGTACCTATGCGCGCGGCCATGCTCGTCATGAACCCCGCGTCACATCGCCAGTCCGATACTCACCTATTATGGACGTGATTCGCACCGACCGCTGTAAAGCCACTTAGTGCCATCCCGCCGCTGAGCTGCTACCTACGTTCAGAATAGGTAGTTCTGACGAAGAATTCTATAAGGAAAAGATCGACAAGAAGAAAGTGTACCTATATAGTCCCCCGACTGTCTGGACCTCTTCCTCTTGGTCCTTCAGTCGAGTACAATCCTTGATACAAGTCGTGACAAGAAGACACTCTCTTCGTGCATTCTGCGTGATCAATTATATTGCACTCGACGTTCTTAATTATCCTCCTTGACCTTGAACCTTATGGAAGTTATCGTCCGCCAGACTTGACCCTCCAGCAAGCCGGTTAGTAGTGGCGAAAACTTTTCCAATATACGGATCCGTAGTCCGTACGTCCGTACTTCTAGTTTTATTATGGCCCACAACATAGCTGTGCCGGTGACCCTTTAGTACCGGTAGCAGTCGCCTAGGTGCCAAGAAGTCTGACAGTTACCGCCTCCATGAGCTATCTGGTTCTTACGGATAGCTCAACTGCGACTTATCGCTTTATAATCTTGTAAGTTCGATGGAGACGGGCGACTCGCATGTTCCCAGCACCGGAAATCGCAGCCGTCGCAGTGGTTTACCTATAATGCACAGCATCGGATACTACTGTGGCTGGGAGATGGACATACGGTAGCTACAAAAGCTAATTAGTAACCAGACTGTGGTGTTTATTCGAGTAGGTAAGCGATAAATGCCAAATTTCAAAATACCTTAGGCATTCGACTGATTTTCTGTACCTCAACTGCTTGTATATTCCATACTAGGCGTTATTAATTATGAGTTTCCAAGACCATCGAGATCAGGTAATCCAACCACTTGGACACCATGATGGGATTGATTTGATAGGCGGGCGTTGCGACGCAGATAACATGTTCTCAATGACTCTAATCAGATCAGTCATGGTTCTGAATCGGTTCAATCGTAAATCACAGCGAGAATTATACCACGTCTCGGCAACAAGGTCAAACAGCGATTAGGTCCAATATATGTAATATAAGGCTTAAGCATCCACCCCGATTCTGAACCCAAGACCTTTCAAACGAAACCCACTCCAAACCCGTCACCCGTCCTACGTTTCTAGTCCCGGCAATTAAAGGGGCGGAGGTGATTCAGATAACATGATCTCGATTATAGTGTAAGCAAAGCTAACATCGGACTCGTTAGAGTCCGGAGCAGAACAAGGAAAAAAACTACCAGCGAGGAAATAACTATAAGTAGCACGAGTCCAACAGTATGATCGTACAAAGAAGAAGATCAGGTTGCTATTGTGTCCAATCTAATTTAATTCAATCCATTCACTGGGACCTCCCGATCGAGATCTAGCGTCCTCTAGCCGCTGTTTTTGAAGGGGTCTCTGTTGTGGTATGCTTCGCTTTGCTGCAATGGCTCTTCGTGATGGTTAGAGTTCGATACTCTGTTGTCGCCCTGCACGATGACGGCGAAGAGGACAATGACGCCAGGTGTGTGACCGTCCCCTCAACCGGGCAATGGCACGTAACGGGTACGGTGATGGGGCTCGGCATGAAGACGGTCGAGGTCACCACGCCGACCGTGACCGTGACCGTCTTCTCAGCGGACGCCCGTATGGCGTGTGAGTGGGTTCCACCGCCGGGTCGTGGCGTTTGCGACGGCCTCTTGCTACCCGATGCCGCAATGGACGTTAGCGTGGACAACTCGGCCGAGCTCGTCCCTGTCGCCGAGATGGTCGGCTTGGGCGTCCACCGGCCTGTGCTGCCTGGCGTTGCCGTGAATGAGATGTTACTCCATGAGATGCCTGTGACGGGCGCGGACAAGAGCACCGATGAACCTCCTGATGCGTAGTTACTGAAGCCTGAGGATAGTAGTCCCGAAGACCATGGAAGGTTAGACGTCGTATGATTTGTCCCACTCGTCGTTAGAACCCGGGGCTGCGAAGCACTTGTTGTGCGGGACGATCTTGTCCTTGTGGGACTGCGTGTTTTAGACGACGCTATGCTTGTGGAGTAAGTGATGCTTGTTAAGATCTCCGTGCGACTTGTCGTGAGATTTGTCTCAGAGATGCTCGTGGGACCGGCTCTGCCAGACGATGTTATGTTTGTGGAGTAAATGAGGCTTATTGAACTCTCGGTACGATCCGTCGGGGGATTTGTCTCAGAGATGCTCGTAGGACCGACTCTGCTAGACGACGTTATGGTTGTGGAGTAAGTGAGGCTTATTGAACTCTCGGTACGATCCGTCGGGAGATTTGTCTCAGAGCTGCTTGTAGGACTGCGCGAACTCGATGACGTGATACCTTTGGAGTAACTGAGGCTTGTTGGACTCTCGGTTCGACTTATCGTAAGATTTGTTTCGGAGATGCTCGTGGCACTGCGTGTGCTCGACGATGTTATACTTGTGGAGTAACTGAGGCTTGTGAGACTCTCGGTGCGACTCGTCGTGAGATTTGTCTCAAATATGCTCGTGGAACTTGTTGCGATGTGACTTCTTGAGCTCTTCGAATGAGTCCTTGTGCGGGTTGGGTGGGTTGGGTGGTGCTTTGAATGAGTCCTTGTGTGGGTTGGATGGTGCCTTGTGAAGGACCCTGAAGAACTTGCTAGGGTTGCTGAGGAACTCGTTGAAATATGCGACTCCAACTGACTCGTAGGGTTCGGGCGGACAGTAGCCACTGTTGAGTACGTCGCGGCCCCTGACTGCGCTGAAGTCGTTGAGCATTTCGTCGAGGGTGAAATGGTACTAGTGGGTATAGAAATGGAGGTGGACGTCGATGTGCACGAAGCAGGGAGCGTTACCGGCTTCGAGGCGCAGAGCCCCTCTTGCTGTGTGCTATTCGGGTCCCATTCAATGATTAGATTGCCACAGTTCTCATATTGAGCCATGTAAATTGTTTCGTTATCCGCGTCGAACGCAGCTGCACCTATGTTAGCAGAGGAAGCACACGATGATTTGAGCTGCTTACTGTATGCACCCTTCAGGAAACTCTGGCCCAAGATGATTTCGTCATTGCTTTGATTCTCTGTTACTCCGAGATAGCAAGTTTCATTCATTTCCAGGATGAAATCGCGCATTGGAACGCTGATGGCAACTCCGTCGAAGTAGAAGTCTATAGACGCATCTTGGGTTCGATGGTAACATGGAACCTCATAAACGCCTTCGGTGGAGTTGTATAGACTATCCGGGAAGAAATCGCTGACATCATCCAGAAACGCCCGTGGGAGATATGAAAGGACCGTGCCAAAGTCAAAGAATGCCCGAGTTTGAGGCAGGGTAACTTCTAAGAGTCTACAGTTTCTTGGGTCTGAGAGTCCGATTGAAAGCAGGTTCACGTAGAATCTTATTGATCGCAGAGTTAGCCTTACGAATTTTGCGTTTACAGGAGTATGTCTGAATTACCTGGAGTCACCTTCGCCGCTTGAGTGCGATCTCATCTTTTGAAGTTCGCCCGCATACTTCCCAGTGTTGACCCCCGAGAAAAGGAGTTCCCCCTCCCCCAGAACAGCAGAGTTATCTGGATCATTTGTGGGAGAATTCGTGCCGCCGAGGGCGATACTAAACTGGCGCGTAGTAATCAGGCCTTCTATCTTTAACACGTCTAGAAGTGTAATGTCGCTTGCGGGATGGCAGCCAAATCCCAGGCCAAATCGACCGGCTGTCAGGCCCCAGCTTTTGTTCGCGATGCCGACTTGAATGATTCCTAGGTTGACTCCTAACGATATTATGTCAATATACTTAACTTCTCTGCCAAGTAAACAACGTGAAGTTAGAAATACCAGCAAATTGAACATTATCTTCGATATTGCAGCCTGAAACGCTACCGTATGGAGCGCTGAATTCCCAGGGGTAGCTACAGTCCTTTGGCCGTGCTGTCGTCGATATGTTGGGGTCATACTTCCCGTTGGCGCAGCAGGTTTCAGGTGAGATTGACGCATGACAGTCAGGGTTAAGCCACAAACTATCTGAGAACACGTCGAGAGCAGTGTATATGACTTGAGGTGGTGTTCCGATAGCGACTTACGAGGTCAGGGTCAGCACAAGTTTGAGAGCTCATGGGGGATATATTGTCACCTACGCTCAAGTGTATACGGACTAAGGTCGCGCCTCTGCGTAATATTAGCCCTCAGTGGATTCGGTCCATATCCTGGATCATCCCGGGTCTCAATACTCCAAGATTCCTGACGTCGTATGGGTAGTCGTAGGCTGTGGGCTCCATTGTGAGCAGTGCAGCTGGCAATGCTTATAGCCAGGGACGCCAACAAAAGAATGGATACCATCTTGCTAGTATCAGGCGCAGGACAAGGAGCCATTGATGTGGCAGAGAGACGATGGCATAATTTTGTTAGGTGGATTTCAGGTGCCTCTTTAAAAGGGAGCTCCCAACGCCCCTGAAGTGTTATTGTGGCATCTCATCGTCCACAGATTCAGTGGGGTTTCCGTCCGGTAAGATGTTCGGTTGCCTGAAGGAGAAAGGGAAAAAAATTCATTACGCTTAATTGAGGCTTCCCACTTCATTGAGATTACTGTGTTGATTTGAGTGTGTAACGAGTAGACTGTTCAATAGGTAGTTTCTGTTTCACCGCACGGTTCCGAGTTACAGTCGGATATTCTGGGATCTCAACTCGCGCAATCGTAAATTTGGTGTGACGGCGTTTTACATGAACCTCAGACACACTTTTCCCCATATACTCCTTGAAGAAGTATGTAGTAGCGCAGCGGGGACAATTCTGGATATAAGATGCGCGCTCGAGCCCAGACGCACAGGAAGGCGAGTCGCTATATCTCACCAAACCTGGCCACACATAGGTTAAACACTACAAGTAGGCCGGCGAAATACTTTGGGCATCGTGACTGTGAAATTCAAAGGTCAATCTATCATAAGCTAGCATCATGAGATGCATCGATAAGTATGCTTTCGCCGCGATTGCTTCATGAAGGATGATTGCCTCCTCACTAATGGCAACGAGCATATTTGTTTATCCAACCGGACTTTCTAGGCGAAAAATGTCGATATAGATATCGCTTCGTTGAGCTATACACTTGAGCGCAGCAGTACTTCTGCATTACCAAGTCTCGGGAATCAAATTGACAGCCGATTACACAAGTGGCCCGATGCGGATCCGGAAACGAAGATGTGTGACCGTCGTTTGATTGACAGCGGGATTTGACCGAACCAACCACGAATGAGGATCTGCGGCAAAGATAACGGGAATACCCCGATGGTTATGGAGCAGAGCAGGACTCACCGCAGAACAGATGATTGCCACAAGACAACGGGCGCAAATGCCGGCCCATTGTTTGGGACCTAATCAACCGAGTTGACGCCGCAACGTTAGACGGCGTACTCCATAATATTCCTAGTGGCTCCATAGATTCTAGTCTCCCAATATGAGAATGGAACGAATACGTAGTTCACAGGTTCACCTGTGTTGCCACAGGTACTTGAAGCGAGACGATCCCGAGTCCCTAGGTCGTTCGTTTTGTGCCCGGTCGATGAAACCAATCACGAGACTCTAGATCTGTGTGCATGGACACCGTTGATCGTTTTGCAACATGAGTGCCTGGACGATCCTATACCTACTTACTGGCCAGAGAGAGCGAGCCTAAGGTTACATTGACCTATTTGGACTGAGATTACTTGGGAATGAAGACTTGTGCACGATCTTGAGGACGCTGAACAGGCCTGGTGGCGATCTACCTCGGCTTCTGTAGATAGGACATCAGGCAAGTGAAAGGCTAATGTATGATTTAGATAAGAATAAGCTAGCTGCACTGTAGGTGCTCGCGTGGCCGTTTCTTATGCACCCTTGCTACATGATTCAATTCAGTAAGACTTGATCATCTGTAGTCTTAAATTACTCTGTCGCCTTTATGTTTGACAGCAGAATCATCGCCATCTTCACCATCCTCGTCATCGTCATCGTCATCGTCGTCGTCGTCTTCTTCGGAAGTTGTGCCTGATCCGTCCGAATCTCCATCTGATCCGGGATCATAGTCCTCTTCGTTTTCGTCTTCTTCGTCCTGCAATTTCTGCTCTGCTTCTTGCTGAGCTCGTTGCAACTCCGTCACATCGTCCCCGCCGACCCCATTGTGCCCATCTTGCTCTCCTTCCTCAGCACCTTTTTGAACCCTGGTATTCTCCACCAGTTCTCGCTTCGCTCTTCGCTGGTCGGCCAAACTCCGATCTTGGAGTTTATGGCGCACAACGTAGTTTTCATTGATACCATTGTAATCGTCTTGGTCTAACATAGCAAACTCAATCTCCTCGGTTGCGCCCTCAGCCTCCCCTTCACTGAAAACCTCGACAACCATATTAAAAGTCCGCTGTAGCACACTAGTATAGCTAATCGCAGCAATCTTGTCAAGTGGCAGGAACAACAAGGGCTTCTTGAAACCCCAGAGAATACCCTTTTCTAAGAAGAAAAGAAATCCATCCTTGGAACCCCTGAAGGCCTTGACGTGCACGGCTGGTTCCTTCGGCCTATGGGCCTGACGTATGACGCTACAGAACTTGGAGGGATCTGCGGAGACAATTTGTACCCGCTTCCCAGCAGCTTGAAGGCACTTATTTATTGCCCAGTGGAATAATGTAGAGAACGAGTCGCCAACGGCAAAGGCTGCATTGGCATTAGCGCCACCAATGGACCCGGCTTTCGGGGATGTTGCCGGTATAGTGAATACCAGCGGGTCGACTGAAGTGGTGGCGTGTTGTGAAGGGGAGTAGGAGTTATGGGGGAGGAGGACATAGTTGTGTTGAACCTGGGCCTTTTCCGGCACAGGCAGGTAGAAAGCATGGTCTGTGATTGAAGAATTAGCGAGTTGATACCATATCAACACGGTAAACACCTGCCTAAGCAAGATTTCTATGCATACCAATACTCTTCCAAGGATATATCATGCCAGGCACGGCAGTCTTGGTCCCAGGGGCCCGTGCATAGAGGTGATTGGCTGTAAAACACAGCTCGAACTTCTTTCGCTGCGGTACGGAGACAGAAATGTCTCTTATCTCGAGCAAGATCTCCTGTTTTAAGACACTGTCGACAGACCCGCCCAACGTGTTATTGGACGACTGGCTATTCTGTGAGGACTCGATGTCTACACGGCGGCGCTTTTGAGCTGGTTCAGAAAGCTGCGTTTCGCTAAGCTGGTCGTGTACAAAGCCAACAATTTTATTAAATAGAATTATTCGAGAGGGGGAATCTATTACAGCCTTTTAGTTGATTGTTTCTAAGTGACAAATTGAACAAAGTCATACCGGCAGCCTGCTGAATACCCTGTATAATATCTGGCCGAGATTGGAATACATGATTCAACTTCTGAGAATCAAGCTCCGAAGGCATGGTAAGTATTCAGACAGCCGTCTCACGCATAAACAATAGCAATATGGTTTCCCAGTTCATTAAATCGACAGGGCTCTGGTATTAGCAGTGATTGACGATACGGTTGTCGTCAACTTTGTTAATAATAATAAGTAAACAAATAGAATGCCTACCTGGGAAGTCCGGAGGATTAGGTAGGCATCATGGATACATGGAGCCCCACCCACACAGCCACGCACACTTGATAGCCACAGATGCACAGCCACAGACGCGGTTCGGAATAAGTATCTACCCCACCACGAAGGTCGTAGGTTAGGCGAGGTACGTATCAGGGGCAACTCGGAAGATGCTCAGAGCCAAGATACCTACTTAAAACTTGCTACATGGACTACAATAGAACTATCTACTGAGCGATCATAAAAAGTCAACACCAGAAAGCCATGTCGCTGGTTAATATATGGCATCACCGCAAAGTTGCCGATACCTCGGCCAAGGCCTGCGAGATCTGCTTTAAGCCCAGTACTAGTGTTCTTATTACACCAGATAAACAGGTCTGTTGCGATGATATCTGAACAATCCACCGCCAACAGCTACCATTCTCTAACGGGATGCCTGCCAGGACTTCTTCTATGTGTGCCCTGCTCATCTCAAGGATCGGGGTTTTTGTTCCCCCATTATAGATCATGATGCTATTGCTGCTGCTAAGAAGAAAAAGGAGATGGACGAAGAGGTCGAGAGACTGAACAAAAAATATGAGGAGAAGCAACGCAAGAAGAAAGAAAAAGAAGCTGAGAAGGAGAAAGAAAAGGAAAAGGAGAAGGAAAAGGAGAAGGAGAAGGAAAAGGAGAAGGAGAAGGAAAAGGAAAAAGGTAACGATAAAGACGATAAAGACGACGAAAAAAATAAGAAGAAGGATGAAACCGAAAAGAAGGAGACTGCCTCTGACGGCAAGGTATGGTCTTACTTTGCTTGGTAGGCGCTCTCAACTAATCCCTAGAACCAGGAAAAATCCAAGGAAAAGAGTCCACAAAATGCCGATGACGAGCCCCGTGTATTCTCGTTGCAAAGGTTAGGCAAGCGGCTTGATACAACGAGCGAACCCTGCTGACATCTTCTAGAATATTTTTTCAACGCCGAATAGATCGAAGGCATCAGGCTGAGGCCGCGAAAAGAAATAGGGAGCGTTTCAGCAACCCAAATCTCTTTCCCTCCGTCCCAAAGGGCTTGCCTTAACCATCGGGAAGCTTGCCTGAAATTTACGGCCACATGATCGGAATCGCCCATCTAAGGTGTGCCAATTATCCACAATTTCAATGACTGGCTGCGTTCACATCATAGACCCGAGTTGGCAAGCTTTCACCTGACAGTCAAAGCTCTGGGAGCGTACATTTCTCTCCAAATTCACATGCAGCCAGCCATGATAGCCATGCGGCAGTGTGCTGCAGTGGACTCGCCATACCAACTTGAGGCGTTGGTAAAAACGACACGCTGCCTGGTATGACCGACTCTCCATAAGTAACCTTTGATATGGCGTCAAGGTGGTAGAGATGCCCATCTCCACTGGTTAACTACCAAATCCATCTCCCTAGACTACAGTAGGACCGGCGAAAAAAGGCGACACTGCACAAAAACATGAGAAGTCCTGTCATTGCTCACGATACGATCCGTTCCATGTTACTCAGTATGGAAGTTGATCACGATTCTTCGTAAACCTTGTCTCTTTCGCAGATACACCATACTTACCTACACTACCTACACCTCTAAGCGCCTACCGTAAGGGCTCGATAGAGCGGCTCTGCAGCTAATTAGGAAGCGTAAAAAAATCTACCTACATATTCATCTCGCTCACGATGCGTCTTTTTATGTCACTCTTCACATTCGCAGAATTCTGTTGTCATTATTAGGGCACGTCAATACTTAGATGCCTAAGCATGCCGAACTGATCAGAAAGCCTAGGCTGCAACTCGTCCTGGTAGGTAGTCGTCCTTTCAAGGCTCATGTTGTGTGCACACCCCTTTAAGCCCTCTTCCTAGTCGGCAGCTGCATACACTAAGTATTATTTCATACTGTACTGTGTAAGAAGGCTGCGTTACGGTTTCAATTGAGTGAATCTCCAACCACAAAGAGTCTAGCGCTTACAGTCCACAGGAAAGTCTCACGAAAATCCTGAGTTGTACGGATCGTACGTATATGGGACTCTGCCTCGTAGGTACACTGCATAATGAACGTCAGAAAATGTAACGTAGGTAGATGGAATGAATCATTGGGCCTGCGTGAGACCGGCCAGGGTGGAACTTGTTTATTAGTCACGATATTCTTGACTGAATGCCCTTGGAATGGGATGTACTTCATACCAGGTAGGTAAGTATCCTACATCGTCATGTAAGGCTACATACACGAATTGCTCCAGGCCAGGCTCTGTACCTCCTATCTACTTCAATGGTACGGAATAGTTACACTGTGAGTCATTCATCCGCACTCCTTCAAACTGGTGTCAAACGACAATAATGATCATGAATACCAGTTAGCCCGCAGTTGAACCCACGGGGGTGTATGGTGAACGCGTATCCTACCTACTGCAACTCTGCCGAGCAGATGATTGCAGCCTACTTAAAAACCTACCTATACCTAACCTAGTATTATATATCGCTTGCAGGTACCGCACCAAAAGCAATGCCGAATCCTTCAGATAGGTCGACCTGCCTGGCATGAAATCAGCCTTATGGATGTGACTTCATATCTGGTATTATCATAGGCTCTGCCCAACTCAAGCGCAGATCCAGTAATACCTACGAAGTAGGTATCCGTGTCTGGCGCGTCGGGTGGACAAGTCTACCTACCTACACTACGGAGTACGGAATACATTCATGTCTGTTTCTGTCCTCTTTCAAACGACCCGATACCTCTTCGACCCCGAAGCTTGAAGTCTTTTCTTTTCTTCCCCCCTCCGCTGGCCTTTCACTCAATCGACACTACGGTTAGCCCTCTCCATATTGCCTCGTTGGGCTCCTGTTTTTAGGAGACCTTTGGTGATTCTTGTACGAAGTAATTGTAATGAGTTGCCGATCTAAAGGTGTACCTACACTATCTACACTTGGTCTTAACGCCTTCAATGTAGTGTACGTACACGTGCCCAATGCTTTAGGGCAATATTTCAAACGAGGAGATGTTCTGCAAACCCACACCATGGGGCGACTCAGCGGCCTAATGGGCATGCCTACTGCGATAACGGGACAGAGCTCTAAGACGATCCCACTTCCATGTTTTCCCCTACTTCCACATATGTCGTGTACGGAATAGTAGTAGATACAGGTAGTCCCTACCGATCTACGAAGTACTCTCTACATGGTAGTATACTTTGTACACCATGGAATGCCTACACTACCTACCTCGGTTCCCTCAAAGTCATTGACAAGGTTAACATGCTGCCAAGCTGGTGCGGGTATGGAAAACCGCTGTTACTCTGGGTTGGGGTACAGGACATGCCCCCTGTCATTTACTACCTATCTGGCCGTCTCGCTACTGACGCAATGAGACCCGATATACGGAGTATTGCTTCGTACTTTTTGGTACGGCATACGGTACGGACTACTTGTATCTACAATTAAAGTCGGTATTCTTTTGGGATTCCTTGTTGTCGGCCATCAAGAAAACACACGGCCGAAGAGTATGCAGGCAGCAGCCCTAAATTCCGTACTGTGAATAAAGCGACGCGCACGATTCGCAGCCAATTTCGCAAACCCGTGCATTAATAGGGACAGCGCCGGATGGAATCAATCCAAGAAGACAAGGACGGTACGGATTAGGTACACTACCTATTACGGTGACACCACTAGCTCTCAGCTAAGCCCAGCCACCCATCAACAAGAGCGCCGAGTCGGCCAGTCATTCACATAGCCCTACACTTGGTTTCTACCTAAGAGGTGTATATTCCGTACGGATCCGTACATGATGATGGTGAAGCTGTCGTCTTTCGCCCCCACCTCCTACCTACCTACCTACTTCTAATATCTAGCCTTTCCCACTTCATAGGGAAATCATTTCATTTCATCCACCGCAGCAGTAGAAGTTAGTAGTCACTGGGGGTGTTACGCATCGTTACACTATGTACGAGAGGGAATGGCTCCGATCCATGGACTACCTATACCTAACCTAGGTGCGTAAGGCCGGAGTAGGTCCGGGTTGGGCGCGGGAGATTTCGGCTCTGCGATGCAAGTCTCGACGACTGAAATGCGGCTCCGTCTGCAAGCGGAGTCATTGTTTTTGATTTCTCTTGGTCACGGGGTAACTTTCGCTGCGCGTTAAATGACGATATCCTTTTCGCGAACCGTTCAAACAGATTGAGTGGAAAGAAAGAATAAGGAAATCAAGGATCAGGACCCGATTCGTTTTCATCAGGAGGTATACAGTATGCGAGACAATAACCACTGACACCATGTGTGATCTCAATGGTCGGATCAAGACAGTGGCGGCGTCCTATGATAGGAGGGTGTATGTAATCCCCACGAAAGCGAAAATTTCTCAATGTACGACGATCCGCAAGCCGCACCACTCTCGTCCGGATGGCTCGGGGCCACGCGGGTGAAAAAATCCGCTTTTTCTACGACCATATTTGGTGCTTGCAGATGCGATAGTCGGCGTAAATCACGTGAGTTTTGCATGATGCTACATGTATGTTTTTATTGCTCCCGTGTCACTCCGTTTCATCACGGCACACTGCATTGGAATGAAACGAGTGTGGCACATCCGTGTCGCCGGCCCATCGCCCTGAGGGGAAGTCTGGCCGTTGGTACAGCGGTACTAGTCGGTACCGACATCACTTGTGAGGCGTCATCAGAGCTTTGGATTCGCGACGACATGGGCTTCCGGAGAGAGCATTACTATCGGGGCACCCTCCAAATGCTAACCGGCCGTCCTCCCACATCCGGTACGGCCTGCCAGCAGAACATATTATGACGGTCCGAGATTACTCCTTACATATTACATCAACAAAATGCACCCAAGCGATGGAAGTCTGATGTACTGCGTACTCTTCGAAACGTCAACGTTCTTTTCATAATGACTTTAGCGTTCGTGCTTGACAGCGCACAGTAGGTCAATGAAAGAACATACCTGCTCATAATCAAAGGCTGTTGAAAGTTGAGGCTGTATCGGTATGGGATATTACCCGATCTGGAATACTCCAAGACGCTGATACTATCAACACCCATTTATACCATCACGCCTCACAACACTGTCTGTTTATGTACGAATATATTTTGGCGGCATTCAAAATTGATGGGGTATGAGGAGGGGCGTTCAACGAAGATAATGTGATAACGACATGCGTATACTGCAGCGGGAAAATTTTGCACGTATGCACACAATCACGCACACACACGAGAAAGAATGTTTCTTAATACTACTATTAGGCAGAAAACGAAGCGAATCGGTTCCGGAATACCTAACGCCACGCGTGGTGCACCTAGGTATAGTACCTACTCTATATAACTCAGACATGCAATGCGGATCAAGCCAATCTAGATGAGAATGAGTTGGGTGATGGACCAAACACAGTCGTAGGTACCTAGTAAAGGCAGTACTACCTACCTACCTCAGGTTCTAGCCGCGAGGATTCTTGGCCCCTGCTGATCTGCCGGGAGTGCGGACATGGACACGCAAATGCGGAGCACCCGCAGCGGTATCGAGCATCGCAACGCAGTACCTACTGCGTACTGAGTATATTCCCATCAGCCTGATTGGTGCTGTTGAGAAGTTTCATGTGTGGCGGAGGCGACATATCTCAACCATTGCCCTCAGATCCTTGTTGGAACCAAATCACATACTTGCTGACAATGGGCAAGCAGTTTTCGCCAATCAAATTGAGGATTGGTTCATGAAGGCCGTCCGCGTATGCTCAAACGTTAACCCCGGTCTGACTCCCGGAGGAGCGATTTGTCTAGGTATACCTATATGAGCCGGAGGGGTCTCAAAACGGGCGCTTGACAAGAAACTAGGTAGGTAGATACCTAGTGTGCCTTAGGCACCTATAGTATATATAGGTATGAAATTAATGCCCGATCACTCGGCAGTTGGCGGAAGCTAATACGTTGCCAGAGAAAGATCTATCTGTTTGCTACCTACCTACCTACCTATCTACCTAGCATGTCGCCGTCTTGCTGGCCGTCGTATCTAATACCT
Source organism: Xylaria nigripes (assembly GCA_022984845.1). Lineage (NCBI taxonomy): Eukaryota > Fungi > Ascomycota > Sordariomycetes > Xylariales > Xylariaceae > Xylaria > Xylaria nigripes. The sequence goes on along the minus strand of JAJJKC010000003.1, from coordinate 1,589,125 downwards.
ATTGCAACACTGCGGCGACGGCGGTGACTGATAAGAAAGCCAAGCATGATCGCAGAGCCAAAGGCTACCAAAAATAAAGGTACTAGGTATTATCAACTATCAATTCCTACATTCAGCTGCACATTCTCCCGTGTTCGGTCTGAGTGCCCGTGATCAGCTAATTAACCCTATTGGAACACATACAACGATCAGGCACCACGACATATCGATCCCCACTGCCCATGTTCAGATGATCTGCGGAATATTACATACCTAGTGTACTTATACCTACTGAGTGGAAACCGTCTTGCATGCATATCTACCTACCACTGTTGTTGTCACGGCCGTTTACCTACACTACGCCGTAGGGTTACAGGAAGCTCCCAGAGAGATAATTCGGAGGTTGTTGTTATTGCAGTATATTTGCATCCGTGCATTTGGGGACTTGATGCATACCGTATCAAACCCAATCAACAGCCTCCAGCTGCTGCCCAAACCCAAGGATAATATTCCACATGGCAGCCGCCCACTGATACAAGTCATTATCCTGACAGACTTGACTTTGCCAAGCTGCTTCATTAACTCAGAAGACAAGTCATGTCTCTGCGTCAACACCATCACTGTGACTATCATACTCAAGTAACCGGCCAGTCAGAGTCGGTTGCACGCGAGCTATGTTGAATGAAGTGTACCTACTGTAATCAGTGTTGTAGGTATTTAAGGACTGTGTTCACCGACTCGACTGATTCACTCGGCGACCACATGCATTGAGTGTATGCATGCACACCGAGGGGATTTGCGGGGACGGTCCGGGTCGTATCGGCGGTCCCGGAAACATGTATCATGATGTAATTTTGTCCCTGTGTCCATCACGCCAACTCAGTCCCTACCGTGCCAGTTTGTATAGGCTAACGCCAGGGAATTTCTACTCCGTAAGAAGTACCAAGTAAGGGTACCTACATCAAGTTGTTCAGAAGCTTAGATGAGGGCTGTCGCCTCTTCAGCCCTGCTGCCAGCTGCGTACCTTACACATAAGTAATACCTAGATGTAAGGGACTACCTAAGCACGAAGTACCTACCTAATAGGTACTTATATGAATTTACCTTGTAGGGCAGGTAGATCCGTAAGTATGCATTCTCGAATCCCCAGTCACCCACCCCTGCAATGGAACGCTCTTAGTCAAGGCCTCATTTGATTATAACAGCACCCCCTCTCGCTATATATAGGCAGGTACCTAGGTACCTAGCATACGCCGAGTGGGTCTTTGGCCCGACGCCGGTCACGGCCCCATAGTAAACCGTGCTTTAGCGTATGCAACTGAGCAGCAGTGGAGACCCTTGAATACAGAATAGTACGGGATAGGTACGGACTATATACGGATTACTACCTACCGTATTCAACAAAGAGAATACCAAGTTTACACTATCGAAGCTACCTACCTACGTACGTAAGTAGGTACCTAAGGTAGGTACTAGGTACTATGTACCTACTGCCCCCACGATGAAGCCGTACGGGTATGTAACATCACAAGACTCTAGCCTCATTTGATATTTCTCAAGACCGCAACGGCGATATTTTTTTCACGTGCCATCGTGAACTCGTGTGGGTAAGCTCCACACCACTTGTGAACACAATGGCAGCTGATCTTCAATGTGTATGCGCGAATGGCACTAGGGACTGTACAGTAGTAGTACCTAACGAGCGGACTTAGCAACGAGATACTTTCTTACAAATCAAGGATACAGAGAAAGAGAGACGGTCGACCTCACCGGAGATACGAGCACAATGATCAAATATAACCTCCCTTCGTTTCCTTAGACAGTCTCGTGACTTCAATCACTGCTAATATACCTATGCATGTGTAGACTTGGCTTGGTATGTAATCGAGTAGGTACTTATGTTACGTGCGCCACAGTCGCGCCATTCTTGGAGGCTGGATAGTTACATACATATAATGCGAGATTTTAAAGCAGATGCGCCGTTTCTATGCGCCTGTCGATCTCCCCGGAACTTGCCTAGGGCCGGCCGCACAGACAGCTTTTTTGTTGGAGCAGCCCCCAACATTTTCCCACCCGGACCCCTACCTACCTACCTAGTCCCTATACCTATCTGCTCGCGCCACAGGGTTGCGCAAGCGAAGCCGAGAATCTTGGCAGGGTTAGCAACGGGTAGGGTTTAGGTAGTGTAAGTACACTACGTTACCTACTGGCATTGGCATGCTACCTACAGTACGGATCCGTATGTCTAGGTAGGTAGGTACTCAGGTTGGTTGGTAGGTAACATGGGTCAATGGCAACTTGCGACCAGTTAGGGCCGCCTATCTTCTCATATGGACATACTGTACCTGCTCATGAGATGCAGGCTCTTCCCTTCGCTTCCCTTCTCTTTTCTGCCGCCGTCCAACTCTAAGTGAAAAGGGGGGTTACAGTATTTGGTTCAGCTCGTGAGATTAGATGAGGTAAGACTTGTTCGGTGACAATGGGTAAGCGGGAAGCCTCGCTGATGAGATCTACAAATTCACCTACTTACATACGGACGTGCCTAAAATATATTACTTATACTCGTCTTTCGCCACTAGAATGCCTCGACCTCTCATAGCTATGGTTTCTGCTTAGGTAGGTATATGTACCTTATGTATGAGGGTCACTTAATAGTGACTTTGCAGCCCTTTACGCCGTTCCGCTCGGCTTGCGCTGCAGCGTAATATGAGTTCCGCACTATCAACAGATACCTACCTACCTACATGCATGGTACCTACTATTATGGAGTCTTTTTGATGGATATGATCGACGCTTATGCCATCACGAAAGGCGCGGATTAGGTACCTAGGTAGGCAGGCACACTCACCATCGATGAACTAAGCATTGTACTAGGTAGGTCGGTAAGTGAAGCTGTTGAGTCCTGATCGGAAATATTCTTATGCTCAACGAGAGGTAAGCCGCCAAGTAGTACCTATGATCGCAGTTGTACCCTAAGGTCCCCCTACACCACCGTATGTCATAGGTTCACATCCGTCACCTACCTAGCGTACTGGTAGATGAGCAAAGAGTGAAATGATGTAAGATCAAGCCGCCAAATAAAAACTCACAACCACCAACAAAATTAAGAGGTTTCGCTCGAAAAAGGCCAAGAATCGTCAAGACGGCAGCTGATGGCGAATCGGGCCGGCGGGGATTAATCCCTCTCCGCGCAATGGGGGGGGGGAAACGAATGAGTGAGTGAGCGAGCGAGCGAGCGAGTGAGAGTAAGGTAGGTAGATGATGATGATGCGGCTTACACTACCGATCCAGCTTCCTACCTACATTACCCTAGCGCAATGTAGGTAATACACTACACTACGGGATACAACCAGCCGGAGCGCGGTATTGGATCTCGGCATTTCGTTTGCTAGTGTTGAGCTACGCTAGGTAGGTAGGTATGTAGATATCGCCAATAGGCACGAAGTTACGGATCCGTACTTTCGTAGAGACGCTACTTTTACTGGCTTGACATCGCCTCGAGGGAAGATAATAATTTAGGGCTGCATGCCATGAATGTCATGTGGCTAGCAAGAGTGTAAGTAGGTACGCCTACCTACATCGACACACCTTCGACGTTAGACTTCTGCGCTTACTTACATTGTCTTGTCGTGTACCTAGTGTAGGTAGGTAAGTAGGTAGGTAGTAGCATCGAGTTATCAACTAACCTATGGACTTGCCCGCCTAATACTGTACGGATTAGACACTTTACGGTAAGTCATATACCTACTAGGTGCACTACATATGTAGTGTACTTATTCTTCAGTGTGGATATGCTTAGGTATCATAATAACGCATCCCTACTGCAATGCCAATGGGAATGGGGAGTTGTAGACTACCTACCTAGCCCTTGATACCTGCGTGGGTATGTGCCTAAATCTATGCTACTTATGCACTCAGGAAGCAAGGAAGCAAAAGCAAGTTCGCACGCCGCGCCGCGCCGTGCCGCATATGTAGGTACGTACGTAGCGGTATAGGTAGTGAGGATCCTGCAGCTACTACCTATTCCATCTACCTAGGTACCTCTCTTAGGTAGGCAGCCAGGTCTTCACATATCGTAAAACGTAGGAACAACAATTCAATGCAGGACATCGTATACCTAGGTAAGTATTAGGTACCTACGCATCCGTAGGTAGGCTATCCTCTCCTAACCGTATCCATCGCGAGCGCTTCGACCTAGACTACGGTAGGTAGGTAGTGTAGCCTGTAGGTATGCAGATGTCCACTTACAACTAAGTAGACATAGGTAGCGTACGTGCGGTCCGCGCAGACCAGATCAGAAGCGCAGCGAGATGCAGTTAGTTTGCCTGTTACCCATGTCTCAACATCCGGGGTCTACTACCTACCTACCGACCTCTCACACTACTGTACGGAATTTATAGATAGCGTCCACATGTACAGTACCTACTTATAACAGAGCGACAAGAACGTCATGCCCTACCTATGTATCTATTCCCATAACGACGAGGCTGGGGAAGAAGGATCCGGAGTCGATGCCAGACTACTACCTATATAATGAAGTGTCTGTTGGGTACACTACGGGTAGGTATTGCATTAGGCGACGCACGCTGACGAAAGTTCGGATTCCACTAGGCCCTACGAAGCACGCTTACATTACACTACCTTCCCTACCTACCTGCCCTCTCTACCTTCGTACATAGGTAGTGTAGGTAGGTAGGTATTCCGTAGGTAGGTACATGCGCTTCCTACGAAGCGAGGGTGGTGTAAATGTAGTGTATGTACAGCAGGTAGGGGGCCTTTACAAGATAGGGAGGGAGGGAGGGAGTGAGTTGCAGGATAAGGCGACTGACTACGCTGTTTTCTACCTAGATTACGAAGTACGTACTTTCGTAGATACCGCTATGTATGCAGTACGTCCGTACTTAGGTAGGTATCGAGCATCATGGCTGATCTCAACAGGCATTCCGTTCGAATTAGATGCCGAACCCGGGTCTGTATTCGCTATTCCTTTCCCGAAGCTGGTAGGCTTATGGAGGTCCTACCTTAGACATAGGTAGATACAGTACCTACATATACATATCTACTTACACCAAGTTGAGTGTACGGAATACCTACCTACCTACCTACCTGAGGCGACTTATAGTGCTGATATGCCTAAGTGGAGATAAAGATCGAAGCTGGTTGCTCACGATGACGCTAGGTAGGTGACATATTATCAGTGAGCGGGAACATGACGATATATCCCTGGGTCGGACACGGGCATGTAGGTAACTCCACCTAATACCTATTCTTCTGGACTGTTCTACCTACACACGACTTCTATCATGCCTTCTAAGCATACCTAGGTAGGTAGTGTAAGGGTAGTTGGTGTAGGATAGGTAGGTAGTGTACATGATCTGTGTGTATAAGTATAAGTACCATCGGTTCAAAACGACAACTAAAGGCAGTGATGAGCACACCGAAATACCTACCGAGGTAGGTACCCATCTGCATCGCACTTCTACCTACCTACCTACCTATAAGTACCTACCATCCCATGCGCGTAGGTCCTCATACGTACACTACTTAGACCCCGTAAGGGATAGTGACGGTGGTAGTGCAGTGGTCTGATAGGTACCACTTTAGATAGTGCCGAGCTGATCGACTGCCCTGTAGCGAATGGATGGGGATCTATACTGTAAACGATGACTCTTTTTTCATGTCTTTGCATCGTGAGGAGATGATCGTCCCCTGTAGGGTGTGTCTATTATGTATGCTACCTACGTACGTAATAGGTATGGTACTTCATAGTGTAGGTACACCAGGTGTAGGTACCGCGCTAGGTAGTGTAGGTAACTCCCATCGTCCGCGGCATTCGTCGCTCTAAGCACGTAGTGGGGGATCGATCGAATGTCGGCACTAGGTATGGATCCGTAGATAGTGAAGTTGAGAGTCCCAGGGCAGGCAGGCAGGCAGGCAGGCACTAAGTAGGTAGGTAGATGGTGTACTCGTAGACATGGACGGAGGTGAGAGTAGTGTAGGTAGATAGACAGGTAGGTAGGTAGATATTTCTTCATCTCGCTAAAGAAAAACACTCATCCACCAGAGGGAAAATTTTTTTTTTAAAAAAAGCCCCTACAGCAAGTTCCCTGTTCGACCCGGCGGCAAGCGAATGGCCGAGAAGCCGCCAGCCCTAGAACTCATCTCATCCACCCGGCTTCTGTTCAGAGAAAACGCCGGCACGACGTACTGGCCACAAGTGCACTTCAGCCCCTGCCACGCGAACCGGCCAACGGTAGCGCCGCACTTGGTATTAGGACAGATCAAGCGGCCGTCGAGCGCGCCGTCCTCGAGCATGGGGCGCATCCACGACAGGGTGTCGACGAAGATATGCGAGCACGCCGCGCTGTGGGGAACGACGAACCTGGCCGTCGCAAGCGTCGTGTTGCATTTCTTGCAGCGCATCTGCTTTCCCCCATCCCCGCCCGCCTTCTCGGCCTTATTACTACTATCATCATTCCTCTCTTCCTCGAGCTGTTCGAACCGTATCTCTTCCGCACTCGGTGCCATCCTTGCATTCCTCGCCTCCTGAAGCATCACGTCATAGCGCCATTTCTGGTAAGTGGGATGCCGCTCAACAGCGTCGTCGTCCTCGGCCGGACAACCCATCTCCCACCAGAGCTCGAGCTGCCGCATGAAGCCAGGATTAGGTTCCGCAAAGGGCCGGCCCACGCGCACAGCTTGCAGTGCATTGCTGACGGCCTGTTTGGCCGTTTCGCGCCGCAGCTGGGGCGACGCGGGGGAACTGGCGAACCGCTCGCCCCCGAAGCGATGTGGGTATTTGTGTAGCAGATAGGCTATCACGCAGCTTACCGAGCGCGACTTGCCCATGGCACAGTGTACGTAGACGCCATTCCTGGGCTCAGACGCCGAGGTCGCGTGCCCGAGCGGACGCAGACCGTTCTCGATAAACCGTACCGCAGCGGGGAAGTAGCCGAGGATATCCGAGGACTCATCGTCGTCTATGTCGATGCTCAAGTGCGTGAAGCGCTTGGCCTCGTCGCCCCATTTATCAAATGACCATTTTATGACGGACAGGATATGGGTGATGTTGTTCTCATACAGCTGGTTTCTGTAAGACTCTATGTTCAAAACCCAGATTCTGCATGGTTCCCCACCACCCCAATTAGCGAATCGGATTCAGCAAGTTTTGACAAAGAAAACGAGCAGGGAGGAAATATTAGTTACCCTCCAACAAATAAGTTGTCATCACCCGGTATCCTTGAAAGGCCTGACATATCGCCCGTATCATGGGCCCGGAGTAAAGAGGATGAGCTTGCGCAAGGGAGGTAGCGGGTACTTTTTCAAAAAGTACCTACTTACAAAGTACGGAAAAGGTAAACAGGTAGGTATGAAGTATATTCGGTAAGATAGATAGATACTTCTGTACTTCTTCGTATGCTACGCAGTAGGTAAGCCCAGTGGCACCCCTCGAACGAAACTATCAGACAAGCTGCAGCCCTCTTTCACTAGGTTAGGTACTAAGTAGTTAGTGTACTCCGTACGGATTAGTTATCAAGCCTTTATCAATCTAGGCAGAGTCACGTGAGTGAATAGGTTAGGTACTAACCTCCTAGTTTACCTACATTGCACTTTGTCCTTACATAACATAACAACTTGAATGCACATAGACATATGCACACTCTAGGTAGTACTTCAGTTATACCGTGACGTCTTCAAGTAGGTATGTAAATGGATGTGAGTTTTCATCACATTGTGCAGCTTCTCACATACTATATATTACCTTCACGCTTACGAAGCAGTAGTAGTTACAGCCGTTATATTTAAGTTGGGGATTCGCCCTCCAAATAAACATAGCTAAAGTACGTACCTACTTTGCAAGGTTAAAACATAAGATAAATTCCACATTTTTCGTTATCCCCAACTCCGTCGTGTTGCTAAGGAAATCCCCATAAAGCGTAACAGTGAACCAACACTTTTAAAATTACCTATATACTGCTGTATCGGTAACGTATTTACAGCATGCGCGCCTCATTGTAATGCTCTTGAATCGTGATACTTTCATTAGTCGTCTCACCGCCTCTGTGGGTAATCCCTGTCTTAGAACCCACAGTTTCGTCGTTACCATGCGCCGAGCAGATGCCAACTCCCAACATAATGCCATTTCATGATAAATGGACGAAATACATATCTTCGTAAATGCCTTGCTAGGCCGAAAGCCAATCCGATGCGTTTGCGATCGCTCACTGTTGAAATAGAACTTGACTTTTGCCACCAATCATTAGAACCCAACTCGTCGTGTGAGCCAGATCGGCCTATTCGCCACGACTCGGCCTGAAGCCGTTTTCCAAGCGGTTGCACTACCTATCTCATTCGAAAATCGGAGCAGCGCCAGTGTCAGGTCATGTGAGATCCCCCGGGGGTGGAGGAGGACTAGATGCTGCACATTTTCCTAAATGGAACAAAACATAGCCACCTATTGAGGTTCCAAAAGCTTCCCAAAAAGCGGGTTGGACTGAAAATGAGTAGTGTTATAAGCACGTGGTGTCGCTTACGCGTAAATCAACAATTCATAGCCAATGACCTTGGGAGTGGGGCTGGGGTGTAGGTATATCAGCATCTGAGTCGATACAGAATGATGATGATGGTACCTAGCACAATGACCTGCCCCGCAAAACAAAGAGTCGCAAATGTCATCGCATTGTCGTCACGAACAAGTTACTTATCCATAAGCAAATTGTTCCTCCCAATGATTTTCTTAGCGTAGAGGTTGTGGGGGTGGTTCGTCCAACATGCAAGCGTTCTCCAGCATGTTAGTCCATTTCCCACTGGTGCCGGCGTGGCTATGCTTCAGGTGCTGCCGGAAATGATCCGCACGATAAAACTTCTTGCTGGAGTTGCATTCCCGAAATTTGTGTACTTCCTGTAGATGCCTCAATCGTTCATCCCAGTCGTGCTCGGTCGGGTGTTGTGAGCGTGCAGCTCCGCCGCTGCGTCCAAACTCCTCGCCACAGTATCCACACGTGTCGGCCTCGCCGGGTCGGTTAGTACTTTCATGAAAAGCCTTATCAAAGCCAGTCAAAAGAAGTGCCGAGCAAGACCAGCTATGTCGTCTGACATGTAGACTGTTTTGGTGGCGCTCAGCTTCATTCTTATTCTTGAAGCGATTGCCACAGAATGAGCACTCATACTGCTTCTCAGCTTCATGCGCACTGTAATAGATATACGTTAGACACACTTTACGGGGAGAGCGTAAGAATGAGCAAATACCTCAGTTCTTCAGTCGTCTCGAATTTCTTAGGTTTCTTTGGACAACATTCACACATGAAGAAACCTCCCTGTATTTTCGAAATGGGTGCTTTGGGTACATCGGCAACTTTTCGAGGGGAAGCTAGCTGCCTGTTTTCGCTGCCAATATTTTGATGGTGTGGTCCCCGAGGAAATGAAGCACATGGAGAGTGCCCAAGGGATGTAATTGTGTTGTAAGGAGAATTCGCCATCATGTCCACTGGAGAGAGACCCCCAGATGACAGCCCGCTAGGTGACCGACCGCCAAATGAGTTGAGACTTGAGATACTCGTATTGAGAGATGCCGTTGAAACGAAGGACCCACTGCGGCCTATTGGTGATATTGAAGATATGGAGCTCGGAGGAACCAGACTGAGTCGCGGCGCCGGCGATCTTCTTCCAACACCGTCACGGCGCCTCAGGAGTTCGGTTGAAATAAGCGATCCTTGTGGTGGACTGTCCCCGACAGGTGGTGATGATGCACGTCTTTTCTGCCCAACGGCTTGATAGTCCGGTCGAACATGGGAGTCATCGATGTGTAATCTTTTAATGCCTGATGTTTCCTCCATCGGAAAGTCTGTATCCTCAGTGTTATCGTAACTGCTGTGCGTTGACACCGTGGCATCGTCGCTATTGTTACGTCGAGCCCGGTACGGCCGATCGACGTCTACCGACTCGCTCTGTGAGCGATACTCCGGGCCGCCGTACTGATAGCATGCCGAGGTACGTAGAGGTGTTGTCTGGATCGGTGACTCCGTGAAGCGACTAGGAGAGTCTGGTGATGGTTGATTATGCAGTCGGACGGGCAAAGAAATCTGCGGGATGCTTGACTGGAAACGTTGCTCAGGTTTATTCTGGTGGTCGAGAGACATAGAGAGACCGGACCGACGCGGGGGGGACCGGTTATCGAAACTTCGACACGAATCTAACTTTTTCAGCAGATGATTGTCGTAGTCACTCCCGGCAGACTTGTTGAATTGATATTGATTGTGATGCATGAACAATTTTTTCGGAAGCAAATCTTGCGAGCTGTAACACTGAAGGTCAGTTGCCACGGTGCTACACTCTCAAGAAGGCCGCATATCGGCCAAATTCTTTCTTCACATACCCTATTGACGAGACAGTCGAATTCAAACTGTGATAACCCTCGTCTCTCTGGTGCGGTCGGCCAGCGGTTCGATCACCGCCTTGTTTCGTGAATCGTGCTAGATCACTTTCGCCATCACGTCTCATACTTTCCCAGCTAGCATGCGAATCGAAAGAAGAGAAATGATCTTGGCCTGGGGGAACAGAAGGTACTGTACCTGGCAAATACCTAGGGGGTGGCAACGGAGGTGGAGCGTCATCCTCTGCAATGCGACGATTGTTGGGTATTGACATCGGTATGGAAGACGATGAAAAACTTGAGGGTTGAGGTCGCGTGTGGCCAAAGCGACCAGCCCCGTCAAATCGACTGGACCCCTCAATGTATATAGCCGGCGGGGGGCCTCCGCCCGATTCTCTGGGAGAGTATCGTGTGGGTATATCCATCAAATGTCCGTTTGGAGGGGGGGGGAGTGCAAGGAACTCGCCTCCCAAGTTAAATCGTATGATTCTGAAAATGCGCACCAATGGAACACCAACCGTAGTAAACCAAGGCTCAGTAAAAAAGATAGCTAAGCGGAAGCACAATGGCGAGTATTGTCGGTTACCAAGAAAGACGGACTTTGACGAGGATGCGTATACACGAGGTCATAGATTGAAAGCGTTTGAGAGGTCAGAGAAACGACGCGGCAGCAATGGGAGTGGTTACCCGTTAGAAGTAACGCGGGATTGGGTTGCGGGAGGCAGGTTGTGGAATGACAGTAGTAAGTGAGAGGTGTCGGCGTGGCCGCTGTCAAACCAACAACGCTGGCAGAGAGAAGATCGGGCGATGAAGCTGATGGTCTATCGTTTAGATGGAATGACGAGACAACGTCATGATCAGAGAGGTCCGATTAGAAAGGCTAGCACGGCTGTGGCTGTCTGTATCCTCTACCTATGCCAGATCTGGCTCAGAGTAACTCAGGATGGCGGGTCGATGCACAAGAGGAGATATCATTGAGTTTCGGGATGCACAGGACAACGACGATACCCGACTGTATGTACTATGTAAGTGGCGATACAAACGAGGGTTCAATGGCTGAGACCGGGATGGGCGGCGTAAAAGGGTGAAGGGAAGAAAAACTAGGTAGGCAGTGTAGCTTAGGTAGACTATTGAAGCAGGTCGGCAAGGTAAGATAAGGCAAGGTTGACTCGAGGTCAGCGAACAAGCAGCCTTAAAATCTAAAGAAAACACGATGACGGAATAGAGGTAGTGTGATGCTATCTATGCCTAATACGAATAGGACTTGTCTTTGAAATAATGACGAGAAATCATGGTCTATGGGATTGGAGGGGCAAAAAAAAAGAGAGAGAGATGAGGCAGGCAAAAGTGAGAAGAAGCAGGTAGGGTTAGGTATTAGGTAGGTAAGCAGACAGGGTAGGCAAGTAGGCAGGTAGGCAGGCAGGCAGGTAGGTAGGTGGTAGGTAGGTAGGTAGGTAGGTAGGTAGGTAGATAGTAGGTGTAGGAAACAGGTTAGATAGATACCTTACCTAAGGTACCTAAGGTAAGAGATAAGTACTACCTAAGGTAAGTAAGGTAGGTTAGGTACTTTGAGGTAGGTACATAGGCAGACGTCCCTCTGCCCTATGAGAATGAGATGGATGATGGCAGACGTGGGTCGTTCTTCAGCCCTTTGAGGAAATAACAGGGTAGAGCCGGGGGGGGGGGGTCCAGTTACCTAACAGATTAACTGGTACTACCTAGGTAGGTACTTCCTTAGCGTCTTTGTCTTTGTCTTTGCTCCTTACAGGGGGTTTTTTTGGTTGTGGGTTGCGGATTACTCGCAGGGGTTGTGGTAGGTACATGGACATGTTAGCTGCAAGGTAGAAGGTGCCGTACCTGGTACATAAGAACTTGGTAGAATACGGATCCGTAGCTGTCTGAGTGTAAAGCTTGGTATGTACTGTGTACCTTTATCCATAACTGTCACCACCCACCCAGAGAGTTTAGGTAGGTAGGTACAGTACCTACTACGTAAGCGTTCCTGTCCGGTAATAAATGTGTTTTAGTGTACCTAAGATACCTCTTCACCACACAGCTACCTAGCTATCTAATCCTGTTAGGTACAGCACCTATTACCTAGCTGTCAACAAATTATTGTTCTTGCTCTTTCCAAGCAAGTAAGAAGGGGGGTCGATGTAGTAGTGTGAGAGAAAGGTACCTAGTGTAGATACCTGCTTCTGGTGTACTCCGTACGGATCCGTACCTACGAAAGATGCACGGTGCTGTCTCATACCGATTAGGTACACCGACTAACCTAGGTACCTACTCCCTAGGTACCTAGAGGTACTACCTAAGGCACCTAGGTAGTGTAGTGTAGGTAGTATTACCTACCTAGGTAGGTACCTAAGGTAGTGTCGTAGGTACCTACCTATAGTGTCTTATGTGTTCGCTGGGTAGGTACCTACCTAGGTAGGTAGGTAGGTAGTGTACAATCTCCAACTGCCTTAGGTAGGTACCTACCTACCTACCTTACTTTCACTCTTTCGTACACCATGCTACCTACCTACCTCCAGAGTAGGTTACATTCTTCGACGTTCGGAGTCCACTTCCAGACATCCTATCTACACCTAATTAAGTACCCTCTGTATCTAATCTACCTACCTTAGGTACCTATCCAGTGTAACTAGTAAGTACCTAGGTACCTTTCCACTTGCCAGGTGACAGAAATACCTTCCTAGCTGATAATCTGCATATAAGTACGTACGGACCCGTAACATCCCCTCATCTGGACAAGCGACTGTTATAATTTACTAAAACGGCTTAGGTTACCGTACCTCTACTTATACGTAAGTACGGACGTACCTACACTAGCTATGTAGTTAGGTAAGCAATTAACATTTACAAGTAATTCCCCCGAGTCCCAAATTTGTACCTGCATCCACCGATAAACTCACTGCGTGCGTACATACTACCTACTATGCAGTATCTATATGTTTTCATCCGTGGCGTCGCCTGCCTCCAATCACGACTTCTTTATGACGGACTGATAGCTTGTTCTGACATAATCAAGCCAACCGCCATAGGTGCTTATACCTATTCATTCGTTCTCATGAGCTCGTAAGTCTCGACTGTGTCCGCTCCCAGAGGGGAATTGTGATACCCCCGCGCCGTCATCAACGCCAAACATCGTCTTTTACGGGTCATCAGACCAAGGGCTTCACACTACCTACACCCACCTTTGCTGGCCGGTTCATAGGAAATGGGGAGAGGAAGGTAGGTATGTACCTAGTTAGATCTGCACCACCTACATCTGTCTCGCAACAAATCTCCGGGGAAGCAACCCAGCCCTTCTTTGTCAGTAGCATCGTCTGCTACCTATGCTATGTACACGTGAAGGTTAGGTTAGGTATGCTATATATGCCGGACAATAGAGCCTTTCTGTGTACATGTGGCCCAGGCCGTATACTTATATATTACGGCGTACTACGGTCGTGTACGAAGTAGTTGAGCAACTATTTAATCCGCCGTCATTGACGGGGTTGCAGACCGGTATGTAAACGCAAGTGTGATGTACATTCACCTACATAGAGTCTTCATCTAGGTGGTAATTACCCTTCTCATGTCCTCTTGTTTCACACGAGACCGGCACAGCCCTCGCTATCCAGCTTCTAGAGCGAGATCTCCGATTCTATTCATGATCTAGATAGGTCTACTGTAATACCGTACATCTTACGAATCCGTACCTCTCAGCATACCGGTAGGTAGCTGACCTTAGGTACCTACTTGTAGATGATATATCTACCTAATAGGTGCCTAGTCAGGCATAAATACATACGCAAGGTTGTTGTACTGTACTGTACTAATGAGAAACTAGTTAGCGGGGGTCAGCAAGTCAGGTGCGTATGATGTTATCCGACTTTGCTTGAATTTGGCTTTTCTGGCTGTCTGATGTGACGAATTTCAGCTGTAGTTGTGACTGGGTATAACGCGCATATATGACGAGAGAAAGTTGAGAAACAATTCAATCTAAAATTATTGGTTTTCTGCGGAATAAGAGCGGCCGTATCACGAAATGGTGAGATCGGCTTATCTTGGTGAGAGAGAACTTCGCAAAGTACCTACCTCGCTGCTCTGTGAGTTAGTAAGCTCGGCACCGAATAGGACCTACACTATATTGTTGTGATGATCGTAACGAAAACAATAATGATGGTGATGGTATCTAGAGGATTTAACACGAAAGATTAGACTTTGCCTGTACGGAATACCTATATACGAATCAAGACGGGCGGGAGTGTCGTTATTCGTACCTCTTCACATGTACCTACCGGTACTATTTATTTAGCAGTGATGCTGACATAACACGCTTGTTTATCGGGGAATTGAAATCGATAGGGTTAGCGTACCGAAATCCAACATGGTGGGGAAATACATACATACCTACAACACTACCTACCTACCTACAACATCCCATCCCGTCAAGAAAAAAAAAACGATACGTCTCACTTGGCGCCGACCGACAGGACCACACACAACCAGCGCATAGTGCGTGCACTGTAGTGCTTGGGAATTGTCGGTGAAGCAAGGCAGGTGGTAGGATAGGTACCTAGGTAGGTACCTAGTGTAGGTAAGTAGGTACATAGGTACCTAGGTACTACCTACCTACCTACCTACTTCGCAGTTACCTATCACTTACCCCAGATTCTGACATCTTACCTGTTTGGCCTACTATCCTTTCCGAAGGTCCGAGTGCAGAAAAAAAGGGTTGAAACGGTTCGCTCTCATACATCATGTACCTCCTCCTGTATGTTCGATCACATGAGGTGACGTACAGAATACACTGCAGTACCTTTCATCAGCTCCTGTATGGGAGTTACACTACACACACCCGTGATTTAAGTGGCTGAAAGGGAAAAAGAAATGTTTGCGAAGCCCCCGCCCTCCAGCCCTTTTTCAGCCCTATAGGGTGTGGGCCGGGCTAGCTATTTCCGCCCTTGTAATTGGCCCGTCCAGCCCCCGAATCGGCAAAAGGGGGTTAGCGGCGGCAACGGCAGCGCAAACCAGTGGGAAATGCGGGTGGTCGGGAAGATTTTATACTATGTTACACCGGAGATCACATGCATCCCCGATGGCGGATGGGCGATGAAAAGAATCTGGCCGGCAAACCTGGCAATCGTCTGGCACCAGGTGTCAAGGCGGCTACTAAGAGAGGAGGAGAGGAGACGGAGACGGAGTCGTAAGTCAACTACCCACTAACTACCTAGCATCTGACAATTGTTCTTATTGTTGACAAGTGGACTTTATAAATAGGCACTTCGAGTCTCAGGATAGGTTTATTATAGGCATACGTAAGCAGGTAGGTACCTACTTATAGACTTTTCGTGGGCTTCTCGTGCATATTTTCGTATCTCTCTTAGACCTCATGTACCTAGGCGTTTAGTGATCCTCTAAGTCAACTAGGTATGTATAAATATGCACTACGGATTAGTTAGTGTACGGTAGCTATGTAGATGGTGAGTAGAAATTTCTTTATATAGGCAACCAGCGCGATCAGCCTAAGAATTGAGCACTACCTAGGTAGTAGGTAGGTAGTGTATGTACACTACCTACGGAATATGGACTAAGGTAAACTTGATTGCGAGGAGCAGCATACATAAGTAGGTAGGTAGGTATCACTCTTTAGAGGCATGATGATAAACGCTGCCTTCGTTGTGTATTCTCACGCTCCAGCTCACTCATCATCAGTGGGTACACCTATCTGCTTCGTAGGCAATGGTGATACTTCCTACTCCAAGATAGATACCTGGTATCCTATGCTAGGTATGTACCCCGAACACCACACCAGGTAGGTAGGCAGATACCTAAATGTAGGTACCTACACCACAAAGACTTCGTACCTAGCGTAAGCTAGTATACCTACCTAGTAGGTAGACAACGTCGGTCGTGGCATGATCAACAGACTAAAAGGACGCTATCTGGGCTCTTTACGGATCCGTACACTAGGTACAGGTATAAGTGTTGTGGAGTTGGTTAGACTTGACCTTGGAGCCTAGGTACTAGGCAGAACGGGATGCCTAGGTACTGGCAGCATACCTAGCAAAGAAGGCTCCTAAAAAGGTCTGAATCAACGGTGTGGCTTCTAGCGTGCGCCTTACGCCTGACACCAGAGTATTTTACGAAGTACGGAATAGTGTAGGTACGGGTATCGTACACGTATAAGTACGGACCCGTACCAGATAGGTACACTACACTACCTAGGTACTTCGTACGTACGTACGTCCGTACACTTAGGTAGTTGTCGTGTAGGTAGGCCCGCACATGGGAGCAATGATGAAGACTGAAAGGCGCTTATAGCT
Organism: Xylaria nigripes; assembly: GCA_022984845.1. Lineage (NCBI taxonomy): Eukaryota > Fungi > Ascomycota > Sordariomycetes > Xylariales > Xylariaceae > Xylaria > Xylaria nigripes. The sequence continues at coordinate 1,572,460 of JAJJKC010000003.1, read as the reverse complement.
CGGTATGATAACCAACCTACGTAATTCAAAATCACATGTACTTAGGTTGGCAGTCTATACAGTGTAGATACACTCAATGAGGTATGTGTATTAGTAGGTAGGGTTATCGAGACTCACTCCATAATTATGCCTTGGTGCTGAATGCCTATCTCGTACAAAGCTGCTTTCGACTTCCTACCTATGTGTGTGTGTACGGATTACCTACTGATTCGTCGAGTACGTGTAGGAAATGCACACTACTTAGTCCGTATACGCTACACTACGAAGCACAGAGTACCTACAGCGCGTACTGGTGAGCACCCCACGCTTGCTCGAGGAACGAAGGTGATGAATGGCCTAACTATTTCTACACTAGGTGGTGTAGATACATCTCTAGCCACGCTGCATGGATTGCCACCTTACGGGCTACCTACCATTCAACTTAGCACAAGAATATTTTGTTGCGGCGTGTACGAAGCGAAGTACGAAGTAGGTACACTACGACACTAATTTCGTACACCACAACTGGCCAACGCGACGCCAGTCTCGAGTTGTCTGGACTGCCGACATGGTCGCCGGTTTTCTTGCCATCCTGTCTCTGCAATCGACCCCATCGCATACTGTATAAGTATCGTATGGATTACCGTACAGTAGCATACGTTAGGTACGCTACGCTACCTGGGTAAAGGCAGGATGCCATCTCATGCTGAAGAATACGAAGTAACTATATGTATGAAGTACAGTAGGTAGCCAGTGTGCCTACATATTAGGTAGGTAGTAGGTATTATTCCGTATTACACCACATCAACAACCTTGCTACCTACCCACGCTGATCATTTCCCTTCGTTCTCCTGCTTCCGCTTCTTCTTGCTAGGTATTCCGCTTTTCTCGAATAGGTGGTGTCTCCTGACCTTTATCCAATTGGTCGGTCTGTCCTCTTGAGAAAAGTTGGAGGAAACGTGGTTTCGCTTTTGGCTGTTACTTGATTCGTCAGCGGTTATTGTCTTGGTGGATATGAAATACTCTCCTATGACACACGACTGCAGCCAGAATCAACCACCAAAGTCATATCAAATGTGGTAGCACAAGTCATCATTCAAAAATTCCAAAGTAAGGGGGATAAATAGTAGGTCAGGTCGTCGGTAGTGCATATGTCCCTAGAAGTGCTAGGCAGTTTGTTTGTTGTCTTGAAAGGTTTCTTGTAAACTTGGTTCCTACTCCGTACAGGACAAACAACACAACGATTAGGTAACGAATAAGCGCACAGCCACACATACAAGCCTCAACTTATTCAAGGGGGTTACGCCACACAAGGGGTTAACGTGTAACCACATTCCTCCGGCCGTATCCCAGTGAGCCCGTTGAAGCCTGTGCTCCGGACACATACCAACTCTCCAAAGTACACTGCCTATGATTCCAGGTATACCGAAGATCGGTGGCTGGGTAAAAGCAGCCTTACACTGGGAAAAAAGTATGTTTGTCGGAAAAAATTGCCAGTCTCCGGAGCTTGTTTGGAGCAGTCCCGAGTTTTTCAAATACGCTAAGCATGACAGCGATGATGATGAAGGTGATGACGACGCCGACGATGGCAACGATGATACGGGTGTGAATCTGGGTGTAGAATATATGAGGCGAGGTAATGAGCAAAATGTCGTAATTCATCATCGTGACCTACCTACCTACCTACCTACCGACCTACCTACGTGGAGACGAGGCCCGAGACCTTGGTAGGTAGACGTTATACGTCCGTACTTACCTTATAATATAGATCGTTGGTGTGGCCCGAGGCACTGAAACAGGGACTACACTACTGCGTAGGGCCGAATGGCTGTGTGGTGCTAGGTTAGCACGGACATCTCGTCACAGCCCTACGTACGACGATCAACGGTCTAGGTATGTACGGATACCTACCTACACTAGACCGTGTGCCCCCTTGAATCTGCCAGGGTGATGATGGCCTCTACCTCTTGGCGGCCGCCCCTCCCCCCTACTTTACGTAGGTGGTACCCCGAGTAGCTAACTAACGCATGAAACATCACAGCCGCGATAATCATGGCGGTGCAGCGTTGGAAAGGCGGAGAATATGCAGGTATGGGCGGCCCGTTGTGGGCAACTTCGCACCTAGGGTGTCTCCTAGGGTGGCCCTCTAAAGTGCCTAAACAGCAACCTATCGCGACATTTATCTCTTGCTTCAACGAGGTTAAGCGCTGGCCCGGCATCGGCCCCCCACGGATTCTTGCTTCCGGCAAACCTTTCTAAGATTGGGACATTCCGTGCACTGTTCAACTTCGGTTTGCGCTGCAACCTGTACCCAATTGAAGGCCCTTGGCCCCTATGGGTACTGCGAGACAGCGTGGCGGAACCCGAAACTGTCGACGAACGAGAAGTCATCCTGAAGGAATTTATTACCCCGATTTGACATGTCACGGTCGTTGGCTCAATCCGCCGCCACCTAATTTCCCGGTTACCGTCACTGCTGATTGAAGCCGGGTCTTCGAGGGGCGGCGCCTGGCTTACACTATATGCGCCAATCGCATCCGGTGCAAAGCTTGACTTCCCAAACCGACGGTGTACTTAATGCTGGTGTCTCATCACTTCCACATCATTACCAGATTTAGTTTAACACGAGATTAAGTACGCCCAGCCTTACGCATAGGGCTCATAGGGCTCAATACCTATTATGCCTAGGTAAGTGGTATAACTAGGGATGTAGTGCGGCACGGCATGTGTAGGTACACCCCCTCGGTACGGTGTAGGTACCGGCGATGTACAATTGGCTTTAGCAAAGAAATACGTCACCTCCGCCCCGTGGATTGATCACTCGGGTTGATCTACCTAGTGTAAGTTCCTCCCAGGGGGGAGACCATTCGGTGAGGCTTATTCGAGATTGACTTGCCTATATACTCCTTTGTCGATTCGGATTCAATCCATGCTTACCTGGCCATCTTGGCCACATTGGCGCTGGACATTTCATGCTCACCGCTCAGGACTTCCCTCCCGCCTTTTAGCAGTGGGCTAGATGCGGTAATAGGTATCTATTACGAGCGCGTCTCACCGAAAAAACGATGAAACCAACGACCTCGCACCAGTAACACCACGAGTGGCCAGGTGGCACAGAGGCACGCCATAAGACCGGACTGGATGATAGCACTGGCAAGATATGTAGGGTATACATAAGATGGCTTGGCGTGCAACCACAGCTGGCGTGACAAGCTGGCGTGACAAAGCCGTGCTAAGTATCAGAATCTTACAAGGCTGAAAGAGCGTGGGATTAAGTTGTATCATTAAACCGTTCGTCGTCTGCGCCTACGGAAGGACTTCCTACTTATACGCGTACTGGTTCAACCGTGGTTAGGGGCAGGACGGTTTGGTCGAGTCATTTGATCGACAGGGTTATGTACCGATAAGAGTGTATGATCTACCTATGAACGGGCGGTAGACACAAATGGTTCGAACATGTTTACGAGTTTCGAGACACGAAGAACGACTAGTATCGCACGATAGTTACGAAACCTCGGCGATCACGACGGCACGATTTTCTGTACACTAACTACTGGGTACGTTTGGTCAGAGTGAATGAATGAATGAATGAATGAATGTACTCTGCTTTACCCATTACGCTTTACTGGAGGCTTGTGTAGAAGCAAATTCTTCACTGCTCCGCGTTACGCACTTCCACTGGTGTAAACTAACCCAACACCATCGGGTTTGAGTTCACACTACAGTTTGCACTATAGCGCACAAAGTCCTTTCTTTCCAAAGCCACCACCGCTTCTTCCAGATGGCCACCGCAGCGTGGTGTGAAAATGTGCTATACGGTGGGCCGCAATCGTGTCGTCCAGGCAGACAGAGATGTCATGCAAATGACACCTTACCACTCATCATTATCAGTTCGAAGTACGCATCTCGGAAATACGTATTCGTACCTAGTGTGAAATACTGTGCAATAAGCGCGAACAAACGAACATACGTACCAAAGGAATGGCCGACATTGGTTGGACTTGAGCGCGGCTGGTACTTACTTACCCATAACTTGTCCCAATACCTATGAAAATCGTTTCCTGCTTTTATCGTATTCTGGCGCGCCCGAGCCATAGCGACGAACATACTTACATACCTGTGACGGTGACCTTCACACTACGCAACACTAAGATACATAGGTAGGTACAATAAAGACGGCATTCCACAAAATCTACCTATCGATTTGTGGGCGTTGTAGTGTAGTGTAGTGTAGCGTAGCCAAACCATACCATATCTTGATAAATCGGTAGGTTAGGTAGGCAGGATAGGTAGAACAATCTGTTCAGAAAGATGCCCAATAACAGATGCACCCTATCGAGTACCTACTTACCTTAGGTAGTTATTGTACACTTCTTACATTTGCCTGCTCTCCAGTCCGCTACCTAGTCGAGGCGAGCTGGATAAATGAGAACAACCAACCTAGAGGGAGAAAAAGTGATCGCGAAGTACCCTGTCCAAATTCTGCAACGGTATCTCCGCATTTCCATTCGCTCGTTCGCTTGCTTTATGTAACTCTCTCTCTCTCTCTATTCGTATCTACCTACCTGCCTAGCTAATGCTGTGCAACCTATTCCATCCCCTTATATACACTCCAGCCCGGCCACTGATCGACTGGGCCAACCAGCACATCAACAGGGGTTGATGCTTCCAGACAAATAGATACCTACCTAGCAATCAATCGATACCGGCGGCCGATCCAAGAGTTGAAGATTCTTTCTTTTCTACCCGTGGTCCCTATCTATCCCGGATAAGTCGTCTAATATCTAGGGAGCGCCTTGACGAATATGGATACAAGCAAACGAAACGCAACCAAGGCAGAAAACCGGCAGAGATATCTTCGCGACGACATTTCACGCATATCGAATACACAGCTGCGGGAGAATATGTATGTACATACATAGGGATGTAGGCAGGTAGGTACCCGTGCCACGGCCCATTACATATTAGATATGCACCTCTCGACGCGGTCCAATGGTACGAGCACCTGCCTATGCACTAGGTAGGTATGAGGTGGTGATGGGCCGGGCCGGGCTGGGCCGGGCTGGTTACTCGTCGAAAGGTTGCTATTGGCCCAATGGGGAAGGTGTACGTAGGTAGGTACACTACAGCTAGACAAGATTGATTCATCGCTTACTTTCTACGCCGTAATCTTGCGTGATGAGTCGAGGTTGGTACTGTACATGTTCATATTCTTATACCTAGCTGATGTCGGCGAGGGGTTCGTGGTTCTGATACTCAGAGGCGGGTTGGCGGTGGTTATTGAGACTGCCTTCAATGGATGGACTGACGGCATTCGATGTGGTACCTATGTTGGTCTCAAGGGGGATTATGGTATTTGTGGGATTAGACTACGATATCTAGCCACCCTATTTCTGTACCGATAAAAGTAGCTGCGTGCAGCTCCTGAGACTCCCCATATCTCAACCCATCGCATCCTCACTCACATACAGTTGCCCAGGCGGAACTGCTGTCCAAAGACCTAATAGTGTCCATATATGTAGCAGCATCCGCTACACATACCTATCCACTGGTCGACATGCCCCCGCCTGCCACCGGTATCCCTATCATGAACGACTGTCTCTAAATATCCGGCAATAGGGGACATGCATGTACGATTCCAGCCTCCGACGGATAATCTCGGCAAGGCCACTTCCTCGCCTTCAAGCGCCTGTCCAAAAACCCGAGGAATTGCTGGAGAAAAGACACAGCGTAGCGTTCCGTCCGGCTCCCATGACTCAGTACGTTAATGTGTTTACTAATCCGACATGGGAGAAGCCACATGAAACTAGGGCACATGAAACTAGGGAGTATCCTCGGCGCCGAGTGGTGGGGCTCAAATGCTCATTTATTTCCAAGGCTGGGGCACGCTTTTAATAAGTGTGCCTAGATAGCCACCCGCTTTTGCGTTCATCCTTATTGGTAAGCAAGGTTGGGTATTCGGGAGTCGAAAGCACGGCGATCGACGATCTTGAAGTCGAAGATCTTGTCGAACTCGGCCTTGCTTTTCATGAGCTCCTCGTTCGCTTTGGCCAGTTTCTCAGGCTGGCTATCCTCGATCACGTTCAACTTGATGTTCATGACCCAATTCTGTTTGTTGTCCACAGGTCGCAGCTTCAGCCACGACTGCTTCTCCGAAACAGAATTGGCATTCGGCTCTGGCGGATAGTAGTATCGGCTAAGGACAATCTCTAAATTGCCCTTATTGAACGAGAAGCACTCCTGGATAAGCTCACTCGTGCAGCTATAACGCCAAATTAGTAAAGGGAGTCAAAGGGCGGGAGAAAGGGGTCACTGGGTGGAGACATACGTATGCTTGTTCTCCGCCATAGTCTTGGATAGGCCTCCCTGAAAAGCGATGTCGATTTTTTTCCGGGAGGTGATGGGAGAATCTCGTGATGGATCGGGAAAATCGGTCCATCGGAGAATTGCTGGCCGACGAGTGAGGTCAATCTCCTTGTTGACGTCGGTGCGAGATATGTCGTATATGCCCTGCATAACGTAAGATGTCCGGAGAAGCTGGGAGTTCAGATCATTCCAGAGCTGCCTCTCCAACGGACGTGCTTGTGTTCCCGACTGCGGCGGGTTTGGTAGGCCCCTTGCATATGGCGGGCCTTTGAAGAATAGGATTCGGTGTGTGGACTGGTGAGGTAGCATCCAACACATCCCCGACAGGATAGAGCATGCCACCTCGAAGTCCTCGTGCGCTACGGACGCCGTAAGAAAAAGTTCGTGCATATTTGATTTATCTTTGAAATTGCGAGTATGTTACGGATCCGTACTTCTTCAGAATTGGGTGAAAAAGAAGACTGTAGTTGTGAGTTGGAATAGGTAGATATAGATATATATACTGACGGCGTGTTTGGGCTGGATACCTGGTATTTATGTGCAGTGCACGGAAAGTTGAGTGACCTTTACGGATCCATTTATAAGGCAGGTAATAGAACCGGTAGAATGAGCCTTTGGACCAACCCAACATTCACTCGGGGACGTGCCACCCTGCCAGCTGTCCACCCCACCGAGCACGGACGATTGCCAGAAGTCAGCAGCTGTTTCCTAGCCGTTGCTACCGTGCATGGATAATTGTCTGTAGTCCGTATGTTTGGGACTTATCGCTCTATTTATTACCTTCGGATCCCTACTTCATACAAGTCAATCAGCGCGGGACACAACGTACCAAACAGCCGGAAAGGAGTGAATCACATCACTTTGCTAGAATAGGTGCCCGTAGCGGGAATTCACTCATGGATTACCTACCTAGCACGAGGAGATGGCAGACAGCAGCATACCTCTACCTACACCATGACGCCTCTACAATGCCTACCTATTTCTCTCTGAAAATTCTAAGTTTGCGAGCCACACATAAATGTGAATTAGTAACCTATTAAAGTGGAAGAAAGTGTGATGAATGAAAACAAGGGAAAAAAAAAAGGGGGAACCAAAAACGTCGCCCTGAGGGAATGTGCAATCTACCGTACCACGACTGAAATCATGTTGATGACTTGTCTTGTCTCACATTTTCCGTCCTAGTCTTCATCTGTCTGTACTCTGTAGGACATTAAAAGACGTGCCCTGCCAACAAAGACAAAAAGTGCCTCAATTAGTCCGGCTATTCGACGGACAGAAACAGCGCTCCGCTCGTTGAGCGTGAGAATATTTGAACTTTTGATGGCGCATATTCACAGAAGCCCGTGACTCTGAATTTTGATGTTTTTTTTTTAATAATATCATTCGCTCTTTTTAAGGCAGTGCTACTCATTTTCGATCATACATGTAGAGATCTACGAACTTTTTCCTCACAGCTTCTTGTGAACTGGCCAGTAAACGAGCACCGAGCATATTACTTAACTCTGAAATCCCCACCTCCACTAACTGTCCTTCATATCTGCCTTTTTCAACTACTGGTATTTTGAAGGTTCTATTAGATGACAGTTCCCTTGACCTGTTTGAAGTTCTTGATCTTGATATCGCGCCAGGCAAGCACAGCAGCCAGACCAAGAACGGTGATCGCGGTAGCGGCAATGAACATGTTCTTAAGCGCATCCCCGTAGGCCCTGACAATGGCTTCGTGAGTTGGCGAGCCAACGGGATACGATAATTGGGTGCCCAAATCACCATAAATTGTGGCGAAATTGGCCTGAGATTCCGCCGGCAGGTATTCTTTAAGTTTCTGTGGAAACACGCTGGTCCAGACCGCGCCAGCAACGGTACTGCCGATACCACCGCCGACGCTCGAGAACATGCCCTCGACAGCTAGGACGACTGCGACCTGTTGGTGCGCTGCAGCTGCCATGACAGCAACTTGCTCGCAGATCACACAAGCGCCACCAGCAAAGGCGTAGATGATCTCCACCAAGATAATCCAGCCGAGCGCTGTTCCGGCGTGACGCAGTCGGATAAGCAAGCCAATGGCAAGAATCGTCACGGGAACGCCAAAGTACAAGGCAATCCACTTATAGCGACCGGTCCTTCTGATGGCAAGTCCAACAGGGATCGAGAAAAGGCACGATCCTATGCTGTAGATGTTGCTGATGTATCCCGTCTGCAACACAGTTGTCCTGAGAACAACCTGCAGGAAGGAGCTGAAGTAGGCTGTCCAAATGTAGTACTCGACGAAAAGAACCGCCGCAAGAACACATGCGCCAAGGACCGTGCGGTCTTTGAGAAGAGCCCACGGCATGTACTGGACTGGGGAAAAGTATTTCTCCCACGCCACGGCTGCACCGAGGAGGACAATACCGGTGACGATGAAAGAGATAGTGAGGGGGTCTCTCCAGCCGTACTTTTGCATCGAATAGATGCTGAAAGGCAGAAGGAAAAGCGTGAAACCAGCCGACAAGAGGATGAGGCAGGTTATGTCGAACTGCCAGAAGTAATAGTTTATCGACTGGAGTGTAGTCCGATTGCTCTTCTCGCGGACTAGAAGGCCTTGCCGAACTGCCTTGCGCTGATTGTATACGAATAGAAAGTAGAGGGGAAGGCAGACGATCGGTGTCACGGCGGCGAAGATGCCGAAACCCGTTCGCCACCCGACCGTTTTGAGAACACTCTGAGCAAGTGGACCCGTTATCCAGACGGTAGCAATGTAAGGTGAGTTGACATAAGCGAGGACCAGGCCTCGGTTCTTCAACGCCGAGGTATCAGCGATGAAGATAGTTGTCGAGTAAGATATTCCATTATACCTAGTTGGCAGCACGTTAGTCAATGCGATTGTATTCCCTTGAGGAGCAATGTGCGACGACGAGGTGTCCATACCCAACCCAGTAGAATATCTGTGCTGCGGCGTATGTCTGAACATTGGTACATGCTGCCATGAGAAGAAGCCCAAGAAACATGAAGCACATCATTAGGAGGAAGCCTTGAGGGCGACCCCAAACATCGAGGATCTTGGCTAAAGGGAGCTTGGAAACACCACCGATGATGCTAGCAGCGACATTCGTCGTGGCCGTCAGCGAATGCTCTTTGAAAGCACTGGTGACATAGGGGGTTAACAGGCCTCCCATTCCCTGTTGCATCGCGTCGACGAAATATACGAGCCATATTCTGCGTCGCGTGTCAGTTCCCAATCAATTGGGCGCTTGAGGATGTCAATGAGCGTACAGGACGTAGGCGGCGTATAGGTGTTTGACAGTCCAGACTTTGGTGATGGCCTCGATGTTCTGAACGCCAGTCTGGGCGTCTTTGTCAATAGAGTCAGCATCTGTCTCTGGCGCGTCAGGAACTGTCTTTTCAGTGCCCGCTACAGTTTCCCTGTCATCTGGCCGGGGCGGCTCCTCAGCCACAGGCCGCTCCTGGGTGATCTTGTTAAAAGGGAATCTCATTGTTGCGGTTCCTTGAGAACCCCAAAAAGATCGACTGCGAACCGAAGTTTGTGAAGGACTTTTGAAAAATAAGACCGAGTTTGTTGAACGTAGGGAAGAGGGCCTGCAGAGGGACGTATTTAGAGGGCCGACCAGACTCGACAGCCGGGGCTCAGGACATGTAAGAATTCATTGTGCAGAAAGCCGGTTAGCGGCATAGTACAGTTGTATTGCTTCTCGAGCTGACCACAGTTCGTACGCTGTCGATTCGTACGCCTGTCAGTCCGAGCGCAAAGTCTGTGGTGGTACCTACTATATGCGACCCCGGAGATCGGGCCATACACTGGATCAGAGCCGAACAAAAACCATCAAACAAACAGGGATCCTGGGTATGTACTTCGTAAGTAGATCAAATGCTGACAAGAAAATTAAATTATTACCTACTTCCTACCTAACGCTGTAACGCTGGTGTAGCTGCACAATCAGATGGGTCCCTTGATCTGATTGATTGATAAGATTGTAGATTGATAAGATAAAACGTTGTTCTTTATCAGATGGAGCTAACGACCCAAGCGAGATCAAAAGGGAGAGACATTCTAGGCCAGTAGCTATGTGTGTAGGAGCCGGTATCGGAAGCTTCCAATGGCCTAGACTATGAATCCTCTGAGTTGTACGGACGTATTTGCTTCCAAGTTCCGACTAACATTGCTTCATTCGCTTGGACGGGATCTAATCACAGCCTGCTTACCGGCTTCAGTGTGGATAACCGGTAACGACGTACGGTACCTGTGATTATCTGTACACAGTATGCTTAAACTTCTGGATTTTGACGATCCCGGATAAAATTATTACCAGTCCCAGAACCTCCTACGGAATAGGTATAAGAGAGTCCTGACAGCTCCTTTGTCCCAATGGCGCATGAGATTAGATTAGGGCGCAAGTATCCGTCCGTGTGTATTACGAAAGCATGTGAATTACACAACCTGAGCGGTCAGGCCTGTTGAAACGAACAAGTGCCTCATCAGTCACGAACGTTGAGCGTAAGCAGTAATAATGTACTACATAGTACAGATGGCCCGTGTACTTATTTTCCAAAGCAGTGGTAAAGGCTCATGAAGCCCAAAGTGCCATGAGCTTAAAAATAGCACGCAAGTCGCTGGTCGACCTCGTGGCTTTCATCGCTATGAGAGCGACAAAGACACGAATCGTAGGTGATCCAAATAGCCTTCCTATGAGAGACTCTAACTTAGAGTCAGCGGTCTCATAGATTTGTGGGGGGGGATTATGTTTAGTAAATATGGCTGGAGGCCGAGGTGTATGTATAGAACGGCTGGAGCCTTGAATGCTTGGAATAGGGCAGAGAATCAAGTATAATTCCCATATTTCCTAACTCAAAAAGCCAGCCGAAACGACGCTCGCACACTGCCCTCAATATCCATAGCCTCACGACAATAGGCCCAAAAAGAACCTGGTAGAGTAAGCAGCTATAGCCTATCGTGGGAACAGTGTGTATGCGGGAGCTCCTCACGGAGTAGCCCGGCCTTCCTTCCTCCATCCTAAAAACAGTACATCATGCCCCCCTATTCCTTTGATCAGCGTTCCTGGTGATCGTCCAAATGCTTGGCATGCATGGCTGGCACAACTGGCTGTGGTCTAGTACCAATCAATCAATGGACTCGCTCTTTTCGCAACGGCTCTATTCCGGACAATATCATAAATCGTGAGAATCACAGAGTAGTCTGATTTATTGGCTGCAGCTCATGGGTGAGAGTGTGAGGCACCTCACACCCTATATCATCATCCCTGACAAGTCTGTGGTGCTGAACCCTTAAATGCAGCATCATGACCCCTAGCTAGGTGAGACGGGTCCATCTGAAGCATCAGCGATCCAAGGTGTTTAGTTGTCCACGAAGGAAGGGGCAATGAATCAGCGAAGGAAATCTCAAGTAAGGAGGCCTGTTTTGATGGTCTGCAATCGTCAGCTTCGAGGAGAAAAATGCTTGAGGATAGAATCTTGCAATTTTACACAAAAATCAAAGGAGATCATTATCATATGAAGTGGTCGCCGAACGCTGATCACCGACCGGCTTAGTTGATACAAATCCGTATGCAAGTCCATTCGTGACGTAGGTTGCGCCGGGTTGGGTTTCATTAAACAAATTCATCGAACTCGCGAAGCTGGCGGACAAGAAATACTACGCAAATGAGTGCGGTATCACCGAACGTATCGCGAAATGCATGACGATGCTTTCATTTGTCAGCTTGACCTTGGTTGAGATGACCTCGCCACTTGATAGGTTGACTTGACTTCCGTCCAATTGGACATCAATGATAGGCTGACGGGCTTTGGCGCATGCTTTGGGAACAACCAGATCGAGCGCCTAGCCCAAACTATCCTCATTGAGATCTGATTAGTCCACATGTACTACTGCCACTGCTGAGATCACATCGAACGGCGCTCGGCTAGGTGTAAGCCGGATCCTCGTCGGCGTAACCCAAGTCTCGTGAAGCAGTCGTGCTGCATGTTGTATCTCGTTGTGGCATCGGTTAGTGCTGTCATACCCTATCGGCTTGATCTCGGCCCTCTTTCGAAACGTAATCGAGCCACCCTCGTATGGACAATATCAGAGGCGTGTATTGGCCTTGTCACACCCTTTTCACCCGGTTCATACTACTTCAACTCAATCCCACCGCCTATTTTGAGAAGTAATCGGACCATGGCCTCATAGTCGGTCTTGTTCTGCCTAGCGCAAAGCCCGCGTTCAGTCGAGTCGCTGGTGAGTCGCCGGTGACGATGCCTCGCTGCGGGTCAGATTCTATTTTACGCGGGATTGGCTGCTCCGACGATAGTAGGTCTTGAGTTTGCTTGTCGTCGCCGATTTTATCTCGCGACTGAGAAACCTCAGAAATATTCAGGCGGCCACTCAGTGCTACTTGAACAATGACCGTCGTTTTCAAGCTTGTTGGAGGCGAGACAGATGGCGGTGCAGATCGACTTCTTTGAATGACACGCTCCCGGACGGCTAACAAAAATCAGCATGTCTTTGGTGAGATGGCTGTAGCTGTAGCAAATTTGTTGAACTATACGGAAGATAGTTTGAATCGATGCGTAGATAGACATTTGAGAGAGGGCTGCTCTTCTCGTAACCCCGTATGTTTCTGATTGTTTTCTTCCAGGCCTGGTGAAGTGTTCGGGCATTGCCGTTCTCTTCTTGTTTCACTTGCGCATCTTGTATAAGGCTGAGTTTAGTCCGGTATCTTGGACTGTGAACATCATGGGAATCTGGATGCTTCTCATTGTTAGGCAAAACAGATGAGATCACGAAGCCAAAGTGGCGGACTTGAAGCGGAGCTGGACCCTCCTTACCCATACTATATAACTAGGTTTGCTCGGGAGTGATAGAACCAGTAATGCTGGAATACCTATGCCTTCAAGCAATATGTTGTGATTCCGGTTTACTTTGCAGGATAATGAATGGTGCTGGCCCTTCTCCGCGACATGCCTTGATCGGAATCGCGCAATCACACTCCAATAAGGTGTAGCGTCTAATGTCGCCCATGCGGCGTTACCATTGAGGCTGGTAACTGTAGTGTTTGAATATCTCCGTGAGTATTCTAGCTAACATCTACCTAAAATACGCCGCGCGCAAAAACTTCGTCTTATGGAAGCCCAGTTGCTCGTCCACTGCATAGATTATGCAGATAAAGTGGATTCAGCGGGATCTTCTCGTTCTCATTTTTGAAAAAAGGGGTGTTTACGCCTGCGATTTCATAATGACGTACTCGTTTTGTGCAGGATCATTTCAGCAAAACCTGCTGTAGCGATAAATTCCCCTCCGCTTGGAAGTCAGATGGCTCATTAACGCGTAGGAGTGGGGGGTTGTATGTGAACAGAGGCAGCGGGTGAATCAAGTTTTGGCCAGCTACCTCGGCTGCAAATGTTCTGGCGCCCAGGGATATTGACCATGCGCGAGGCCGCTCAATGTGCCGCTTCCGTTGTCTAGTCTTCGGCTGATATATTTCATACTGCGTTGGACTTGGTCTAATAAGCGATAATGATCGAGTTGCCTAGGTAAACTCCGACGTTTGAGATGATGCTAAATGGTGACCAAGCTATAAATAAATATGAATCCTGAGCGAGAGTAAGGGCTCGCTACTTCCAACCTTTGTAGTCCGGCAAGAAATCGATGTAGAATAAAGTGGTCTTCTTTAGAGATTTGTAATGATTCGGCGGGTCGCTTGGTCGCTTGCGAATTCGCATTGCTTCCACATGTTATGCGTCACCATCCATGGGCCATGCTGGACCCGAGAACCATCATGTAGACGACTCGGAGCTGTCTTTGGGAGTGGTGTAATCCAACAGATTTGTATTATGATATTATGATAGCATCTTATTCCACGGGCGGTTTACCATTCCATCGTTTAAGGCCATCGGTCTAGGATTGAAAAGAGTTCTTCTTGTTTGTACGCGGTTAATACGCAATCAACGAAACAAGCACATGCCAGTTTTGTGTCCTAGGTCTATTCACTGGTGATCAAGTGAATCGTTTGGAAGAGAGTTTCTCTCTTGAGGGTGTATTTTGATCTCAGTTCAGAACCAAAGTTCTGAGACCAAAGACCCTGTAGACTAGGTAGGTGGCAGCGTATTGTAAAAGGAGTTGTGATCGAGGTCCAAATTGAAGGTTCAGGGCCACCAATTCAGGGTCAAATTCTCTTTTTTTAAGTTTTGTCATTTGATCAATTGTGCTCTGTGCCTTCTGGTCGACGAAGTAGAGCCGATCAAGGGCAGCTAGCACTTGATAGTTTGTGACGTGGGCCTGCCGATTGACTTCGTATATCTGATGAAAGATCGATTTCAGATCCAATAATACCGGTCTCGTGAATCTGACCTCCTGACTGTGGTTCACGACTTGGAGTCCATCCAAGCCTCTTTCGCACGGTTGCAGGTGAGGGTATCACCAATAGTATCAGCTGCGCCGCCATTGGAGACAAGTCGCGCATCCGAACGTGTCTTCTACAAGATCTAGTCATTTCTCATGGTTGGTGATTGATGAACTCGAGTTCATATTGTCTCCGCATCTTCGAGAATATCAATGATCACGGTAATTGTTGAGATGGTGTGCTAGCACAGGCCAATTCCACAAGGAGTTTTGCCAAATCAGGGTCCCCATGTGCGATGGGAGGGCTCTGGAGACAGTATCTGCTGACTGAAGCGAGTCCTCGTTCACGGGTATGACTTCGACTTGAGGTGAAGCGGAAATAGTGGCGCCTAGTCTATCATTGTCAATCATGTACGAACCGCGGTAGCTGGCTGCTGCCTCTGTTGACCAGATCCGAAGAGCTTCAGGTGCAGACTGGAGAGACGATGTTCAACCAAGAGCCCAGGATAGCATCAGTAAAGTAGGTAGTAAGCATGTTTGAGGATGCTTGATACCTAGCACCCTGGATCGAGTGCATCGTGGGTTACCTAGTGCATCGAAATTGTGTCTACGGATCCGTACCAATTTTACGGACGTATAGCGCCAAAAGCTAGGTAGTCAAGATCGGCAAACGCACACATGCTAGGTATCAAGCTGCAGCAGGGCGGGATCGGAGAATGGAGCCCTTTTGGAGTTCTCTCGGGGTACTCTCGGGTAATTGGATACCGAGAAGCGAACAACAAAATGCACCAGAAGTGGATCACGTCGGCCTCAAGTGTCGGCGACATGGAATACATACCTATACCTACCTAGCTTGTGTGTGCTTGCAAATGCTGCTGCTGCGCCACAATGCTGGTGGTATCCAAAGTACGTATTCCGTACGGATCCGTAATTCGTACGGATTACCTATGGTACCTAGGTACTTCATATGGACGTACACTAGGTAGGTACCTAGGTAGGTAGATTGAAAAATTTGAATCCCATCCGTCGCCGATGCCGATGAGGGCGAGGATTGGTCCGCGGTAAGTATGATGAGTGAGAAGGTAATTGCCGAAAATCCAGGCGCAGTTCTTAACAAATTGACAGCATCATGGCCTTGCGGGTTCGTTGTCAGTGAAAACATACGGACGTACGGACGTAATTGCTTACGGATACCTAGCGTAGGCAGCGGATAAATTCGACGATTGACGGTGAGCGTGCATTGATGTTCTAAACAGTGGGGGGCACGCTCCGGGTGGGGGTCACGACGGTTGGTGACAACCGGTCCTTTGTTGATACCTGCCTACCTACCTGCCTACCTACCTATGATTCTACCTACTTTTACCTACTACCTAACCTACGTACGGATCCGTACTTACTTCGTACATACCTAGGTTAGTATCGCTCATCCTTTATATTGATCTAGATAAACACAGCAGGAGAGCTATAATCCTACCTATTCGATGTGAAATGAGGTCTTTATTTGTATGTAAATCGCAAATTCAGGCCGACAATCGGAAAACGATGGGCTCTTGCACCGGACCAGAACGTCCAGCTGTGCTTACCGCATCTCATATACACATTGACCTCCTATTCCCATGTTGCACTTGTCCCATGCGATTGATCCATGTAGATGCATCTGGGAGTCTCTACCCCTCTCGGCACTTACACCCCTCCTCAGGCTCCATCACAGCAGCTTCAGCTTCATAGAAGGAAGCCTGAAAGAAGGACGATAAATATCCTGATCAAAATATCTACAGGTCTCTGCCCAGGAAGTTGCTTTATCTCAGGTCGCAGACGTTTGGGAGAGACAACAAAACATGGCTCGCGAACGACACGATTTAATTTCTGGATGGCAATTCCGAGAAGCCGACAGTTGCTCTCCATGGCTTTCCGTGCGAAGAGTTCCTACCGTGGTTCATGTGGACCTTGTAGACAACAAGCAGTATGTTTGGCAATACTTATCATTCTTTTGAATCGTCCAGATGTTTCGTGGCCTCGACGCTCACATCGCCGTAGAATAGCTGACCCCTTTGTGGACCTGAATGAATTAACCGTCCGATCCCTCGCAGAAAAGCGATGGATTTACAAAACACAATTCTCCAAGCCTGCGCCGATAACATCAGAGCTTTCGACGACTACGGAGCTGGTGTTCGAAGGCCTCGATACTTTCGCAACCGTTATTCTTAATGGCACAGAGATCCTGAAGTCCGACAACATGTTCATTTCTCATCGCGTCGAGGTGACTGGATATTTAAGAGACCAGAATGAGCTAGAAATTCATTTCGATTCAGCTATGCTTCGTGGCAGACAACTCGTCGAAGAGCATTCACATGAGCATACTTTCTACGTAAGACAGACAGAAGTCAGCCGTGTGCCTGTGCGAAAGGCACAATGTATGTGACTTCACGCTCATTCTTTTCGCTTTTCTTACAAGATCTGTAGAGGTGACTGACTTTTACATCGGCAGACCACTGGGGATGGGACTGGGGCCCTATTTTGATCACAGCTGGGCCTTGGAAACCCGTTTATCTTGAGCAGTCCATTGTCAGAATAGAGGACGTTTGGACCGAATATATAGTTTCCGAAGACCTACAGACCTGTTCTGGTCGTATCCTAGCTAAGATGTCCGGTGGCCATTCCGTTACATTATCTTTATCGTTGGCCGGATTCGTGGTTTTCGAAAAAGAGTGCGAAGTCAATCCAGACGGGTCTGCAGAAACGTCTTTCTCCATCGCTCACCCAGAACTATGGTATCCATTCACCCATGGAGCTCAGACTCGGTACGAGCTAAGGGCTACCATAGGAATGTACGATACACTGTCTAAGATGATTGGCTTCCGCCGGGCTGAACTCATCCAAGAGCCGGATGCATTTGGAAAATCGTTCTTTTTCCGAATCAATGGCCATGATGTCTTTTGTGGTGGCTCGTGCTGGATTCCAGCTGACAGCTTTTTATCTATAATCACGGAGCGGCGCTATCGAAAGTGGATCAAGCTTCTACACGATGGCAACCAGAACATGGTTCGTGTATGGGGTGGTGGCATATACGAGTCCGATGTCTTCTATGATGCCTGCGACGAATTTGGAGTGATGGTGTGGCAGGACTTCGCTTTTGCTTGCGCATCCTATCCAACGTATAAGTCTTACCTCGACTCCGTCGAGGAAGAAGCACGGCAGAATATTCGACGCCTAAGATCGCATCCGTCACTCGTGATCTGGGCCGGTAGTAACGAAGACTATCAGGTTCAAGAACGATATCATCTTGAGTACAACTATGAAGACAAGGACCCTCAGTCGTGGCTGAAGTCGACCTTCCCGGCCCGGTATACTTACGAATATCTCCTGCCAAAGATTGTGTCGGAAGAACATAAGTTTGCTATTTAGTAATATGCATTCTCTCATACATGACTCCTATGTGTCTACGGAAAATACTGATTGTTGGACAGTCATCCTACCAGTCCCTGGGGCGATGGTAAGCCTACTGCAGACCCCACGGTCGGTGATAAACATCAATGGGATAGTATGTCCTTCAAAGACTCGTCTTGCATGTTGACTGCTGATAATTTCTAGTTTGGCACGGTGCAATGAGCAGATACCAAGAAGCCTTCAAATTATCTGCTCGTTTCATCAGTGAATTCGGGAGTAAGTACTAGTCCATTCCGTAATTTACCTAGGAGCAAGAAATGGGCTAGGCTTCGACTATGATGTTATTGCCAAAGTCAAGATACTGACATTCATTTAGTGGAGGCATACCCTCATTTAGCGACGACTCATAAAATGATTACGGTAGAATCGCAGAAATACCCAGGATCGATGATGATGGATTTCCGCAACAAGGCCATTGATCATGAGCGCCGCGTAGCAACATACGTTAACGAGAACTTCACTGTCAAATACGATCTCCCGTCTTACACTCACTTGACCCAGCTTGTTCAGGCCGAAGCTATGCACTTCGCATACAAGACATGGCGCCGAGAATGGGGCCTGAGGAAATGTGGCGGAGTACTAGTATGGCAACTCAATGACTGCTGGCCTACTATGAGCTGGGCTGTCGTCGACTATTACCGCGTAAAGAAGCCCGCTTACTATGCGATCAAAAATGCCCTGAAGCCAGTGGCTATTGGAATATCGCGAGAGTATCATGATTGGACATCGGGACATGTTGACCCCACGATGTCATTTATGGATAGGAAGTTCGACATGTGGATTGTCAGTGACCGAACAGAACCAGCACAGGTTGATGTGACTGTGCGATTCATCTCAATTACAACAGGCCAGGATATACGGTCTCCTATGAGGCTTGATCAGGTGACCGTACGCCCGAACTCTACAACTGAGATTCTGAAAGACCACGACACCGAAATTCAATTCACCAACCTGAATGATTTTGAACCCTACGTCATCCATGCCGTTGTCACATCTGGCGATGAAGTCATATGTTCCGACACCTACTGGCCGCAGCCCCTGAAATATTTGGTCCATGAACAACGAGGTATTACTGTCCGAGTTGTCGGGGACAGCAATTTGGTAATTACAGCGGCGCGCCCTACGAAAGGATTCGTTTTCCAGGAAACACAGGGCGTCAAGCTTAGCGATAATGCGTTTGACATCGTCCCGGGAGAGGAGAAGGTGGTAAAGGTCATTGGCGCGAGCGCACAGTCGCTGAAGTATACTTACCTCGGCGCAAATGAAGGGTCTATCGCTGTCTTTGAATGAATGCGGTATGTGTACGCTTGATTGGTACAGAACTTCATACCTTTCGCCTGAGCATATCTTCAACGGATACTGCGAGATTGCTTTTTTTCTTAAGAGACCCTGCCATAGGTTTAGTATAGTGTGGTATATACTACGGGCGCAGCAGGCTTTGTCGGCTCTCGTCCATGTTTGAAGCCGCAATATGTACTGGTAGTACATTCCTTGGGGGGATATGGATAACCCGCCGACATCAGCTCGAAACAACAAGC
This sequence comes from Xylaria nigripes, assembly GCA_022984845.1. Classification (NCBI taxonomy): domain Eukaryota; kingdom Fungi; phylum Ascomycota; class Sordariomycetes; order Xylariales; family Xylariaceae; genus Xylaria; species Xylaria nigripes. The sequence goes on along the minus strand of JAJJKC010000003.1, from coordinate 1,552,798 downwards.
CGCTTTATATATTTCATCTCACAAAACATCGTACGTTTTACATGTGCTCAGCTTACTATGTGTCCAGGGTTCAGCGCAGAATATGCCATGACTTGTATGTAGATTGGGGCATATGTATGTACATTGCCAGTGCAGCGTTGCTTGCGGCTTATGTATCTTACCTACCTTGTCCATACGTCGTGGAACCCCAAGAGCGTCGTGAGAGCTGAATACCATTCTAGCGAACGGTGTATCCAGGCAACCTCGCGACGATATCCTAGGTGGTGCCATGGCATTTCGCGTGTAGTGTGCCGCGCCACATACCGACTCCGTGAGCCTATCCAGGTCACATGGCTACGTCATCGTGGTAGGAGATGCTTTAGCGAGCGGCGCGGGTGTCGGGGGCCGGTATGCAGGCGTAACGGCGTCGCCTGTTTTTTTTTTCTTTTCTGCTTCGTGGGATTTATGGGGTGGAATCGGATCGGGTTGTGGCGTGGCGTTGGGCTCTGTAGAGGACGCGCTTCGGTTGTATATAGGTCGTAGGTCTAGATTCTTCCTGTTCAATGGGAGCGATCGGTTAAATGATTGCATGATTGTCAGCTCATTGTTTCTTTGTGCGTGCGTGCGTGCGTGTGTGCGTGTGTGTGTGAGAGTGAGAGAGAGAGAGAGTGCGTGTAGGGGTTTGGGAGGTTGGTATTACGTGCGTCTCGGCTCTTGGCTAGGTATTGGGACGGGGTTTCGCGACGGGAGGGTTTTCGAGCGTTGGGATCAAGAAGTCTTCACTAAATCCGATGGATGACATCTCGCTTGAGTTTCATGTTCCTGCGGCTGTATGGAACATCCCGATGAGCCGCGCTGGGATTTGTCCCTGGGACGCGAATGGCGCTCCCGACGCTATGGGTTGAATGTGTACGTACCATGGATTGTTCGTATGTAGAGTGGTATTGAATTATGTGGCGGTTGTAATACATACACGAGGTAGCATTGGAAAGGATACCTACCCTACTGTACCTACCTAGTGTAGATATACCTGCATGTCTGCATACTGATAATCAATCTGGCCGGGGTTTGCTTTTGCTGTCGCTCCTGTTGGATCGATTAAGGTGCTCACTCTTTGTTTCAGCAGTAGGTAGGTTGTGTACGCAGTAGGTAGTGTAGGTAGATCTCCCTTGTCTAAGACTCACGATCGGCCCTCTTTGCATACCTACCTTCCTACTCCGTGCTATTATCTCCTTAGGCGTCCGAGGACTAAGAAGATCACTTAACTTGTGTTGGCCTGGATATCTGGCCTTAACTCCTTAGTTGCCCGAAGGCTTCAAGGGCCTGAACGACACTTAGGTGTTCAAACTCGGTCAATCGCTCCACACGATGGAAGTAGGCACCGGTATCCAGGTCAATACCACGGGAATTAAAGTAGTGTACCTACCGGTCGGGAGATACCTAACTCAACATGTTACCTACACTACGAAGTACCAAGGTATCGGTATGTACAAGGTTTGCAATGCGGCTCTTTGTATCCCGTAACTACACTAGTAGCTACTACTGCTGGTACTTTTATCACGAGCCAACTGCTTAAGAATTCGAGATAATCATTGATAGGTATACGCTAATGATTGTTGCAGACGACTGTTAGCCATCTACCTAATTGTAGTCTTCCGGCCCTCAAAGGATGTAATACCCAGGCTACCTATACGTCCGTACTAGGTAGGTACATAGGTGGCTCTATTTGCTACCTATCATCAACTTCGCCATGTCTTTGTTCTTAGCCGCAGTAGGTAATTTGTACTATTCCGCACACTACCTAGGTGCGGAATCAACGCGGAAAAGAGTACCTAGTAGAACCCGAACTTCCTTCCTACCTACTTAGGGTATGACTTGTTCTAGTCCGTAGGTACATTAAGAATGGCTCTAGTCTCTGGGGCTGGCCCTTGTTTTTCTCCTACCTGCCTAAGTAGGTACCTTAATAGAGACAAAGAGCCATGGAATAATAGGTTTGTTTGTTTCCACAATGAAAGACCCTAAGGAATTTGTTGAGGCAACTCTGATCGGAGCCACGAAACTGGTGGTTCCTTGTGACCTGATTGGTCGAGGGAACCGTGTCTTCTGAGAACCTGATTGGTTCAGGGAACTTACTTTGTTTCTTGGCAACCTGATTGGTTCTGGGAACTGGCTGCTTGATAAGTAAGCCGTTCAGGATTCTTATGCCTTCTCATGACTGCCCATACAAAAGATTTACATTCCACGAGTACCAACACAAAGTTTAGCTGCCGACACTTTTCGACAAATTGCGACTATGAACAATAGTGTTGGTAGTGTACTTTGCGTAGGTTATCAGATCAGGATAGTGACCGATAGGTATACTTACCTACACAACTAGGTACGCTCCTCCTCAAAGGCTTCGAGAGAGGCCGCTGACACGTCAAGCGACGTACAGTAGCGTACTAGTAGATATCTACGCTGCCATACCCTGGGTACGGTACCTTAGTTGTACACTAGTGTAGAGACCTTCCGAGGTGCATACCGGTAGTACCTACGTCCGTACGGGCTACACCTATAATACATACTGGTAAGTATAGTGTGTACTAGTAATGTGTGGGCCGCTACGGTGAAGAGATGCCGGTAGTGTGTCCGTAGAATAGCCGGACGGATCTACCTTGGTCAAATCAACTGCTAGGTACGGACTAGGTACGGAATACAGGCAACTCACAGGGCGATCATTTTCGCGAGTAAGTAGGTAGGAACACTAAGTTACTTCGTACTAGTAGGAAGGAGAGAGAATTCTGTTTGAATACCTATTCTATATTACTTACTGCCTACTACGAATTACACGAGATCACATTACACCGTAGTGTAGCAACTATACTACCTTACTTATCACATCGAACCTATATCACGTATATTATATAGGTCACATACCTACCTACCAACCTTACTGTAGGCAATGGTTGCTACGAAGTATACCTACGTAGTTAACTCTCACCCCGAGACTATACTTAACGAGTTACTTATACCTACCTAGACTACCTACCTACTATGCAGTACCTACCTAGGTACCTACTCTGCTACCTACTCTGCAGTAAACTCATATCCACATCATAAGCGCCGGCAGATTCCCGTGTGGCGTGACTTAGGTACTACCTACCTAGTGTAATGTACGAATCAACAAGGGTAAAGAGTATAGGCTAGGTAGATTTTGTACTAAACTGTACGGAGTATGTACATACTAAGTACGCTGCTATTGTACACGCAATTATAACGTTGTTCTCGCCGCTGCTCAGCCCGCCAAACCGGTTGTCCTGTTGTTAACTTACTACATATGTCACAACCTGACTACTTATATGATGTGCAAATATAGGGAGACGCTTGTACGAAAGAAGCCACATCTTTCAAAAAACTGGAGGCAGCATGGCCGGTAAATAATCAGTACCTACTTATCTGCGTGGTGTAGGTAGGAGGGTAGGTAGTAGTTTGCCTCCACCAGAAGCGAACGAAAATTTTGCCATCTACCTAGGTAGGTAGTAGGTAATACCGGTAGGTAGTTAACGGTTTTTTTAGCCTCATTGCTCCGCAAGCACATTTTACTGTAACCTACGGACTACCTACCTACCTAAACCACCTACCTAATAACCTAGTACAATCCCGAGATGCTGGCGGGAAGGCTAAGCATAGGTAGGTGGTAGCTTGCCATGATCTAGCTAGTTGTGTAAATGGGAAAGTAAAGCGTAGGTACGGATCCGTAGTGTCCTTGCGATCCGTGCCTCTGCATACTCTAGTGTACCTAGTAAAAGTAGGTAGTGCACACACTAGAAGAACTGGAGAATGGCACGGGGACGAGAAAGTGAGATCAAGCTGATAATACCTAGTAGGTATCAATTTCTAGATAACTGGATACTATGAATAGCGTATGGTTATCAATATCAAAGGTTCAATTTAGTTGTCTGTGAAGATCGCTGCGTGGTATTAACTATAGGTAGGTAGGTGAAATGGGTGAGGCGAGAGAGAGGGTCATCAATCCCAGCTGAAGATCCCTACACCATGCGAATTACGGAGAACCGAGTTAAAAGTCTTAGTTTGTGATGGATGGTAGGTAGGAGGAAGCAGTGTACGAAGTAGGTACATACAAGAGGGCCTCAGCGGTGATAGGCAGCTGATCGCAACACTTAAATCCGTTATCCGTGCCTAAGTACCTTGTATACATACGAATCCGTAGTAATGCTAGGTTGTTGAATAGGAATAGTCTGGCGCGCCGTGGTAGGCAGTGTAGGTAGTAGTGTAGGTAGTTTAGGAACATCAGAAGGACAACTTTAGTCTGAGCAAATCTATCAACACTACTACCTCCCTACTACGCAGTATGTGTACTATACAAGGGAACCTGGTCGAGCCAGGGTTGCAATTGGGCATCTTGACTGGATGGCGATTTTTAACTTGAACCTTTCCGTACATTACTTGCGTGCTTGCATACAGCTGTGGTGTGGTGTGTACACCACCGTGCCTGTGCAGCAGATGGACGGATCCCAGAGGTGAATTTTGTACGGTATCACATACTAAGCCTTGCTGTTTTCACGGCAGCCCCGGTCTCCATCAATGTCAATTTTTTTTTTCATACCCATACTCAACGCCACAGAAGCTAGCTTTGAGATGGGTACCCTATTTTCTTTCCCGGGATTCTGGTTACCCACACCTGTACACTATAGGAAAAGCTCTCGGTATCCTGCATGGTGGGGGCGGAATACCCTCGCTATGCTAGGTAGGCATATCATCGCGGAATCGCGATGTGTACGGACGTATGTAAGCCTGGCAATATATATATAGAGCATTCGCTCGAAATTGCGTGCCATAGCGTCCAGTTACCGGCTTCCGAGACCTCACGATTCAACAAAGTCCTTCAATTAACCATCACATAATGTTCTGCACACTGAAACAAAACGGTCTGGCCGACCAGTCGTATACTTTTGAGGCGACGAGGCCACCCTTCTCCAAAAAGCGGGAGGGGAGATTAGCCAAGATTGCTTGCACAAAGTGTCGGATAAGCAAGGTAATTACATCGCTGCTATCATTCTTCGCATGAGCACGTTCGCTAAACATTATTTTCTCTACAGTTGAAATGCTCCGGCGAGCCTGATGGTTGCCAGCGATGTCTTACCAAGAACATCGATTGCCGCTATCCAAGCCCCTCGAGAGGAGTAAATGGGCATAAAAGGGCACGGTCACAAGCGCAAGTGCCAACGCCTCCCGAAACTCCTCAAATCCAATCCCCATCAAGACGGCCGTCTATACTTGTAGACGCCGCGGCTGATGATGATCTGATTACACCCGTATCGTGCCATGAGATGGATTACGGCAACGCGCTGGGTGAACTTGACTTGGGTCTCTCTGAGTACCAAGTTTCGGACTTTGCGACATTCGAACCTATGCATGGTCTACTCTCGGACGGCGAGTACATGGACCCTTCGGATACGATCACATCATGGCAACAACCGATGATGTATAAGTCCAACTCACCTTGGGGAGGCACTCCGGAGCGCGAAGATGTCTTCTATAGCGCCGACCACAATACTTCACCCATTCTGGATTCCAGCTGTTCCTGTTTCTCCCGGGCCGTCGGCACATACGAAGCCATAGAGGTGGCCGTCTGGGGACATAGTGAACTACGGACCAACCCCCACAATGTGCTACAAGACCAGAAAAAGGCCATGATCGAATGCGAACTACTGCTGGAGTGTGGGAGGTGTAGGACACAGTCAGCATACACGATGCTGCTGTTATCCATGTGCCGCAGGATCCTGACTACATTGGAGGAGCTCTGCCGTTCTTCAAACCTGGGGGTTCACCCCGAAGCGAGGGAGCCGCGCAGGTGTGGGAATGATAGTGCTGGAGAGGACGAGGGTCGAGTTCGGGGATACAGCATCAACATACAGCTGGACGATGACGATGAGCGTCTCGTTCTGCAGAGTCTCGTCGCCGCACGTCTCGCACGGTTCGGCCGCCTGCTTAGCGAGCTCGACAAGGTGGTCAGTGAACAGGGCTGGCCTGTCCACAAGGGTTTAATCCAGGATCTGCAGGCCCGTCTCACCGGCGGTTCGTTCGAGGTTGGAAGAGTACGGAGGGCCTGGAATGAATGATGACTTCATGTCTACAGACCAAAACACGCCCTTGTAAAAATGTACGGCATAGATATCAATTAGCGTTAGATCCTTCAAGTCCTCGATGAAAGCATATATACGTAATTCTCACATGTCTGCTCCTGTCATTCATTCACCTACGTACGTACTGTCTTCGTCTAAGTTGACTTGGGGTCAAGCGGTGATGGATAAGCAAGGGGGTACGCCAAGAGTCGATAGTTACCTACTTATTTCCGTGCGATCCAACAACCACTCCTGTTACAGATTGGATAGACCAGATACCTAGCCGTCAGGCGCATATCAGGTGTACACTAAGCTTCTATCCTGGTCAGACTTGTGTACGTACGGTAGGTAGCTAGGGAGGTGATATGGAGAGTGTGATTCGTGAATTCCGGACCCGTCAGCAAGGTAGGATTGAGAAAGGACCAGACACATCACACACTAGGAAGTGCTTTAGCGTACCTACGCTACAACGGCCTGTCAGTATCAAAATCTGGGGTTTTGCTTCGCTTACTGGCTATGGCTGGTTCGACCAAAAGTAAGGGCTGCGGCCTATTTATAGCAAAAAGTGCGGCACCCTCAACCCATTGCTATCGGTAGATAAGTCATGTCTTGCAAAAGACGAGACACAATGCGAGAGCAAGGTCCTCCTGTAGACCGGTCATCTTGCCAAACGGCGGTAGGAATATTATGTAAGACCCTTAAAGTAACTCCTGGCGTTGGTCGTCGATCTGTCGAACAGAAATGTTCTGTGGCTGTGGCACAGCACACGTGTAATCCTAGCATGATTATTGTACTTACACTACATCTCGATGACTGCCCGAAGGCTACAATTCCGTCACCGGCTCCACCATACCAGAAAGAATAGGTACTCACATGGACTTTGATCATCACACAGCAAGTTAATAATGAGAGGCAGCTATAGGTCGACAGGCTTTTGATTGGTTTAAACCCCCGTCAGTGGCCCAATTGTAGCCTTCGGGCAGACAAGGAGATATACCCAGTAGCATTCTCAGATGATAGCTAGAAGTAGGACCCGTAATTTACTACGGATTAGTTTGCGAGACACCCATACTTATGAGATCTCCAAGATTCTAGAGCCCAGTCAAACTCCTCGGTCCATCTTTGGAGGCAAAACATGTATAGCAGTTCAGCCTCCCGAAAGTTATGGTCTTGAGAGTCTCGGTATAAGCGGGACGTATGGAGACTGCGACACTTACTAAGCGTCCATTTGGTTAAATTTTTTTCTTCCTCGGTCAAAGTTGTCTCCAAAACAACGTGGGGCCAAGTGGCCGCTTCTCAAGGCCTCATAGGCGGTCCACAGTCCGAAAAGAAGCTAGAATCCCGAGAATTTCGAATTGAATATGCCATATAAAGCAGTTGACCTTTGCCACTTTGAAAGCGGGGGGGGGAAAGCCTGGACACAAAAGTAGGTAAGACGGAATACCTCGGTGCATATGTTATATATGAAACCCTTCTATATCAACTTCTCATTACCCAGACCGCATGAGATAACATACTCATTAATACTTTTCAACAGAGCCCCTCGGCTACATTCATTCACCCGATTCATTCTCTCGAAATGCCCGTCGGGTCTATACTTTTGGAAACCCAGGCTGCATACAATATGTTTTCATTGGTCAGATGCGATCTGACTGTATCATGAATGATGACTGACCAACGGTAGGTAACCACTTGTCGTGCCACTTCCACATGATCGTACCCTAAGTACCCATTCCACGGCTCTGAGTAAGTCGGGTCCGAATCATGTCAACAAACTTCGAATCCAAGCGGGCGGGATCATGTGGCGTTCATGCTAGGTACCTACCCGGCGGTTGAATACTAGCTAGTAAGTGCTGAAAATTTGGGAACGTGGGCTGGCTACCTAAACCAGTATAGAATCAGGGCACTGCTGCGCATATACCCGCACTAGGCAAAATCTGTATATAAGTATCGAGCTGGCAAGGGGTGTTTCGGCTGGTGGGCTCTTCCGATGAGAAAAAAGTTTCTCGAAGCAACGTAGCTTCATGACTTCATGTAGAACTCTGGTATACCCTATAAACCTATATTACAGGCGATTCTGTCCGGCTGTGAGAAAGTCGTTACTATATTGTTAACCCCGTATATAACGCGATAAGAATTACATAGTTTCTCTGCGTTAATTAGGTAGGCACACCTACAGTGGGCCGGGAAAAGTGACGAGTCTTCCGGATTCTACATCATGACTCTCATAGTACCTAGATTATTCATATCAAGATACATAAGACTGTCTCTTTACTTTTTGTATTAATGTTGCTAAGGTGTAATAGGTACTTTGATGTTGAAGTTAAAGGTCAAGAGAAGGGCTGATTCCCTAAACTCAGTAGACTATAACCCAATATAACTTTCGTAGCAGGATAAATAAATTGTGAAAAAATATTCAGCATATGAACAGGTGACCATAGAATATAAATACTGTTTTGCTTTTCAATTTATATATATGTATTCTGGTTGTATATTGCAGGTTCTGCTTATTGACAAAATAATAATAATGAGTGTGTTCGGCATAACTCGTCACTTTCCAAGAGTGACTGAGGTATCGATCAGAAGACAACCCCAGTGACTGGGTGTAAGTATTACTAGGTAGGTAAGTAGTAATAGAACCGCCCTATTGCCGGTATCTCCGTGCTTTGAAATGCTACGGAGTACTTACTGTGGCTAATTGACGATACATAAGTGTGCAGATAATACACTACTGCGTATTTATACGCAGTATTAATAGCACCGACCGAGGGACATATCAATTACTAAACTCAGATCAGCAACAGACGCGCTTAATTAGAAGGTCAGAGTCTTGGCGCTGCATTTGGAATAGGCATAAGGCATCCGATGTGAAGTTCTCCAGCTCACAAGCAGATGTATTCGATCTCATGTATTCCGTACTTACAAGTAACCCTACCTCCGTACCTAAATGTACACACATACAAATCGGACCGGGTAACGACATGGGGGCACTTTCTCAAGCATCGTAACATTCAACACCAGAATGATTGCTATTTGTCAAATAATATCGAGGTGAATGACTTCGCATTACTTTATATTGGATCTTCATACATGGGAATAATCATAATAGCGGATACGACCATCTCTAGATATTACTGAAAGGATTACTAAAAGTCGACCGACTAATATTGATCTTACAAGCTGCTCTGAACTGTAATAGTAGCAAGCTACCTGTATTGTAGGAGCCTCATAGGTAGGTATTTCTTATATTATAAGGTGCTCGTTCTCGTAACGAGAAACTGGGTTACCATTCCATCGATTGATGATTGCAGAACTCAACTGAACGTCTGATCTCACTATCGCCATTACACTACGTTCGGTTTTACCTACAATAACTTAAAGTTGTGGAACTACAGCCTCAGTCCATTGACGAGCAACCCATGCGAGGGCACTAACAGCCGTTGACTGTCTTGAATTCCTAATCGTCTTTCAATTCTTCTCGAACCGCATATCCAGAAGGATGCAGGCGACAGTTCAAAGTGAGTAGACAGTGTCGCCTTTTCAAATGGTACAATCGAGACTGAACAGTCGTAGCACAGGCCTCATCCCCCTGGACAGCGCTGAAGTGTACTCTACGACCGCTGCTTAACTCTCTATCATCCCACCAACTACGGTCAACAAGACTGGGCACATCAACACTCATGTCTAAACATTCGCAGATCTCTCACATCGCAAAGGATGACTTCGAGGTCAAATCACAGCAGACAGCCGCCACAGAGAGGACTCAGGACACTTCACGATCAAAGGACGACATGGAGCTCCTGAGCGGATTCTCATGGAGCGAAGAAAAGGAGAACATCATCATGAGCCCTTACGACTACATTGCGTCGGAACCCGGCAAGGAGTTCCGGACCGTTCTTCTCAACGCATTCAACGCTTGGCTCGAAGTACCTCAGGAGAGCCTAGACATGATCATGAAAGTGGTGCGCATGCTACACACGGCGTCGCTGCTCATAGACGACATTCAGGATAACTCGGTGCTGCGGCGAGGACGACCGGTGGCGCACAGCATATTCGGAGTAGCGCAAACCATCAATGCGGGCAACTACGTCTACTTCCTGGCGCTGAGTGAGCTGCAGAACCTCAGCGACCCAATGAAGGCAATGGAGATCTACACGACGGAGATGCTCTACCTGCACCGCGGACAGGGCATGGACCTGTACTGGCGCGACACGCTGACCTGCCCGACGGAGGACGACTACATGGAGATGGTGTCGAACAAGACGGGCGGCCTATTCCGGCTCGCGGTAAAGCTGATGCAATCGCAATCGACGACGGCATACAACTGCCTACCGCTAGCAGAGCTGCTGGGCCAGGTGTTCCAGATCGCGGACGACTACAAGAACCTGGTGAACGTCGACTACACGCAGAAGAAGGGGTTGTGCGAGGACCTGACGGAGGGCAAGTTCTCGTTCCCCATTCTCCACAGCATACGGTCCAATCCCAGCAGTCTGGAGCTCCTGCATATCCTCGCGCAGCGCCCCACGGACATCGACACGAAGAAGTACGCGGTGCGCTGCATCGAGAAGACGGGGAGTCTAGGGCACACGAAGGAGCTGGTGTCGGTGCTGATTGGCAAGGCGAGAAGGGAGGCGGATTCAATAGATCCGGGATCGGGTAAGAGTAAAAGCATGCATGCGCTATTAGGGAAATTAGAGCTCGAATGAAGAAAGAAAAATAACGAAAGAGAGAGAGAGAGAGAAAAAATACATATACACATAAAATTAGAGGGAGGCTATATTTTGCGGATTACTGTTTGGACTCTTTTTTTTGCTGTTGCTGGCATCTCGTGGATGACGGGTTAGGTATCAGGGTTATTTACTTGTTTACTAGTGTACTTAACGTACGATCAGGGGTTAAGGATCTACTGCGGTGTCAGGCAAAAGTTCAGGCCCTTGTCTAGGTACCACGCTAAAGAGGAGATCCACCGGCCATACTGAATCCAACTTAGCCGTCCGAGATTTGGTATTTCATGGTGAAGTCTAACGCCTAAGTGGAGAGTTTCTATGCTATATCCAGCATAGCCTCTTCGTGGATACACCAATAAGCAGGTTAGCCCTTCGACTTTATGGGGACAGTACTTAGCCTGAGCCATAATTCTGATTTCACGGCTGGCTTGAATACACGGCCAGGGCCCCGAACTTACCCATCACACCATAGTATAGAATTCGTTCATTGGGCGGCATGATTGAACTCGAGGGCTACGAGCGGTATTTTTATCGTCTATGATATCCTTTCTTTTCCTCCTTTTCAAAATTTTATAGGTCACTCTTCAACGAGTATGTGTGAGCGATTTACATATTTCCAGGCCGTGTCTTGTCTTCTCTTGTCTGACTTGAGTGAGGTCAGTGCCTTGTAGTGTAAGGGAGGCACTTTTGCTTGGGGAGGATATCGTCAAGGAAAAGTCCGCGACATCAGATGATCGTCAGGTGTGAATGGCAGCCATTGGGAATTAGATAGATTGTGCTCATTTTCAGCCTTCTGTGTCCTTGCGCAAGTTGCACGACCAGGACGGAATACGGCAGGGCGATTTACGATGGATGTGTCGTTAATAATAAGACCTGCTGTAACATTACAGGGAGTCGATCAGATTCACAGCCAAAGCCCGGGAACTAAGCCAAGACAATGCAGTGCCGGTAACTCGACGGATGCGTAGTCCGTACCATAGGTAAAAGTCGATTCATCGGTCTACACAGTCACGATAGGGCGGCATGTCAACAACAGCCACAGTACGGAATAGAATATGGAATATATGATAATCAGATAAACTCACTTGATGCCAAGCCCATGTTGATGCATATGCATATTATGTGCACTACCTTAGGTACCTAGGTAGGTACCTACTTACCTCGGTACATCGTATAGGTAAGTCGATGAGCGACTCAACAGCTTCAATAGCGTCGTCATCGCGTCGCCCTGTCCTGTGCTCCAATTAACTAGGTAATGCCCAACGTCGATTCAGTATCGTATATTGAACCGCAGTTGGCTGTTTTGGGCATAAACATATATACTACGTACGTACTCCAATCTGTAATGCTTGCTTTGGATGTTGATGCTCAACGGGTAGGTATCCTTTCTAGGCACACACGGCAGGTACCTACAAAGTACCTAGGTACCTACTTAGGTAACCCTACAGGGCACTGTCAGTGAGCCCTACACTACAAAATGTCCCCTACAAAATGTCCCCTACAAAATGTCCCCTGTCTACCCCACAACGTCCCCACTATACCTATGCCATTGCTTTAGGTAGGCAGTCCGACCAGCTGGAAGCGAAAATCTCTATGTAACCATAGGTAGGTACCTATTTGCCACCTCCGGCCTGCACGCGGCCTCGGGCGTCCAGTGAGGCTCAGCGGACACAGCTACGTATTAGTGTACATTATAGTGCAGGTAGGTAAGGTAGGTAAGGTACCTAGTAGGTATACAGGCAGGGACGGGACGGGACTTCGTACTTACATCATAATGAGAGAACCGAAAAGAGCATTTCTTCTTATTTACCTCCTTCGTTTATCCCGTTCAGGGACGAGTTCATTTGGGGAATGGTACGGATCCGTATTAATTGGCTAGAACCTGTGGCGAACCTCTGGAGCGCAGGCGTCATCCAACCAACCAGCCAACCAGCTATCTACTGTATAAGGTACGGATCAATTCAAGGACAAAAGCACTTGTGAATATACTCAAACCAGTAAACGACTTGGTAGATACGCCCGTATAATGGATATTCCGTCACATTACAACTGGAGCGAGAAACAAGGGCGCCCACCTACATTACCTCGCTACTCTAGCCTTGGTTCCGGTAGGTAGTCGAAATTTTCAATCACCAAAACAGAAACTAAAAAAACACAACAAGCAAAAAGCAAAAGCAAAAGCAGAAGCAAAACAAAAAAAAAAAAAAAAAAACCGCTGACAATTCAGTGCATTCATTGCTACCTTACCTTACATTGGATCCGGGGAAACCATATGACTTTGACTTTTCTTTTTCCAAAGATTTCAAATACCTCCCTTAGGCACCTCTTCCTCGCGGAAGAAGCGATAATTATTATTCCAGTATGCAGTACGAACGTATTCCGATATGCTTACTTACATACTCGTTATTTACCTATCAGAGATTCTTGGCAGCGGTAACATCCGCGGTGCCCACCAAAGCAAAAACCAAATCAAGGCATTTGAAATTCAACCCCTGTTGCTGATGATGATGATGATGATCTAATTTTTGACTCCGAAAAGCTTTGGGTACTTACACACCCAGATCTCCCCCCCTCCTTCGCAAACGAAAAAAAAAAAAAAAAATTTCCAAATGCCAAAATGAAATAAAATAGAAATAGAAATAAACATAAAAATAAAAATGAAACCGTCCCCCCGTCTAAACATTGTCATTTCGATCGTCGTCATTAGCCTGATCTATCCTAGGTTTTGAATTTTTTTTTTGAATTTTTTTTTTTTTGATTTAGATTTTATTTGCGCGGCGAAAATATTAGTGTCTGTCTAGGATCGGGCCGCACTAAACCGCCCTTATGCAAGTTCCTGGGCCGTTCCGTCTGCCCAGCCGGGAACGAAACCTCATAGTTGAGCAGCAGGTTGGCGAGGACGACCTTGATGTTCGACGCTGCGAAGAAGCGTCCCGGACACGCCGTCTTGCCCTGTCCGAACGCGAGGCTTTCCGGCCCCGTCGTCGCGAACTGGTGGCGGTTGGCCTCCGTCTTCGCAGACATCCTCTTGTCGTAGAACCGGTACCCGTCGAACTTTTCGGGGTTGGCGTAGATGTCGGGGTCTGTCGCTACTGCGTGGCTTGGCATCGTGATGTACGTTCCCGCCGGGAGGGTCGTCCCGTCCTCGAATTTGAGGCTCTTGGCTAGCTTGCGGTTGAACGTCACTTGACCGCGCGGTCACGTCAGTTTGTTTAGTACGATGGACTTATACCTACCCAGCTAGGTAGTAGTAGGGCAAAAAAAGAGAAGGGAAAAAAAAAACCAAAAAAGAACGGCGGGACCACTTACTCAACACGGCCTGGTTCATCCGCTGCGATTCCTTCATGAAGCTATCGAGCTTCTTCATCCTAGCGATTGCCGCTAGCGTCCAGCCTGATTCGGTTATAGCTTGCTGCACGTCTTGGCGCAGCTCATCTGTGAACTGCGGGTTGGCGCAGAGGTCGAACAGCACGTGGATGATCGTCGCCGAACTCGTGTGCACCGACGCCAGCGCCATGAACAGCATGTTGTGCGCCAGCACGTCCGGGTCGCGGTCGCTTCCGCGTGCCGAGTCCGCCAGCCACTGGAGCATGTCAACGGGCTTCTCGTCGCCGTCCGCCAGCGCCAAACGCTCAGCGAAGATATGACTGAACGTCTTCTTTGCGATTCGCAGGTGGTTGTCCAGGATCTTGGAACCTCCCAAAAAGGGGTAGATCAAGGGCCGCAGGAACGCTGGGTAAGGTCGCAGTTTGACCGCGACGCTAACTACATCCATCGAGTAGTCGGCCGCGGACTTGAGCCATTCCTCGTTGCGACTGATCGTCGTCCCACCGAACATTCGTGACGCATTCTTGGTAATGATCCCGACCATCGTGTCGTATGCCTTGAGCTCCACCTTGTGGGGGATGAGCTTGGAGAGTGTGTGATTTGCTTCATCATTGAGCGGCGCGATCAAGTGGTCTTGCGCGGACAGTCAGCAAGTTTTTCCAGCTCAACTCAAAAGTAGTTCCGCACTTACGTAGATTTCGAGTCAGCTGGTCCTTGCAGACATCAATGTGCAGAGGACTCCTGAACACGACGTCAAGGTTGGTTTGGGCACTGAGAAGTCGCTTTCACACTACTTAGCAGTGAGACCAGAAGAGAGTAGTAGTTTTGCTTCAAGCCCACTTACCTCTCGCAGTCCTTCCACCATATCCAGCGTTCCCTCAGGCACCTTGTTGTTGATCTCCTCGATATATTTGGGACTCAACACAACACGCTCCACATTCAAGGTCTGTACCAAGAACATCCCATCTTTATTCTGGTCCCAATAAACCGTTAGCCAAGTTCACAAAATCCGGCCAGATAAGGCATGTCTCACATTGCGGTATCCCTCATTAATGATTTTCGTCCCGTTCTTCGCGAAATCTCGCTTGACATCAGTAAGGCCGAATCCCAAAACCCCAGGCTTCTTTCCGGCGCGAGGTAGGAAGCTCAGATCGGACGCCGTCAAGTACTGGTGGAGCGCCCAGGCAAGTATCGCCGCCGTCACGCCAACGATGCCCAGAAGCCTTGCCCCGTCCTCGCGTTCGAGGATTTGCTGTATTTTGGCCATGGCCTGTGTCGTCGCCATTATGACCGTGTTCTTTGGTTTGACGAGAGAGATCGAACTGAACTGAGCCGGACTGAGCCGAATGAACAATATCATATCGTATATGCCAGCTAATAATACCCTAGATAATTAGGTATGATGAAACCAGCAACAATCTGGCCAGGCTGGCAGCTGTTTCATTTCATTGCAAATCGAGCCTGAAGGAATAAATACAAATATATAAATAAAAATAAACGCTTTTAATTTTTTTTTCAGCTGGCTGGTATGTAGTGTAAAGTACATAGATAGAAAATAGACACCCTTAAAATGGCAATGAACGGTTCGCTTGAAAAGGGAGAGGGGTGGGCTGAACCTTAGTAGGTAAGAGGTAGGTATTATAAAAAAATATGTAAAAACTTTGGTACAATCTATCTCCTTAAGGGCGGCTTTGGAATCCAGGACCGTGCACTCGAATAATCGAATCAGAATACTGGAAAAACGCCACCCAAGGTATCAGTACGTTATTTCTTCGCAGATCAGGCGATCACGTGGCAGAAGAGAAGGTACTGTACTGCCAAGCAGAAAAACGGGCGGTGCACGGTCCTGGATTCCAAAGCCGCCCTTAAGGAGATACTCCACGGCGGTGCCGACTCTGGTGATCTGACTCGTCGACCAACCAGCACTGACCTGACTTGACATTCGACTGGCCGCTTCGGTTATTTTTGGATTTTTTTGTTATTTCTCGATTGGAATTTCAAATCCACAGGAATATGATATCTGGGTACATAGTAGTAGTGGTGGTGGTGGTGGTGGTGATGGTGGTGGTGTAGTTTAGAACTTACACTTTATATTACATTGCATTTTCTCAGCTGCAACAGTGTACGCGGCATGCTACGTACTTAAACAGTCAGACGAAATTGACAAATAGATACCGCACGATCCCGGTCGTGATGAATGATGTACCATGCATCGAAGTAGATGGTATTATGCCACCTAGTGTGCATATCATGCACGGGGATATGTATATGTAAGCCCATAATTAACAGCGCTGATCTGTCATGGAGAAAGTCTAGACGTATGGTGATATTGAAGTTTCCGAATAGGGTAGGGAGGCGCTGGACCACAGGAAGCGAACGGTAGGTAGATAACACCATCATCATACGTTTAAGTTAATTCATATGGGAGGTTATGTAGCAGGTTACGTAGGGAGACTCCCTTCAATCTTCACAGGATAGGCTCTCTATTGCATTGCATTTTCACAACTCTTTACGCAGCGCCATCGCCATGGCAGTCGTCGACCGTCTTGCCGACGATGCCAAATTGCTGATCCGATCAGCCTTGGGCAATTATACTGAGAAGTATGGCCTGGGCGCTATGAGCGTTGCTGCCTATGATACGGCATGGGTAGCGATGGTCACCAAGGTTGTCCATGGATGCAAGCAATGGCTATTCCCCGAATGCTTCGTGTACGTGCTGTTCACCCAATCCGAGGACGGCGGTTGGGAAACGGGTTCGGGTGCCCCCATTGACGGCATCTTGAACACAGCAGGCCCTCTACTAGCCATGAAACGGTACCAGGCCGAGCCTCTTCAATTCCGGCACGATGCCCGGGACCTCGCCATGCGCATTGAAAAGGCTACGGCGTCTTTGCGATCCCAGCTGGCGGCCTGGGACGTATCGACGACGGAACATGTCGGGTTCGAGATCATCGTGCCGGCCATGCTCGAGTTGCTGGAGAATGAGGATCCGTCGCTAGTTTTCGAGTTCGAATCGAGGAAACTTCTGATGGAGATTAACAAGGCCAAATTGTCGCGTTTTTGTCCCGAGTATCTCTATGGACCTCGGAGATTCTCGGCCCTTCACTCCTTAGAAGCTTTCATAGGCAAACTGGATTTCGACAAGGTGAAGCACCACAGAGTGCACGGCTCGATGTTTGGTTCGCCCTCGTCGACAGCTGCATATATGATGCATGCTTCAGAATGGGACGATGAATCTGAGGAATATCTCAGGCATGTTATCAAATTCGCAGCTGGCCGTGGCAGTGGAGCTGTTCCTAGTGCTTTTCCGTCCACACATTTTGAGATTACTTGGGTGAGTTGTGCTGAAGATTCCGTGTTGTTCAACAAGCTGATTCATCATATCATAGATATTATCGACGTTGCTTAGAGCCGGGTTCACTCATGGCGATTTGAGAGGTCCCGATCTGACCAAGATGCTGGACATCTTGAGTCACTCGTTCGAGGTCGAGAAAGGTGTCCTGGGCTATGGTATGATGTCCACTGCTGCAAAAGTGTTGCTCAACGACCACTCTTACTAATATCGACCACAGCCCCTTTTTTCGAGCCAGACGTTGATGACACGGCGAAGACCATCTCATCCCTAACCATGCTCGGGCGGCCCGTGAGCGCCACGGGCTTGATCAATGTGTTCGAGGCAGAGACGCATTTTCGCACCTTTGCGGCAGAGAGAGATCCAAGTCCTACCGCCAACTGCAATGCACTTCTGGCCCTTCTTCACCAACCAGACGTATCCGTGTATTCGACTCAGATCCTGAAAATCGCCAAGTTCCTTGTTGACGTTTGGTGGAAGACTGATGGCAAATTTGTGGATAAGTGGGTAAGTAGATCGGAAAACCCAACCGGAAACTCTGTTCGGTGAGCTGACTACGATCTCAGAACACGTGCTATCTCTACCCCTCTGTCCTTATTGCGGAGGCTTTCGTCGACATTCTAAATTTGATAGAGCAAAATAAGCTGCCTGGCGTTTTCGACGAGGACCTACAGGGGAGGCTCGCTGTTGCTCTGTTCCAGGCTGGATTGCGACCACTACTAGACCAACAAGCCAATGGCTCATGGAACCAGTCCATAGAAGAAACCGCGTACGGAATTCTCATCCTGAGTGAAGTTCGTCGCGTCTGTTTTTTCAACGATCTGCGTCGGCCTCTTGATGTTGCTATCAAGCGTGGTATTGCATTCATCCAGTCCTTCACGGAACGCCCTCCCAACTATATCTGGATCGAAAAAGTCAGCTACGCGTCTCCTCTCTTGACAGATTCATATGTGCTGGCGGCCCTGAAAGCGACCAGCTCGCTGTCTGCAGCTGATGGCACGATCGGTTCCAGTCTCTGGCAAAACGTGTCCACGTCAAAACTAAACAAGCACATCAGGTTATTTTCCAAAGCAGAGCTTTTTAGCGCACATCCTGAATGGGAACTGCGCGGTTCAATGATCGAGGCCGTGCTACTGAAACCCTTACTGATGAAGAGGAGACTGGAGGTGTTCCAGCGCCACGGAATGGAGGAGGACAAATACTTCGACCTTATTCCATTCTTTTGGACAAGTCCAAACAACCGTGCCCGAACCTTCGCCTCTGCTTCGTTCCTGTACGAGGTATCACTTCTGACGATGATGACCTATCAGGTTGACGAATTCATAGAGGCAGTCGCAGCACCAACCTTCCAAAAAGATTTCTCCGAGCTCCGGCAGATGATTAATATTTTATTCTTGGAGAAGCATGGGGCCTATGGAATCCAGATACAAAATAGGCACCCCAACGGCAATGGGCACATCAACGGCAATGGGAATCACAGCATTAACGGACACTCCAATGGCAACGGGTACTCCAATTATGCCATCGGCCACAGCTCCGCAAAGGATGACGTTCTGGCCACCCTTAAGCGATTCAAGGAGTATTTCCTCGAAAATCCTTTCGTCCTGACGTCGAGTGTGTCGTGTCAGGAGAGTCTCAGGCGTGAGGCCCGGACATATCTCCTCGCCCAAGTTCAGCACGAAGAAGACAGTGCGATCTTCCGGCAGCTACGGGACAGCGGAAATCCCGTTATGGGGCCTTCACGTAGTTATTATGAGTGGGCACGTAGCACCGGTACCGACAATGTATCAGGCATTTTCGCCTGGGCGTTCATCGGATGTCTCCTTAGCTCCATGCTGACACCCGGCGGGGGCGGCAAGGATGTTTTCGCTACAGCCAGCAAGAAATATCTCGCGGCTGACGTGTCCCGGCACTTGTCAACCATGGCTCGCATCTATAACGACTTCGGTTCGATACAGCGAGATCTAGAAGAGGGTGCTCTAAATTCAGTTAATTTCCCCGAGTTTATGGCCCACGAGAGCGTGGAAAGCAAGAAGAAAGAATTGCTCATGCTCGGCAGGTACGAGTATAGTTGCCTAACTCTTGCCTTCAACCGGCTCGAGGATCTGAGACTCCAGGCCGCAGCGTCGACGAAAGATGTCGCCGCAGCTAGGTTAAGCAAACGGCGAATGAAGATTTGGTCAATGTTTCTCGACCAGGTCGTGCTGTTTGATCAGATTTATGTCATAAAAGACATCTCAAGCCATCATAAAGTGCAGGGAAACAGCAACAGGAACTAGGTGGGTAGATTTAGGGTGGTATGGTATTGCCGGTAGTATATATCATTTTTGTACTTGGGTAATTTGGGCATAAGGAATATTTCGACGTCTGTCTTAAGGGAAACTCGGTGTTTTACAATGTATCGATAAAGAGTATTCAGTCTCTCGGTGGCCGGATTCGTAGTTGATCAATCAACTAGGTTAGTTACTTGATTTATAGCAAACGCACCTGGGTTAGCCAGGCAAGGATGTAGTGTATGCATAATGTTTTGCGACAGCAAGTCTGTCAATGCATACGACACTTAATTATTAGCTGTTTTTCACGTCAGGGCCATGGTTTAAGCCAGCCCGGCGTAAGAAGAACCATCAACATCGTCCCATTCTCCTTATGGAGCATTGTGTCTCTTTGCTTGCGTATCGTCTCGGCCCTTCGTGTATTGTGTTGATCGCATAAACAAGCGGTTCATGGGGATAGGCGCTTCGTATACTTGGAGGAATGATGCGAATACCTACTAGGCGCATGAGACTGATAGTTCCGGTATCTCTACCATCACTAGGGGGGGGGGAGGGGGTATATTTCGAAATTGGACCTGCAATTCTTCGTATAAGTGATAAGTAATCAAGATATCGCCCATAGCAACAAAAAGCTACAGTTTCTGACCACCTATTAATGGTACCATATGAGATGTCTTCAACAGGGACCTTAGTGTTACTCGCTGTCCTTATTTGCAGTGCGAAAATTGCGGCTGCCCTTAGATCCACGGCTGAAATCGCCATCGATGGTCTCATTGATAAAAATATCATGAGTACGCATTTGCACCTAAACTCACAGCCTTGCTTTCGTACTGAGTGAAGCTCGTCGCAAATAGGCCACTGGCATAGATTGAGCAATATCCATATCGAAATCATCATGAATTTTGGGACATATATCATCGTTGCACATGACATCAGCCGCTCCAATCTCTATGCACGTGGTATGGCAGCATTTGATGCTGGTGTCAGGAATAAAACCTTTTTAAGGAAAGGGGGGAGAGCGTGCATTATGATACAGGCAGCTCCCATGTTCCCCGTCTGCTGTATCGGAGTAGGCAAATGCTAGGGTGTGTATGTCCAAGATTCATTTTCTGAAAATCAGATGCTGTAGCAAGAAAAAGCCGGCTTTCACTTGCGAGGGAGGATGGACTAGCAGTAAACTCTGGAAGTATGGTCGAGATTTCCCTCAGATTCCCGCAATTACTTGAAGGATCCTCTGTTGAGGTAAAATATGACATAGGGCGTATTATCAATTGAGTCGAATTCAATCTTGTCGTCGTGTCGATTCCGCCGACATATTCTATTCGCCAAGAGCCGTCTCTAATGCCCTGCGTGCTCCCCCATCTCTTCTCCGCTCTAGATCGTATTTTACAGTATAGACATGAACTGTGAGATATCCCATTGTTCAATAGCGAAAAAAAAATGTATCTGGGTTCGTATGCGTGCAGTATGCCGTTTTGACCGTCCGCTGCGCGAGGAGCATCGTGGCGCAAATGAATCGCTCCCAAATTAGTAGTCATATGGGGCAAGTAACCCATCTTCTGATACATCCCTCACTTCTTCTTCTTCGCCGAGTATGTAAGCCTGTCCTTGAACCGCCCCAGGTGATAGTTAACTTCGCTCCTGTGCTCCGGCGGGGGGGGCGGTCCGTCCATACACGCTCGCAGAGCTTGTTCGACCTGTGCACATCCAGCTGTGCTATAACCTGCAGAGGCCCAACATGCTGTGGAAGATGATGGTCAGTGAAATTCACGGGAGTTGCTCAGAAGTGCTCAAGTGACTATAGTCGGCGGGCGCCTCGCGGCAATCTTACAGAGAACAGAAGACATGAGGGCCATGCATTGGCGTTCCGGCTTAGCGTTTGGATTTCGCACACGCAGAACCTTTAGCGGTGGAAGACGAATTGGTCTCTGAGATGCAGACATTGTGGTGTTGGGCAAATCGTGGGCCGAATTGACGTATCCACGATCTTCGCACCGATTGCGAGGATTGAACTTCGAATGAATGGAAATGCCGGCAAGGATCTTGGATTCGAGGTCACGTGCTGGTCTGTGCGCCAATTGGATTACGTAAATCGAGTCTCTACAGTGTGGGCACTGCATTAACATTGTTCACACTGTATTATACGTATATAGGATCCACTTTTGGAGCCCTCTTTGCAGAGCTACGGATCTGTACACAGTAAGAAGTTGTCGATATATCGAGTCCGACATTGGTGCAGAATCTTCTCATCGCCTCTCATGGCCTTCATGCTTTTACCTATGTGTGTGTAGTGTACACTTGGACTGTCAGCACTATACTGTCATCGCTACATTTTGAGCATGAATCTTTCATATTGTCTTTAAATGACTGGAATTTTCTGAATGACGTGGCAAGTTGCTTCCGTGCTATACCTTGATCGACTCACTCAACAGGAAAATGCCCCAAGTCTAATACAGCTATTTATTGTCAGTGGAACAGCTATTGATGCTAAAGTTATAAAATGGTTTCATGAGGCTATTGTCTAGTTTCTTGATGAAAATAGAGCAGAAACCGACTAGGCACTACAAGAGATTAGAGGCAGGATGTCATTGTCGTCTGCTACCGAATGGACATAATATTATTACAGCGACTTCTAGCTCAAGAATTCAGTCTTTATCCAGGAATTTTGTTAACCTGACACGGTTAATATATGCCACTCAAGTGATCTGGGCAAAAGTTCCCATTTAGCACCTGATTTTCATGTCAAGCGGTCATGACGAACTGTTCCGCAACCCGACTACCTCTTCGGCGGAGCGCCCAACGTCGAGTTTCGCGTTGAATGGTCAAGAGATTGCATGACATAACCAATATGTAATGCTGTTAAGGAAGTTGTCCTGTCTCATTCAGTACAACTACCACTTCTGGAGAGACAACCAAGATAGACCACGGCTATTCAATACTGGATCTTACGGCACGGTTTTGTGAAACATGATTCCACTCAACCAAGCCATACTACCATCACTCCCGGAACTCCACGGTCTCGCGTGGAGGAGCCCATGAAATAGCGCTATGTGCCCGGTATACTTGCCCTCAGCACATAAAGACGAGCGTATCTTCTCCGCGGGCTACAGACGCGCATTGCTCGATCGGTCAAAAATTCATGTACCGTCGATGTACTCTTCAAAATCGCGTCTTCTTCAAAATTATTGACGATAGCGTCCGTCGGGTTGCCGGTTCACGACAAAGAATACTGTACGAAGTGACTATCTCAACTCTCCTATTGGGGGATTCTTCATCCCAGATCCGAGCTATACAGGAGGCGTCACGGTGGAAGTTACCCTCGCTCACAGACACACAAGCCACGGTAATAAAGCCAACGTAGGTTGGGTTTGTTGGCATAACCGTCACACAGCCGAATACTCCCTGCAGCCCTGGCAGCACTTATCTTGGGAAAAGGGCCAGCACTACCAAACGACACGGATTCCAACACAAGAAACTTGCGAAATCAGCTGTGGTGATCATTCGAAATAGGTACATGTATAACATCATGTACACGGTCACCGCTGATTTCGCAGAGAAATGAACCGGTCTCGCCTCCGCTGACTACATACCTAAGATTGTGTGCACAGACAGGACTTGGTTACATAAAAGGGGGTGGCTGAGAGAATGTGGCGCAACTCACATTTGTGACCAAACCTGTTACGTGGGGCTATGCCATCTTCCACAATTCACATGCACACTTTCTGCTCGGAAATCACAGATGATCTTCATATCTTATGAGCCAATAGTGTGTACACTAGAACGCTCATTATTTGCCAGCGTCATGAGATAGCTGAACTGCCTGTCGGGACTCATCAGCTGTGATTCATGAGTCAATAACACGTATGGATGATGTATAGGTGCATAAGTACAATGTTCATTGTGGAGGATGTGCTCAATCATTCATCTGCTTTACTTTACATTGTTTTGGAGCGAGGTCTGGTAATTCTAGAGTGATGTCAAGGGCAGTTTGCAGGTTTTCCATTGCGACTTTGTGCTTGTCCACCACGAGGATGCGCAAGTACATCGATGCAAAGAGGCACCACGACAAGAGAGAGACAATCCTTGCGCTGGCTGGCGAAGGTATACGGCTTCTACATCTAACCCAGTTTCTACGGTTACCTCCAACAGTGCACTGTCGAGGACGGGAAAAGCCAGATAAAATGATGATCTGAAGAATATCGTTATGCTTCCCATTCCCTGACCATTCCTCTTAGGAGCTAGCTACCACTAACCACTGCTCATAGTTGAACGAAAGCAGTGGGCAACTATAGCGCTTGGGAAGATGAATGCGTGAAACTCGTCTGGCGAATATTAACCTGCCTTTGATGAAACACATCGTTGGCCCTTCTCGGTCAGGACTCAGAAGTGGTACACCCTTCCAATACCAGGAATATTGTAGGGATACGAGAGTGGAAGTGTGTTTTCGAAGAGAGGCCCCTTAGTTGAGTGTTCATCTCAGAGAATGGAAGAAGACTTGAGATAGGCAAGGAGTCGGATTGGAGTAAGTCAAGTTCATTTTCGGAGTAGAGAGGTGTCAAGTCTTCATCGCGGGGCTGACTTTGACAACAAGATACGTAGCCTTGAGCAATATTGCTTTCCAGTTGCTCAACGCGGCGGAATAATCCCTCTACATCGCTTAATCTACGCCTGCGGGGTTGGTTGCAGAGGGTCACTTCAAGGGGATTGCGAGACCCTGAAGACGCTTGGAATTTGAAGTCTCACTTGCTTCTTGGTTTCCTTCTGCTTTTCCCTCAACAATTTACAAGAGAGCTCATTTGCACCACCATTCACGGGCTTTCTTGGGTTCAAAATGGAACATGGAATCGTGGTGGCGAAGCGTCATCAGCTACTGCCACAGTCATGAGCTTGTGTGAGACCGGACCGAAGTGTTCGCATAGTACGCATCAGATACTTGTTTTCGAGTCATGATTCTCAATTGTTACTCCAACTCGTGAGTGAAGTGTCGACGAGCACCAGAATTAAGGCAACGATTGCTATAATTCCAGATTTAGCGCATACGATGACAGGAAATGGGATAAGATACTCAATGCCAAATTCTCGGCATTTGGAAAGTGGTCTTAACTTTATTCTCAGGATGCATGCAGTACCGAAACTATACCCCCGCCCGTCTGCTTTGCACCGGCCAGTGTTGTTTACTATCACCGTGTGCATTACATATACATAAAATCGAATCTGGTGTATCGTTGTGACTTTCCGGGACTGCTGCAATGCTACCCAACTTCTACGTGATATTCAAGCGAAGGAGAGGTTGAGCAGCAAAGATCCTGCTCTAATTAGATCAATTTGTTCGCAAGTTTGACGTCAGCATCCTGTAGGGCTTTTCTGGCGTCTTCCTTCAATTTTTGACATCAGGTCATGAAAGCTCAACATGATGCACCAGAGAAAAAGCAAGGGCAAATGCTAGAGCGGCTAACACAGCGCCGACGAGAAATATCTCTCTAAAGGCCTGTCGATAATCGATACTAACACACCGTGTGCACATGTTCTGCCTCGTTTGGGGAAGAAAGTTGAGATAGACTCCTGGAGTATTATTGAGAAGACTCTTTATGTCTGCATCGTTGAGCGAGAAATTGAAAAGGGATTTACCGACGATGTTGTTTAATAGTGATCCACAAACGGCCAGCCCAAGGCTGACTCCAACACTTCTCGCGAAACTACCACATGGCAGAATTTGTGTGAGAGGCTGCTGTGGACGTGCCGATGAATACTCACTTTCGGAAACTTGTCACAACAGCCATATCCTGCAATGAATCCCGAAAGCGTGCTACTAGTAGTCAGCAGAAGCGCCCCGACCCGTGTTGTGGATTACCCATACGCAACCTGGTAGAATGCTGGGATATAGTACAACTGGACAGTTATGTTCCAACTATCGTCAAGCATGCGCCGTTAACGATTCTAGATTTGAATACATCAACTGCGTTTAGGGAGTTATCAAAGGCCACTGAAATGAAAGGGAGATAGTTAGGGGGTCCTGACGGGGTATCAATGGATATCTTGGGCCTTTCCACTGCCAGAAAACGAAAACTGCAGACAGGGCAAATCCAACGACGAGTGTCACAATGATATAAGAACAATTCTACGGGTAGTCACTCTCACCCCAAGTGAGCCCTACTAAGAATATAGTAGTGCCCGACAAAACAAGAGCAATGCCGAGGAAATCCACGGTCTTGGGTTTTCTGCGAGACCACAGTGAGCAGCGTTGTCCTTGGCAATCTTTGGTTTCTTAAACACCACGGTCCTCATCAATGGACTCACAAATTACAATTGCTCTTGGCCTTTTTAAGAGGCATGAAAAACACAAGACCAAGCGTCGTGAACACCACAAGCGGCAAATTGAGTTGAAAGATGTTCCGCCAGCCATCTCCTGACGCAGACGACAGGGCGCCTCCAATGACGGGACCAACGCTATTGTTTATTGCGTACGCGACACCCTGCCCAATGGGGATCATCGGCAGATTTCTCACGAAAAGATAAGGCAGAGGGGGTCAAGCGCGTCATAACATACAATGATCACTTGATATTTTCCCCTCTCACGCAGCCGCGCCACGTCGCTCACGATGAGCTTCGAGGGTGTTATTAGCTCTCCGGCGCCAATACCCGCTATAACCCTGAGCATGAAGAGCTGTATAACAGTGTTTACTAAGGACTAGGCAAGGGAACCGATGAACAAACTGCCATAGGTTACTTAACAAGATCACCTTGCGGGACCATATATCGGATAGTCGACCATAGAGGAGTTGGCCCACGGTCGCCAGGGGTTGGTTCTCAGAGCTTTTCTTTCTTTTCTCCCCTCAATACTACCCGGTTAGGCACTTGATTGATTGGCAGTAACCAGTTTGCTATCCATGCAACTTGACCGCCGCCGCCAAGGGCATCGGCCACAGTACACAGACTGGTCGCAAGAGTGGTCTGGCCGGTGAATGCGATTATATTGACGCTGGCGCAGGCTATGAAATTCTGTTCTTTATCAATATCCGGTTTTTTGGTCATACACATTGTGTCATGATCCGGGCAGCCAGAGTCCACTTACAGTAGCAAGCGTTCTTACAGGGGCGATAGTTGGTTTGCTCGCTGAACTGGTAAACTCGGGCAAGTTCGGAGGCTGCTACCGGTTCAACGACATCGTCAGTGACTAATGATGGCGGACATGCCTGTTCCGAGGCTTTCCCCATTGATGGTATAGAGCAATACGCCAAGTCTAGATGACAATCTCACACGGAAACGAAGCAAGTCCGGTTCAGAAAATCATCAGCTGGAAACACGTCCAACTCAACTCGACTTGAGATGGGTATGTATTCAACAGAATGCTAACCCTTATAACCAGACGTAGCAAAATAGCAGATATACGCCATAGTCATCCATACAGAGTATGGAATGCATATCTAAATACATAGTATTATGATGTAATGTAAATCACACCGGCCTGCAATTTGAATTCAAGTTATAGGTCTACTGGATTCGGATCTAAACGATCTGCGCCGCATAATATATATGTGAGTCTGTTCTAATCTATGGTGCACAATCAAGGTGTGAGACTGTCTGGGTTGTTTCACGAATGATTCTGGTATTTCTTCTTCTACGGAATACTACAGAGAAGGATGTATTTTGTCAGTTGTTGTATTATCGTTCAGTGCCAGAAATGCCCACGTTATGCGACAGGATCGTAGCAGTCTTCGCGGCGCATTCTTTTGCATCCGATTTCCACCTACACTATAAGGATCGGAATATTAAGTAGGTACTAATGAACATATGCGAGTAGGTACCTGTACCCTCGAGCTACCTACGATGCAACATTGTGGAGTAGGGCTATATGATCGACGCACCTAGCCGGGGTCGAACCGGGATCCGACTGTCTCTCCCGGTTCCGCGAAGTAATCATGTGTAAGTTAATGTTTCGTTTGCGCTGCAGGTACGTCGCAGAGTAGGTACCTAGGTAATTTGTTCAACTTGGAGATGAGACTTACACTCGTCGTATCTTTGGGTCTTCACTATAATAGGGCTGACAAACGACCTAAATTTTGCTTGCTTGCTTTTGATTCAAATTACCTGCCTATCTTATATTTTGAACCTGCAATACCTACCAAAATCTGACACACAGCCTACCTAGTCGCTTGATGTTCACCAACTGCAGCCCAACGACAAACCGGTATCCTGTAATAGGTAATCAGACGCGTTGCTATGTAGTATTCTGTTCATTTGAAGTATAAGAACAACGTCCGTAGGTAGTATGAACTCCGCACAGCCCTCGTGTACACTACTTACAAGGCCGGTCAGCATGGGGGCCTTGGTAAAATACTAGCAGGCATCACCGTGCCAACAGGCTCGCTATCTGTACGAAGCAGTTTACAGGCGGAAGGATACGAGACATAGGGATTCATTGAATCCGATTCAATTCCAGGCAGAAAGTTGACCGGGACCTGTCGGTTCGCTAAAGGTGATGGTAACCGACTCTCTCTCTCTTCTGAAACGACTGTGTCGCACGTTGATTTTTGCTGCGCGTCACAAGTTGCTGTGTTCGATGGAGTTAACCTAAATCTTGAAATTGTACGAAAAAAGTCAAGGTGGGAAACTGGACGTTACTGACTGTGTAAGCCTGTAATATACCCAGTCGGTAAATGAAGTGACACAGTCGTGTGTAGAGGAGTCGGACGGTAACAACCACCGGGTAGGTAGAACTTCCTGAAGTTCAGGAATGTGGTTATCCTATGTACCTTTTGCGCACTTTTTGCTTGCTTATGCAGAAGCAATGAAAGCGTATCTTATAATGAACATGAATCTCGCGCTCTCCCGTCGGAACCGGATACTTCTCTACCCGAAGATGAGGATACACTAGGTACTTGACGTATCAACACACCACTACCTACATCTCATATAGGTAGTTGATAATACCCTCAGTGCGGCATTAGTTCGGACTTGAAATCGAACAGCCCCTGTTTACTCGTGCTTGTCCGCCGGCCTCACCATGCTTCAAAATTGGCCCTGGCAGCCAGAATGATATGATTTCTGGAGAGGTATCCAAGTAGATCGGAGAACGGCCCAAGAGGCTGAAAATATGCTATTAGTGTGAGAGCTCTAGAGTTGAACACCAATCATTGATTCAGGCACAATGGTTGGTCTCGGCACATTAGTACTTCGAGTACGCGAGCTTCTGGTAGTAGGCGTCATACATAATTGCAATAGAGTCTGCCTGGCCGCGAAACATCGGTCAAGATCAAGAACTTGTTCGACTTGATATATGGCACTTGGCGTTTCTCAAAGCCTATTTCTCAAGGACATACTGGCTCCCAAGCCCACGTCTCTATCACCTTGCGCGGGCGCACGTATTTCGTCGCGGACAATCTGACATGATCTACTAACCTACCGATGGCCCTGCCGATGGACACGAGACAGTTTCTGGTCGTTGCCGTCACCCAAGTCCGCTCACATCAACTTGGCCCATGTGAAATGTAATTCCGCAAAGATTTCATGGTCAAAAAGGCTATGCTTCTAATGACCGCAACTTTGGGGAGAGCCGAGCAATTGATGGTTTGATGCTACGACCTTGATTGACAAAATTTGACAAAATTTGACAAATCCACAAGGCATTCCTTGTTTTTCCCCCAAAATAAAGGAGAGGATTGGAAGGGACCATTATTTCTCTAACCCACTCTCATTGGCGTAGGTACTTAACTCATATCTAAAGCGGGATTTGCACATGTCGGGGCATGATAAAACTTAAAAATCCAAAGCTCCCACAAAAAGAAAATTCTTTGACCTCGCTGGGGGTCGAACCCAGAATCTCTTGATTCGTAGTCAAACGCCTTGCCATTGGGCCACGAAGCCATATAATAGTTTGCACGCATTATTACTTTCGGCCAAGGGTAGTCAACGAACCGCGGTAAGGGGGGCAGCTAACTACGATGAAGATTCCAAAACGAAGCTCGTATCGATGACTTCGCGCTCTCCAGAACCAAACGTACACATGCTACAGTGTATGTATGAGTTGCAAAGAACGCCATGATGACCCTTTCTCACCAAAGCACCCCCTTTCATCACCAAGCAATCCGCACTGCGTGAAGTGAAGGCGAGAGAGGGTTATTGCTAATACATTGGGAACAAGACGTAATACCGTGACCATACGTATGTACAGTAATGTATAAACCGAGCAGGCCACAATTTGACGATGGGCGGAAGGGGAAAAAGGAAGGAAGTTCAGAAAATGAGAGCGCCATCGCACACATAAGAAGTCATATAACTATGACGCCGACCATGTCTACATTCCTCCCCCCATCTAATGCGGGCTGAAACTCGAAGCCGAAAAGTGGTCTCTTGGCTTAGGTAATGTACTTGATGTGACCAAACCAAGTACGCAACGCCAACCCATTATTAGCCTACCGACTTTAATGACAAAGTGAGAAATTCAAGAAAAAAAAAAGAGATCACAATGTCGTGGTCCATGGATGGTCGTGGAATGGGAAATTCAACAACCAACTATCAAACAGCACTATAACCGCCACGGCTTCCGCTTCCCTGAACCGTGTTGAGCACGCGCCTTGCCCAATCCTTCAGCAGGTATGGGATATCGCGGAGAGTGTCGCCGTGGGGTAGCAGATCCCAGCCTCGTGCGCCATAACGGTTGTAGTTAAGCCAGGAGCCGAAGATCAGATATGCGGCGGTGCCTAGGAAGACGCTGTATAGAAATGTCAGCAGAAAGTCACAGGCCGATGTCGGCACGTCAACTTACAGAATGACAATCCAAGTAAAAAGGCCCCAGTGGGAGCCAGGCTTGTCCACGACGCCATCGTCATCGTTTCCGCCTGACCCGTCATCTGTCTTGCTATCGCACACGTACTTGGAAGCCCAGGTCAAATGTAACACGTCCACGTCCATATCGCTGTCGCTGGGGCCATATCGATCAAAAACGAGGCTCGGATTTTTCTCGATGCCCAGTTGTACTTCCTTAGGCGGAGCCTTACCGTCTTTGTCCCCGCCTTCGTCTCCGCCACCGCCTTCTTCATTCCCATCCGCATCAGCCTCGACAATGTCGTCATTTGGCTCATATTTATCTTCTGAGTCGTATTCGCCTTCGGTCCCATCAAGGTCCTTATTGCAGACGAAATCAATGACTACATTCTTCTTCCGCTTGACATTTGTATCGGTGTAACCGAAACCACCTTTCAGCACCACACGTAGGCCCTTCTTCCCCGAATCTGGATCGATCTTGCTCAGTTGCGACACTTCGGGATCGAGAGGACCACCGCCGCCGCCGAGCATTGCTAGCTCGCCCGCGAGAGGGGTCACTTCTTCAATTGTATTGATCGTCTCTCCTGGTTTGATCAGACGCTTGATTGCACACACTGCACGGCGGATTTGGTTAGTTGGCGCCTAGCAACAATGGACAGTCGCGGGACAACAAACCTCGAGTATAGTTTGGACACTGGTCACCGTCCTTCTTCTTCAAGGGTGCGCAGATATCAATAGTGTACGTTGTGTTGTGTATACGGCTGCCATCGACCCGACTTGTCACAACCGAGTGAGGCCCGCCTAGCGCCTTGAGATTGTACTGTTGCCCGTCTGCAACGACGTGGTCGCATCTGAACATGGCGGCCGTTGGGAACGGGGCCAAGAGAGTTAGGAGGAACGCGGCATCCGCGTACGGTATTGAGAACTTCATTGGCAAAACAGGGCTGATAAGCAAGCGGGAGATCGCGGGAGATCGCGGGATGGTCAACAAGTGACGGGGCGAGCGTCGGATGATCTAGAGGGCTTTGGTGTGGTATTTTCTTCGGTCAGAACAGAGGCTAGAGTCTCGTTGAGGATACAAGCACGAGGTCGGATGGATTATAAATAAGGGCGCATGGATGGACGGGGATGAGAGTAGAAGGAGATGTAACCGTGGTCATACAGGATGTGGGCAGAGTGAGCTTGCAACATATGACACAGCTCCTTTGATATCAAGCCAGAATCAGACAGTCAAAGCTGGGACTGTTTGTCAGGTACGGTATATGTGTATGAAGATGGCTCGGTAGGTAAGTAGGTAGGTAGGTAGATGTTATCGTCATCGCATGCAAGGATTACATTTGTCCACTACGGACGTACGTGTGTACTTTTTGGTAGGTATTAATGTGTGGTGCGAAGTAGGTACCTTACTACCTACTACTAACAACTACTACCTACCTAGGCACGCATAGAGTCTAGACAATGTGCACTACCGGCAGATATAAAAAAAACGGTGCTTAAATCTCATTACGTAACCCAGCTCAGCATGCTGCAATGGATCGTACGGTACGGGTAGGCACGTACGTAATTAGGTACCTAACCTACATACGGATCCTGTTAGGTACATATCTACGTACGTACGGATCCGTACTTGTTTCCTAACTATCCGCCAACCCTCTTCACTCCCTAAGACGTTTATTAGCATACTTGGAAGTACGGATCCGTACGTCCGTCCGTAATAATACTGTGTATATTCGTATGTACATACACTACCGATTCGTACATACCTTCGAATGAGGCTGGTAACCACCACCAGGTGACATCGTGACGATGATACATTGCACAATGCCCTACTTAGGTAATATACGTTAAATACCTAGTATAAGAAACGTACTTACTTATGAGCAGACAGGTAATAAATCTTAAAAGCTCAGTTGGAGTTCCAGAACTCCCATTGCAACTACCTACCTAACACAGACAGCAGGAGTCAGGCTAGGTAGTTGGCAAACAGGGTAAAATAGATGCAACGTAGGTAGGCAATGTTTTGAGCGTCATTAATCAAGGTCATCAAGTACATTCATCCGTGCCAACCTACTAATAACCAGTAACAATGTTATTCTACGGCCCTCGCACTCGGAAAACCAGAACACATATCTGGTCTAGTCCATACGTGCGTGAAAAGACCACGAGATGAGTCGCTATAGAGAGAGGTAACAATAACCGTACGCCTCAAACTGCCTTGAAAGGGGTATATATGGAAAGGACCTTACAGCACCCGAAACATGGGAGAGTGCCCAACGCCGTTTTCCGTGTTCTATTTTGCCTTAAGCCACTGCCTGAAACGCCATTTTTTGCCTTCGAAACTGTCACCGGCACAATCGAAACCAGGACGACGATGAGAAAGTAGCTGGACAACTGAGACTAATTACCCACGTTTCGTCCGCTTTATTTAACCAGAGAAAGTAATCCGCTCTTACATGCCTTGTTGCATCATCCCCAAGTTTGCCATGTCATTTTGTTGTTGTGCCAACTGTTGCTGCTGTTGCTGTTGCTGTTGCTGTGCGAGCTGCTGCTGATGCTGCTGATGCTGATGCTGGTGCTGTTGTTGCTGCTGTTGTTGCTGCTGCTGGAAACGACGAAGGCTGGCGAACTCTTGCTGTGCTTTATTAAAGCACGCATTTTTATACTTTTCCACAATATCGGGGGGTATGTGGGCCTCTCCGCCATATTGATTGGCGAGTGTGGGCAGATTTTGCGAGTAAAGCTGTACCTGTCGTTGTCGGATATGATGGAGCACTTGCATGTTTATCTGAGGTGGAGGTCTGGGGTGTCCGCGTTGCTGAGACTGTTGCTGCATCAACATCGCTACTTGAGTCGGGTTTAGACCATTGACGTTCATGAAGTTCTGATTTCCCATGTGCTGCCCGGGCATTTGCCCCGGTACTGGGCCCGGCATCTGTCCTTGCATTTGGGCTTGTTGTGCGGCTTGATATCGTAGTTGTTGCTGAAATTGCACGGGAGTCAGCATGCCTGGATTCTGCCCATTTGCAAACTGCTGCATCATTTGTTGACGCATAAGCTGTTGCTGCTGTAGCTGCTGCTGCTGCTGCTGCTGCTGCTGCTGCTGCTGTTGTTGTTGTTGCTGCTGCTGCTGCTGCTGTTGATGATGATGTTGTTGCTGCTGCTGCTGTTGCTGTTGCTGCTGCTGCTGCTGCTGCTGCTGTTGTTGTTGATGATGATGTTGCTGCTGCTGCTGCTGAAATACTTGCTGTTGCTGCAGTTGTGGATTCGGCATGTTCATCATATTGCTCTGTAAGACTTGGAGCTGCTGGTGATTTTGATGTTGATGTTGTTGCTGCTGCTGATGGGCAGCCCGTTGTCGGACCTGCTGCTGGTGCTGTTGCGCTGCTACCTGGGCCGCGATTATTTGTTGCTGCGACATGGGTTGACCCATGTTCTGGTGATTCATATGTATATTTTGGCCGGTCGGTGACCCATGTGCCACCATACCCGATGGCGGGGTAGCCTGGGTCATACGAGGAGTGGGTATCGGCCGATTGATAGGGGTTCCGTGCGCCATCTGAGGAGTTCCGTGCGGGATTTGGGGGGTTGCGCTGGGCATGCGAGGGGTGCCAGAAGGGTGACTTTGCTGGCTGCCTCGTGCTGACATACTAACAGCCATAGGCACCGACATTGGTACAGAGTTCTGGACAACAGACGACGGCCTCGGCGGACTAGCTCCCATACCAGAATTTGTTTGAGACATAGGAACATTGCCAACCATAGGACTTGACATATTTTGTGGTGTATTCTGTCTTGGGATAGGCGAAGAGACAGGAGGCGCTGATACCCCCTGGGCAAACCGATGAGCCTGTGCAGCCGGCATCCCATTGCTGAGCAAGCCGTTCGGCGCAACTCCACTTTGCGCCGGGTGTCCATGCGAAGGCTGAGGTATTTGATTCATTTGTGGGTTTTGTGGTGAATGAGCGACAGGGGGGGCATGGGCAACAACTGCTTGGGCTTGTGGCTGTTGAGACTGAGGCTGAGGCTGAGACTGAGCCTGAGATTGAGCCTGAGCCTGAGCCTGTGCCTGAGCCTGAGCCTGTGCCTGTGCTTGGGCTTGGGCTTGGGCTTGGGCTTGAGCTTGAGCTTGAGCCTGAGCTTGAGCCTGAGCCTGAGCTTGGGCTTGGGCTTGGGCTTGGGCTTGGGCTTGGGCTTGGGCCTGGGCTTGAGCTTGGGCCTGAGCTTGGGCACGATGCTGTGCTAGCATCTGACGCTGGGCGTTCTCTTGTGTCATACGCAAATTCGCTGCGTTCCGAGAAGCTTCTTCGCGTCGCCTGGCTTCCGCATCTGCAGCTTGTTGACGTTGCTGTAATATTGCCTGCTGCTCTGCTTGCTGTTGCTTCTGCAAGACTACCTTGCGTTCAGACTCGGCTTGTCGTTGTCTTTCTTCTTCTTTTCTTTCGTCGTATTCCTTCCTGATCAAAGAAAGAAGATTGAATCTCTCGAATCGGGGTTCAAAGGAAGAAGTTCCTGATGTGCCATTGCCATCCACGCCATCGGTAGTTCCCTGGCCAGCATTGATCGTAGACGAGAGGCGCTCGTCGTAAGTAAGCATATATTTCTCTTGTTCTTCGGCTAAGGCTTTGTCTGCAGCCCTCTCGGCTACAGTTCGCTTCCTTGTCTTCGGCGTGGGCGGGGGTTCCGAATGCTTCGAATCGGCCAGCTGGCTTATAAGAATAATGGCATCTTCACCGCTCTTAGGTACTTCGAGATTAAGCGAAGAAGTCGTGGCGAGTAAGACTTGTGATTCAAATGTGTATATATCACCACCGCTAAGTTCCATCTTTTCTCGTTTCAGCTTTTTTGCCGGGGGTGGCATGCTACCTGCAGCTGGTGTAGGAGGGACAGCTGACAGAGGTGTAGGCGGTGGCATAGCCGCGTCGGAGCCGCCTTTCGAGTCCACAGGGGCTTTGGGAGTTGTAACTTTGATCAATAGATCTTTATGAAAACTTTCCGGCGTTGGATGAAGCACCACGGTGTAGACCTTGACTTTCGATGGTTCTTGAGACTTCGCGCCGTCAGCACCAGAATTGTTGGCGGGATCGCTTCCTTTACTGTGCGAAGCTCCATCTCCAACCGGTGATTTGTTCGAATCTGCTTGACCTTGCCCGGTGCCATTAAGGTTCTCCTTGGGATATGGAGCGTAGGATGATGGGGTGACATAAGGATTATAGTTATTGATGGAAAAGGGTGTATTTGAATCCGCTTTTGATGCCGGCCTAGCTATCTCCTTGGCTTGCGCGGCAGACTTATGATCATGTACTTGAACAATCAAACAACCTTCATAGAACGGTACCCCGGCATCCATAAGATCTCCTAATAGGTCATGAGGTATGGTTCGCGTACGGAGATGATCGATAAATACTTTCATAGGTGACTTATACGGAAATACGCCATCTTGCTGATCGAATCGAAAATGGTTGGGATGCATATGAACAACCAGAGATGGAGGATTTCCAGCAAACTTCTGCAAAATGTATTCGGTTGCATCAACAACTGTGGTACGCGTGAGCTTTGATACTGATGGCACCAGCAGGGTAGTCAAACCTTCAGGACGACGTTCAAATAATTGAGTCAGACTTCTTTCTTGGCCGGGGCCAGCGGAGCCGAGCGCAGCATCATTCTTTCGGCCTCGCGCACTGGAAATACTGAGAGTATCACGGCGAGAACGAGGCGCAGTGGAGCGGGCTGGGCCGCTCATTGCAGTATTTCCATTAACGCTAGTAGAGTTCAACGACTGATTCTGCTTGGCGGTAATGGCTGAGACTGGTTTCGTGGCCGAAGTAGAGGGGGACGGTGAAGATTGTTGCTGCGAAGGAGCGCCATTTGTCTGTACATTTGGCAGCGGTGGGCGTTTGATCTTGGGAGGTACTGGCGGGGGCACAGCAGTCACAACGACCGGAGCCATTACTACAGTTGAATAAATCAATCACAAAGGAGGGTCGACGATGATATAGCGAGCAGCCGTTAGTACCGGACGCTATTTATTGCATCGATTGCGACAATTGGACCATCGGTGGTGCGGTGGTTCGCTGCGAAGGATATCTAGATGGTGGTGGAACAGAGTTATCCGGCGGTGCGGAATGACGTAGGGCCGATATCGATCGCAAATGAAAGCGAGGCGACGGAATACGTGAAGATTAAGATTTGTCTAACCAAGGTACTTGGTATTGAATATTGATGGAGGAACAGGGGAAGTCGGGTGGTCGCGATGGATGGCGCGCGTGGTGATGATGGAACTTGATTGAGTCGTCACATTGATGGATGTCAATTCGCGCAGCCGAGAGAACGGACTGTGAGGAGCTGAAAGGTTTGTGTCTAGAGAGAGAAAGGATGAAATGGAAGATGTGATAATCCGGGAAGAAGACGGCCAGTCTTTGTGTGTCTGCTCTCAACGCAACATGAGACTTTCACTAAGAGAGATCATGAAGAAACGATCAGGACGGACA
Source organism: Xylaria nigripes (assembly GCA_022984845.1). Classification (NCBI taxonomy): domain Eukaryota; kingdom Fungi; phylum Ascomycota; class Sordariomycetes; order Xylariales; family Xylariaceae; genus Xylaria; species Xylaria nigripes. Next base: position 1,515,763 of record JAJJKC010000003.1, on the reverse strand, counting down.
GCGGTCATAACCCGTGAGCCTCGCTATGTAGTAGTTAGGTAGTGGGTACTGAAGTACATTTATAGAGTGTCAGGTACCTTGTAGGTAATGATTCTGACTAGGTACGCGAAAGCCCCACTCTTGGGTTCTGCTGACGAATTAAAAGGCAGACTTCAGGGGGTTCAACCAATCAGAATAACCTTCTGTTAGGTAGGCACACTCAACCCAGTACGTACACTACGTACCCAACGGAGAGTAACCGGTAGGGTACCTAGGTACCTTCGTAACAACCGCAAATGTTTCTTCCATTTGCATAAGGTTACCTACCTTACGTAAGTTAGGCAATTTACTCACGAACTACGGACGTTAACTAATCCGTACCCACCTGTCCGTACCTACCTAGGTGGGTACTTTGTACCCACGATCAACTGTCTCCCTACCCCGATGACCTAATACACTTTGATCCCTTACGTAATAAATTCTCTCTCTGCGGTGCGCCTCTTTCTGCTAGGTACGTCCGTACGTACGTACTCTACACTACCTACACTACATACTTATACCTATATGTACCGAACTCTCCCACTTGCTGGAGCATGCCAGGCACCTCTTGGATAGGTGCATATTGTATTTATATCGGTAGTTGGGAGATTCCTCCACTGGGTTTGAGGATTGATTCATTCCCAGATGAGTTGAGTGTACAGTACCTATTGCTCCTCCAACTGCCTACATGAGATGAAACGGGATATATAAACCTCACGGAGAGATTGAGGCTAGAGCTACGCAAAAGCCGGAAGGTTAAGACAAATTAGGATTATGACATACCCATATTACGAGGCATAGTTTATCTCAAGAACAATTGTGTTGCAGGGCACACTACAAACGGTCAGATTGATGGTGAGGGCGCAGTTGGTCCTCATTCAAGCCCCTGAACCCGACGACCCCAATCATCCCCTACTCTTAGGCTATCCACCACCACGACGCCTCTACCTCGTCCGACTCTTTCTTCCTTCTGCCACCAAAATTCTCTCTTCTCATGATGTTCCGTATCGGACTCGCTATCGACTAATCCTCCGTGACCACCATCCGCACCCACAATGAGAATGACATCATGCCGTAGCCAGGACTGGAGCTGTGTTACTAACCGGCCGTTCTCTCCGGCCAGTGACGCCTGGAGATAGACAACTTCGGGCTCTAGGTGGCGTAACATGTGCGTATAGCCCGCCGGTGTTGTGAACGGCATGACCATCGTCTCCTTCTCGACAAGGGTCAGGGCCTGTGAGTATGCGGCATTGAAAGCCGAGTTGGCCGAGTTTGCTGCCAATCTAGTTTACAGCAGTTAGCAACACATAGGAAACATGAAAGCATTGGCAAGCACGGGGTCTTACAGAGAGCTTTTGGATTCTTCGCCAGACATTTGTGCCTGGTCATGGCCTATACTTGAGAAGGACGAGCCCAAAGAACCCGGTTGGTTAGTTCCTGTTGCTTCGGCACTGGCCTCCTTGATACCCGGTGCGTAGATCAGAACGAACAGTTGGATCTTGGAGAGGTCTGTGTTCTTAGGAATATGAGATAAAATGGACTAGCACATCATGGTCAGTGAGCGCATACTAGGGACAAGCGACATATAAATCGGGTTTACCTACCGCATGCTCGCGGAATCCGTCGCCATCAGAGTCATCCGCACCCATATCCGCTGATACGACGAGGACAACAGTCTTGCGCGGTCCTTGTGGCCGGGCAGACGACTTGGCCGACGGCTTTTCCTTGCGTGCTTCCGCCTCCTCCGACCAGGTTTCGTGGTCCGCATATGCATTTCTGTCCTCTTCACGAATAGCGGCTAGGGCGCTGCCAACAGCAGCACCAACGCCAGCTACCCCTGCTGCCACTGTTTTGCCAGCGTTGGAGAAGAATTGCTGCGGGCTAGGGGTCCGTCGTAAAGCGCCTGACATCTGCGAGCTCCAGCCGGCCGCAGCATCGCTTGCCTCTGGGTGTTCCTCTCCGACATCATAGTCATCGTCACCCGTTACGGATGGCTTCGTTGTGGCATTTCGCGGACCCCGATTGCTTGCGCCGTATGGAGGGTTCTCGCCGTAGTCTGCATTTTCATAATCTAAATCGGGTGGCCCGGCCTCAATCGCCTCATTCTCTTCATTCTCCTCATCCTCCACCTCTTCGTTGCTGCGTTGGCTCCATGCCCAAGCGGCAACTCCAACCGTAGCAACAGTAATAGTAAGGGCCAGGGGAACCCAGCGGCCCCAGATACCCCCGCGGCTGGATCTTGGGGATTCGTACGACATTTATTCAGGTTGGACCATGGCAGTGCGCGCCCGACAGGCTCCCGTGTTGCATATACAGTCGTCAATAGAGATCTACACAGTCGTAGCACGGCGATGATGAATAGATGCGCTTTACCGGCGCAGTGGAGATAGCGATTCGGAACTCTTGGAACTGGCAGGCTGGGAAAACAGCCGTATCATCCCATCAGTAGGTACCGTAAGAGAAGAGCTGGTGTTGGTTTGGGGTGGCTGGTGTCATATTGCCCTTGGACCGTCACATCTGCCTATAAAGATCCCTGCGGACAAGCGGCCGAGGTCTGGGTTCTGTTGGCGGGCATGGGTAACCAACCCGAGGTATTTACGTATACCCTTAGAACACGCACTGTGCTTACTCGCTATAATTATGCCGTAGGTAGGGACCAGTGCACTAAAGGGAGGGCAACTGGTGGTGCTTACCGCCTTCGTCCATGTGCCCCTATACAGTGCAGAATGATTACCGAATACCTAGGTACCTAGGTACAGTCTGTACCTACATAGTAACTACGGATCCGTAGGGTCATAGGGAGTTCCGTACGGATCCGTAGCTTACGGACTGAATACAGTACCTACCTTAGGTAGGTACATGTAGGTAGGTATGCGCTCGCCTAGGTACCTTAGGTACCTACTTAGTGTAGGTGCCTACCTATTTAGGTTAGGTGCTTTCAGGTAGAGCAGGTCAGTTTAGGAGGTACGGACGTAACAAGGTAGGTATGCACGGTCCGTAGGTATTCCCGTACAAGTCCTTCGTACAAAGTAGGTATACTTCGTACACGCCACATACACAGCAATAATTGACTAACTAAATAAGGTATACATTAGCCACATTGCTTACGAAACTTCTCGCCCTCTAAGTACGTGCATTAGGTACCTAGGTACCTACCTAGTGTACGTCCGCATTCCGGATCCACTAAGCGTAGGTATTCCGTATCGATAAGCCAATTCCCTTCAAGCCCGCTCCCCACCATCGATGACTCTTAGGTACCTAAGGTATCGTCCGTACGGAATATCTCAAGTTTAACAACAGGGTAATAAAACTGAAATAACTCGTCTTGATTTCCCGCTCATTTACGGATCCATATATTTGCGCAGTTGACCTGGTCTCTCTTCAAACTTTGAGGAACCGGTCCTAGCCGCTTTGTCTTTACTCAAGGCAAAATCAGCAGAAGTCCCAAAAGAGTCACAACCTCACTCTAAGGCCAGAGGCGTACATTATTACCTGAGGTGTGAGCCGACTCTCTCACAGAATGCCTCACGCCGTTTCGATGCCCGCGACGGGCCTTCAGGCTCTCATTCTATGTGGCCCTGGGTCTTCTTTTGCAACTTTCACCACGAACCCGGATGAGAACCCCAAGGCTCTCCTTCCCATCGCTAACCGACCCATGGTGTGGTATCCTATCGACTTCTGCTACCGAACAGGCATCACAAGTAAGAAAACCATTTAATTCAAGAATCATTGAAAATCTCTCTCTCATTCGTTGTCCTGCTTCTTCCTCTTTTGCCGAGTCGACCTTGTGAATCTTACCCTTCTGTACGAATCCGTACGTTGATCTCATTTGCGCTAATGACTCAATATGTAGATATTACCCTGATTTGTCCTCCATCGGCCGCAGAGGCTATGACCACGGCAATGAATACTAATCCATTCCTAACAAGCCTTCCCCATCCCCGTCCAGACTTAGTATCACCACAAGGTCTAGATTACAACACAGGTACTGCTGAAATATTCCGCCTTCCGGAGATAAGGGACATTGTCAAATATGACTTATTAGTGTTACCCTGTGACCTGGTCTGTGAGATCGGGGGCGATAAGTTGTTGCAAGCCTGGATGATCAAAGCTGCCAGTCTGCCCAATCTACTTAGCCATGAGGAGCTCCCTTATTGCAGTGGTGGCTTAGGAGTTTGGTACGAGACGAAAACAGCAAACCCTGTCAAGGACGAAGAAACCGACTTCATTGCTACCACTCCAATATCCAAGGACACCAACACGCCCCGGAATTCTATAATAAAGAACTTGTCTAATTTGGCTCTATGTATGCCGACAGACTCATTCAACGACCTTGTTGCTGCAAAAAGTGCTTTCCCTTTGCGACACGGCTTGCTCCGGGCACATCCTAAACTCAGGATGCTAACAACCCATCGAGATGCACATATCTACTTCCTACCAAGGTGGATAATGGAACTTGTACAAGAAAATGAGAAGTTGGAGACTATTGGAGAAGACGTTCTCGGCTGGTGGGCGAAGGCTACGTGGCAGGCTGGCCTGCCTGAGAAACTTGGCTTAATGAAGGTGCTGCAAGGTCGTGCCACAACGACAGACGCAACCAGCCTCGAACGCGAAGATAGCCCTTCGCCACCTGGAGATACGTTAACTTCTCAAGAGAGTGGCGGTCCAGCCTCTACAGACTCTGAAGGTGTACACAACGGGTTTTTAAAGAGACCCCATCAAGCCTCAGTCCCGCCAATTTTAGCATACATTCACCCATACGAACCAGACGCGTCGCTTCTGCGTCGCGTTGATACGTCGAAACTTCTGCTCGCTGTCTCATTACAATTGGCCAAACTGGCTTCTATTGAGGAAGTAGGGCCAGATTCTTCCTCTCCCTTTGCACACCCCAAGAAAATTGCTTACCCCGATGGTGTCAAACCGCGAACGACAATTACAAGACAGGACTGTCTGATTGCCAATAACGTCATGGTGGACGAGAAAACATCTATTAAAGAATGTGTCGTGGGTGCAAATTGCCAAATCAAAGAGGGTGCCAAACTTTTCCAGTGCCTCCTAATGGATGATGTGGTGGTTGGCAAGGGTTGCAAGTTAACCCGCTGCATCCTTGGCAAAAGAAGCAATATTGGTGATGCTTCAACATTGACAGACTGCGAGGTGCAGGAAAATCTGTTAGTTGAGCCACGAAGTACGATTGCCCCATTTCCATTCACATACCTCTAAGACAGCTAACATTTGGATAGCCGACGATAAAGACAGCAAATTGATGAGCTCTTCCGGTCTCGAGGCCAGTGAACAAGATATGCAAGATGTCCTGCAAGAATTTGATGCTGCTAGCGACGGGCCGGCGTCAGGATGATCACTCGGACGCCTTGGTAGGCCAAACCCTGTGAGCCACAAATTTATACCCTACAGCCTGCCTACTGAAAGTGTTGCTTAGACTGGGTTCTGGCCCCGTCAGTGACAGAAGTCACTTTTAGAACGGCCATACTTGCAATAGATCTATCATTTCTGCATAATACAGCGTAGCGTCGTCAGAAGGGCCTGTGAGAAGCCAAGAATTTGACTAGAAACTGGTGCACTTCCGTGTGTTGGATAGCTTTGTGAGCTAGTCTAACGCATATATATCCCCTCGTTTTACTCACACGACAGTTATCTCAGAACGCTAAATTGTCTCATCGGCGGCGCGAACCACACACCATAGGTATACGAGAAACAAAACAACAATGTTGCAGGACTCCTGTCCTCGTCGGCTTCAGTAGCAAATCACGTTACGCTCGTAGCCGGTGACATACCGGCCACAGCACCTCATAGATCGACTACCGCCATGCAACTTTTTTGTCACCACCAAATAGTGCCGGAATGGCGACTGAGCCCTTTTGTGACTACAAATCCAGGCTGAGTCAAATGCGAATCCGCTACTCGATATAACAGTTGCCAATTCTCTCACTGAGAACGACAGCACGGCATGTGCCCCCGCTTATACTACAATGCAGTTGGTCCAGCTTCCAGGTTCGATCCGACTGGTCTAGGGTCGATTTCTACCTTTTAATTAATTATATGCATGTTAGGCATCTTGCATCAGTCACTGCTACCCATAGCTATGTCCTCAGACTGCCGCCATTGTTAGGTATTCTATTCCCGGGCAGAAGTCCAGTTTAAGGCTCAGTCGTTAAACAGTGATTATTGGAATAGCGCCTATTCCTTCAATTACTTAACGTGACAAGAAAGCTATTTACGTGTCAGGTATCTTACTTCCCGTAGCCCCAAGGCTCGACGCTGTGCCATCCACATGCGTGACTCCTAACGCATACTTTCCACCGCAGTCGCCGGTGGAGCTTATTTTCGGACCAGGGAAACATGTATAGGGGCTTCTGGTAATGTGACTGACAGACGCTTCAGAAAAATGCCAAGACAAGGGCGTCAAAAATTAGTAACCGGAATCCAGATACAGACGCAAACACGACATTTTATTACCCCTCACGATGTCGGAACCTGGTCCGAAATCGACGAGCGCGCTTAATGCTAGCGGCGTCTAGATATAGGGTCTCTGCTGTGAGCAACTTCAACGTCATCTCCCACACCACGAAAATATCTTCTCTGTGGCTTGGTAGCACGCTGAGGCTTGTTTCGTAGCACGCTGCAAGGCTGAAAACTTCATAAGCCTTACACTGTACAACTCAAGAAGCCAAATCCCGTGTGAGAGTCTCAACGAGTATTACACAAAGTGACCACAACGGTCTTGCATCTGCCGAGTGCCGTACATACCATAGAGATAAGCGACAAAGCGTTGAAGTCTACTTTCAATAGCAGCCGTCAGATCAGTATATTAGAGGAGTATTAGAAGAGATACAGACGTCCCGAGTAGTTGCGACGGCGGTCGAAGTGGCACGGATATTCATGGTAAGACGGGCTACGCAGACACAACGTATTTATAGGCGAGGTATCAACAACAGGATGATCCCGTCATCAGGCACAACTTTGATCCAGCCATCTCATAGTCCGAGCCGGGTATGTCATTCACCGATTACTAAGCCGTGATGCGTCTATAACAAATCTCAAAGAGTGATCAACGCAGGGTCAACCATAGCTCATGTATTATGTCAAGGCGTCATGTTCTATACCTTGCATTACTACAACACTAGAATTTCGTTTTAATCTATACTATCAACTCGTTTCCGTCAGTTCAGCCTTCTTAATCCCTGTGATATTGCACGATCTCATCGGGTTTGATTCCCCGTGTAAGTGGATAAGTATGTCTCTAATTATCTGCGGTTCACACTATTCCAGCTCTGGACCTGAGCATTCATGGGCGTGTATGACTAAGGAAAGGTAGTATTTGGCGTTATCTTTGATGACCTCATACATCTATCATATTTCTTGCTTTCGTCGCCTTCTTGGTCTGGTCCGCCAGGATGACCACAACCCACAAGCCAGGTATAACGAACATTCCTACCCAGAAATGTATTTGGCGCATTTAGATGCGAGAGAGTTGCATTAATCACCATTCGTCACAGGAGATACATCATATCGCTCACTTCGCCGTCAGCATCTAGTCTCGAAAAGCATCACGTTTTGTGCGCAACATAGTTATAACTTATCGACAATGACCATCATATTTGCAAATGAAACAGAACTAGGGGGAGAGAAGAGCATGATGATCATGCCTGCCTGCTCAATTCATTCGGCGGGCAGGTAGCCAAGCCCCGATGCAGCGCTTCCGAAGCGGAGCCGTACGTTTTCTTATCCCGCGATGGGTCGTAAGAATTCGAATCAGCCACCTTTTCCCCGGCTGAACATTCTGGCCACTCAAAAGCAATGTTCTGCTTCACCTGATGAACTAGCTAGCTACTAGGTATACATGTGTACAATAGCACCGGGCGAGAGAATTCATTTAATTCATCATTAGGCTGACTATCTGGAGGCTGTAGGCTTTGGCATATTCATCACTGATTTACTACGGATCCGTACTCACCGCTCGGAATGTCTTGCGTCCTATCAACGACATCGAAGCAAACCCGTATGAACTGTAGGCAAGGAGGTTGTTGCGGAACCTACTTACTTGGTTGCTTTTGGTGTCATTCGAGGTCTTTGCAACCAGCGCGGAATTGATTATTGGTACGCCGCGCAATCACACCATTAGAAGACTGTACGTATGCAAAGGCAACGCAATCAATGAGTCTATCTATCGATAATGGACGAAGCCACAGAGCAGCAAACATGAGGGACTGGAGCCATCAATACTGATACAGGCCCCCCATGAGGCATTTATATACCACCCACGACTACTTGTGTGTCTGATCTACCTAAGTGAGTGAGTAATCCGACGACCCATCGTCATCGTGGGGCCGGCACGTTGCCCACTAGTAAGCATTCCCGTGAACAGTAAAGTCAAAAGTACAAAATGCAGCTTCGAATGCCCCGGGGCCTGCTCTCATTCGTGACTCAGTATGCATTCGGAACGCTCCTCCGATCTAATAGTGGCACAGATTTACCTAGCGGAATGAGGACCAGGTCCCTTCCCGCTAACTCTGCGTCGCTATTATACCGGACGAGTAGATGATTGGACCCAGGGTATGTATGTATGATCGGAAAGTTACCCTCTCACGACGAAGCCGTGGTGTACCCTGTACTCAGTGCCACGATCTTTCTCGGCTCCGCCCTTTCAGGCTTCGTCCAGGCAGAAGAAAAGCCACGTTGGCAATAGATATTGCGACGCTGCGGACGCGGATGCTCTTGCATCTAGTGGCTTCGTATTCAGGTATTCAGGAACTCGTGCACAATGGACGCGATCTCTTCTAGACTCCTCTTACATGGGATCAGACATACCACAGTGTTGACGGGGCGTATTGTTACGTGGTAGAATGAGGTCGAAGTCTGATTGTCGTCGAGGGCTTCGCATTGGCAAATCTGCGTCGAATTCCAGAGCTGGACTGTTGCTATGCTGATCGTCCTCCGTTTACCCTTTCTAGAATTCAGGTGCTCCTGGGCATGAGCGATGGGTAAGGAGTAAATGACAGTGAGCAGAGAGCAGGGGGGGGCTAGCATTTGCCAAGGGGGTTCGGCATCAATATTAACAAATAGAAGTATCTCCGTGAAAATAAGGGTGATAAAAATGATAGATCCCTATCAATGCTGTAAGGGAAGTCTGAAGATGGAATTCTCAAATTCTCATTGTACAGAAACCAAGAGGTAATCTCCATACTACTAGGGGAAATAGCGCCCGGAATAATCCATGAAACCCAAGAAGAACATCGACTGCAGTCTTGGCTACGATCAGGATGGTGCCTGACACTGCCTGCAGTCCGGGACGCAACCTGTAAGCCGAACAGTTCGCAGTTGCCCATAGCGAATGGATAGAGAAGGGTCCGCATACAGAGTGATGGCGCCGACGGAAGAGCAGCCGCCGAAGAGAATGTGCTTAGACCCTTACCGTGCATTTGGATCCTTGAATCGACAGCCTGTGGATGGAAGAAGAGCATGACTTACCTAACACTCCGAGTTAACAAATCGATTCGACGAATCCTGTCTTGGTGACTTTCGGGAGTTGTCCCTGGATAGTGGAGTGTTTTATTCTCTCGACAGTATTGAAGGTAGGAAATAGAATCAGTAGGGAGAATAACACACTCTTCATTGACAAGGGGAATAACTCTTGTCAATTAGTCCCCGAGAATAATGGTACCATTAAAGACATTTGTCTCGAATCTGAACGTTGGAGAGAACGCCACATAAGGTACCCGTACCATGTCAACAGACTATTGCCTGTTGCTGTATGGACGAAACTGTTCTCAGGGGTTAGACTTACTCAGTTCTATCGCACCAAGACCATTGTGACCGATCACCTCTCCCTCGCCGTTAGGGTCACAACGGCGATATTATGGTAGTCAAGTCTGAATGCGAACTCAGCGCTTGAGCCTTGCAATAGGGAGAGCATATTAGACGATGGCTTGGGGCGACTACAGATGGCTCACTAAGTGCTTTCGTCATCTCTGGATTAGCAGTAATATTCTATCTCATATTTGTACGGAATACAACTGAGCACGGCTCCTAGGCTCACGGAGATTTCCAGTCATATTTTTTTCTGTGAACGGCTCCGCGAAGACGATTTAGATATACAGATCTCTGAAGTAAATCACCCCATGGCTGGTGCAGGGGGTAAACTATGACCATCTGATTGGATGGGAGGGCGTAGTATTGCTGAGTTCGATACGTTTTGGTGAGTGTCAAGGTATCATCACGAGCATGGGTGTTATGACTGACTGAAATTAATGCATGGCTATACAAAAAAAAAAGACTCTTGAGACGTGACCCAAAGATGTAATCGACGCCCGGGCTGGGGTGGCATCCTATCAGAATCATTTTCTCAACTGACTTGTAGCAACCATGTACGCCACACTCTCAAACGGGTTAAACCTTTGGCACAAACAAAGATATTAGCGACTGAAGTATCTCGGCTGTGTATCGGAGTAAGTGACCACTGTCGGTTTCGGAAGTTTATTCAGAAATCTTTGGATCTGAACTTCGGACTTCATTGCATGAAGCCAAGGGCCCGGCCCGGCCGGGATAAGCAGCGACGGAATCTGACAGTTCACGAATAGGACCGTCACATCAATCTACTCCGCATGATGGCATCTTGTTTGGGCTTTCCCTAAGGAAGAAAGAGTAAGTGAGAAGCGCAGAATCACTCCTTGAATATTCCAGTCCTTCGCCTGATCTGCTCTACAATGAATGATAGCAACCCGGTAGGGGTATACATATTAATATTAGGATGACTTAGAGGACTATTTTGGGGGCTCGAATAAGCTGTATATCGTGCCGACTCGCGCTCTCTGGTATTATTTAAGTCACAAAGACGACTACACAGCCGCTTCGACGCATGTGTGCCGGCTGGTCGGAGATGGTATCTACTATCACACTGCTATTGCAAGTAACAAATTACAATAGATGGGCACAAAGTTTTTTAACATTTGACCGTGTCTTACCTGGGGTGTCAACATAACGCGGGGCTATTAATCGAGAGTATAGTCCCATTCCTCAATGCCATTCCGATTACGCGCGTTATCCCCGATCTACTTGGGTACCAGCTGTTTAACCACTAGCAGAGAGGAAGGCTTACCAACGTACACTTGTCTCACGGCCCGAGTTGGGATATACCGCATTGTACTAGGAAGCTATTTTTCGCACCGAATCAGTTTCTTATGCCGGGATTGTCGAGAGAGAGCTTGAGTGAATGTTTGCTTCGCAGTGTTAGTTGGCGTCTTGGCCGACTGGATGCTGTGCACCGTCCTGTTGGCTTCCACATTTACCTGGCTGTGCAGGCTGTGCTCAAGGTACATGTTGCCAGGTCACAATTACTAATGTATACTTATTTCGGGGTTACCCTGTTATCATTTATGCTGTTGGCTTAACACTAATGCATCATGCTTGCACCCACCCAGAGTGCTGGTAACGGATGGACCTCTTGACTCACCCATGACCCAAGCGATGTGGAGGGAGGCACGAAAATGACCCAACTTGGTCTGGCTTAAGACATTGATCTGGAAATGCAAGCAATGGGACATCCTCAAAGTTGGGGAAGTGGCTTGTCTTCAAGCCGCCGCCTTGTTAGTTTCTCCCATGTCTCTACTTCCAGGGGGGCCATCATTGCCTCTCTTAAGCTCTTTGCGCGCCCTCGAAGCTCCACGCGTCTTGAACGGCATTCTCTATCTCAATTAAAAGCCCTTCCGGGCCGAAGACTGAGTATATTGAGCGAAGGTCCCAAGTTAGTAAGCGTCTGTTTAAAGGGATATTGAGTTGTAATTACTCAATATCTATCTTCAGCATTATTAGTATATCTATTACTCCTCCCCTCATTCCTCGTCCTACATTCGAACTCGGTCATTGCATTGCTCTCTACGGAGTCTTGTGCTAGTATCACTCATTCTTGCGCAACCCAACCCTTGAAAACTATCCTTGAACCCGAGCCCCTTCGACGGTATCACACAAATGGACATCCATATGGACCTCCGAGTCGGTTTTGACGGGGATTTCTCATTTGGAAGTCAGTCTTTGCACTGTAGCTCTTCTTCTGGTAGCTTTTCTTCAGAGTCCACAGCCAGTTCTTCGCAAGACCCCTTCACACCCATCTCCGGTCGCTCAACCCCGGGACTTCAGCCCATCCTGATGGATCACGACAACGTTTGTGGGACGTCAACTAGCTTCTGTTTAACTCCACCGGCTTCGGCCTTCAGCAGCTATTTCCCTTCCGATACTAAATCAAAGTCTTCTCATTATATGGACTACGAATCACTCTCAGCAACGCCAAGCCGGAAGGCAAGTATTCAATCCAACACTATGGACTTCGAATGCGTACCCATGATGCCCACCCCTTCAGCCTCGCGGAACAACTCCATCCAGAGTACGCATCCTCGAAGTCTCGGCCATCATCCTTTTGACGATCACATGATAACCACACCGCTGGAGTTTCCTCCGCCGCCATACACCCTCGAAAACCCGGCCTACGACGTGGCGCCATCGTGGTCATGGCCCGGAGAGAGCCCTGTCAACTTCTTCGATGTGCATAACTCCCCTGGAATGTCAACTCCTCTCCAGGAAATGTCGATACGAGACCCTCACTATCCTTCACAATATTTCCCGGCCCAGGAGAGACGGCGTCTTTACGTAGACGGAGTGCAGCAAAAGACAACCGCATTGCACCAGGCCCAGCAAGGCTATCGTGTCTCCAAAAGAAACAGGCCACAGAAAACTACGGTGATCGGAAAGAAGTCCGTAGTCATCTTCGCTAAGGGTTCACATCGTTGTCCACACGAGATATGTGTGGACAAGAAGCCGTTCAAAAGGCAAGAACATCTAAAGAGGCATTTGAACACGTAAGCGATTTCCAGGAGTGATCTAGCGAGGATTTCTATTAAGCTAACGATGCTCTCAGAGTACATGGCAACCAGGAAGAAATCAACACAAAGTGCGTGTTCTGCAAGAAGGTGTTCAACCGCAAAGACAACTGGCGCTCCCATCTTGCACTTCACGCCAAGCAGCCAGGAAGTGGCCGGACAGACTACCACGCTGATGCCCAAGCCCTTCTGGACGAAGAGATGCGAAAGACCAAGCAACGGAATCAGCCGAAAAAGAGGCCAGTGCAAATCAAGCAGTCAGACGAATGACAGCTAAGAATACTCCAAAAGCAAAGATCTATATAACAATCTAAGATTCGCGACGCAATGACCTCTATCGGCCCAACAAAGCAACCCGACAATGTCAACGCCTTGACACCACCCGTCAGGAACGCGCGAGGAGTTCCGGTTACCTTTTCTCCTCGTTTCTTTTTATTTTTTCTGTCCGGGCTGCATCTTCCTGGCGCTGTCTTTCTTACTTTCTTTTTTCTATGGCGTCATTCTATCTACATACGTATGGGGCCACCTAACCGGGATCGTCTTGTTGTATCACTACTGAGGCTCATTCTGACGCAGCTGGTATGCTTCACGAGCGACTGTTGGGCAATCAAAGGGGTGTCGTGGCCCTCGAGAAATATAAGTGAGGGTATTCTACGGAGAGGCAGGCTATGTACAGTAAGATTAGCATTTACAATGGGAGGAGTAAGGTCGGGGAAAAAAAAAACTATTGGCGAGGTTCAAGCCGTTCAGGGGGTTTGTCTTGAGGCCTAACCCAAATAAAATCTCAATAAATCTTTCTTCCGGGACAGCCTGTTTCCGTGGCAAATATACAGAATATTGTTCAGCCTAACGTTCCCAATAATGCATGCGCCTACCACCCGCATAGGTAGTCTAATAGGTGCCGTACTAGACATGCATGTCTTAGGTAGATCTCGTCGTTATTTCAATGACGATGACAAAGCTCTGCCCCAAGAAGTACGACCGAGACATGACAGCCAAAGAACACCGACCAGTCCCAAAACATGGTTGGATCTACCGAAACTAACCAAGCCAAGCATATAGGGGAAGGCAAGAGTCTTGAGCCGGGGCGCGAGCCCTGTAAGTAACGGGTAAGGTTTGTTTACGAAAACCTGGTTCATCTATCCGAACCAACCAAGCCTGGAACCAACGCTACAGCCCCGATCTTGCGAGTTAGCTAATAGTGGCCATAATTCCCAAGGTGGCTGTGCCGGCATTTGAGAGGAACAAGCCAAGCATTACTACAACTTACCAGAAACACCCGTGCGTCATGATTGAACGACGTGATAAATTCATTCTGGGGCTAACAGACTTTTTGCAAATGTCGCACAGCAGGTGTAACATGCGCAAACAAGTTCGGCGCCGGTGCTGGAGCTGGTTGATAACAATAGACACCACCCTCACGGTTGGGATGACAACGTCACTTGCTAACAACGAAAAGCCGCTCAACCAAAGCGGTGGAACTGTGATATGAAGCAATGCCCGACAATATGGGAAATACTGAGCGACTAAAAGCTCAGCCCACCTCTGTAGACCAACCACAGGCTGCTTCTCTTGCTAAGTCCTACGTCGGTGTTCCTTGTTTTCATTCGCAGAGCAGCCTTACGCACGCAAAAGCTTATGGTAAGTCGGTATAGGTGGTCATGTCGCCGCCAAACTAAGTGCATCAGTCTCTATATAGTCTCACCAGCGCTTGCCAATGTCTATAAGAGTGTGACCATCGGGCCGGCCTTACGGAGCCTTCCGTGGGTTGAGCAAGTTGCGCGGGGGGGAGCCCTCCCCTTGATAAAACAGCGCACGGTGAGAACAGTGACTCTCCCCCCGAGCGGTGCGTACTTGGCGGCCCGATTGGCAGTGATACTACGTGTGTGGCTTATATTTTTGGATTCACTTCACATCAGCGTTCAGCTTTGCCAGGTTGGTGAAAGCATCTATCATGGCACCGGCTTCATACAATGCATACACATCCTGAAATGAGTCGGTATCCTCTTACGAAGGCCCCAGTACCCAGGAAGCGAAATGTTGAGATGGGCGGTGAAGATGGTGTCGCAGGGACCTTTGCGGTGGGTGGAAGGGACCCGGAGACTCGGATCGGGTCGCGAGAACTAATCATTTCATCTTGCTCAGTGGTCTAACCTAGCCATTCCAGCTCCCGCGCTTCTTTTTTCCCCTCTTGTCAGTGTGGCCGTCAGTCGACACAGCTGAGAGCCCGGCATCTCGTAATTGCGCTTGTCAAGCGTATCCTGTCCTGTAAGCTTGAGCTTGAAATATGAATGGCATTATCATGTATATTGCCAAATCGTAAGATGTTACTATTACCCGAATGAGAGACTGGAAACCTCGGCATGAAGATAGTTTGTTTCTACGGCAGAAATAGCATGAATGAACATTATATTTCTGACGATGGGAAAAACAGGGTGAAGTCGGAGCCCTGGGTAATGGAAAAACATGCTACAGTCTATTATGGTGGACTCGTGAGTCGCAACTTCGTATCCTAATGTGGACTCATCTGCGGCCCGAGAACAGAATCTACTTGGCTAATGACCAAGTCATAGGTACGCACAATCGTAATATCATCTCAACACCTGACAATCGCCCCCATGTGTCGGCCCTCGGCCCTCGGGCGACTGGGCAGGAGTAGTAGTCACTGGGCATGTTCCAGCCCAGCGGGCCATTGCCAGCAGCTCCAGCCTGCCAATCATTAACGCCTAGTGATATCCAGCATTCCAGCCTTGGGTAAAGACTTAGATTTTAATGGTTGAGGTCGCCCCCCGTGATCCATTTATTTTGGTATGACGTGTCAGGGGAACGTGGGAGGCGTCATGGATACCTAAGAGGTATTGGAGTCTCGAGTTCAAATAGCAGCGAACACCGGCCTATTACGCGTATGATGTCTGAGCAACATTATTAACCATCTTTACATACAGTAAAATCTGCCGATTTTAGGAGACTACTAGGCATTAGTCATCCCTATCCCGGTTCTTTTGGAATAAGTCCACTAAGTACAGTGAGGGAATACCGTGAGATTCTGCCTCTGGTTCGCCACATGATACAACATAAGACGCGCCTGAGAGCAAGAATCACAAATGTGGAGGGGGTGGCTGTTCACAGCAATGGTAGCAACACAGTCACCCCACGTGTTCATTCTCACATATGTTGGTGAACGTGAATAGTATTTCGGTGTGGTTTCTCGCCGCAAGTCTGTCGGGCCTCTACTACGCGCATGGAAAAATACAGCAGAGTCAGCTTGGGGTGTAACATGTTCGTATGCAGAAGAATGAATACGTAAAGGGCAATCCAGAGCGTTGGCGAACCAAACTTCAGCCATAGTCACCAGTGGCGAAGGCGCCTGTTTTTTTTTTCTGGGTCACGTTTTCTTCCTAGCTTGAAATTGAGGCTGCGAATAACATGTAGTTTTACATTGTCCAGGACTATTAAGCACTTGACTCTCCTCTCTGAACAGATATAGCCTAGTAGGACTATGCAGAATATGACTTACCGAGTGCCGCCGAGAGATCTCAATAACCTAGGGATGGTATCATCGTATAAACGCTACTCAGCGCAGAACCCTACATAGCTTCGTAACCTCATCTCGCTTGGCAGAGAGATTCGCCATCAATATGCCAACCAAGTCAAAACAGACAAGTTTCATCCATGAAGCAACCGACGCTACCTCGATGAAACGTTCAAGTAACCTGTAGTCAAGTTCGGCCCCTATTTTCGACTCGGGTCACTCGACGTGTTGAGTACTTTTACACAACACGAGACAAGAACCCTATGAGCCAATTAGACGACTCCGTTGACACTTGGACATCTCAAAACCTGAGTCCGTCGCAGCTTAATCGGGAAGAGAGCGGTCATGATACACTGTTTAGTATCGTGGCGAATCGTGTGCTGGACCTATACAGTTCAGGCAGTCGGTATTTTCTTCTACATCTCAAGCAGTCATAAATCATTCGAGCGAGACGTCAAGTAGTCCGCCCAAAAACCAATATCCCATTTACCTGAATGATATAGTACACTTCTGTTGATGATATTGTCATCCGGACCGGGGCTTACTGCATAGGAGCTTACAAGTATTACTACGACCGGACAAGAACATCAACATGGAACATCTCCTTAACTTCTCCGCCGCCCGAAACATCTCTTAAACTTCCGAGATATGCCGTCCCATGTGGCTGGCTGTGACATGACAGCCTCAGCAGCGTGGGGAGGGTGAGGGGGGCGAAGAGGTAATCACTGCTGATTTACGCACGACTAAGTTGAAACTGTAACTTGTCAATGTGTACCACGACTATGATAGGGGTGCGTTACACTGCGTGCCACCGGTAAAACTCACAAGCTATTCCCTGCCTCTGGCTGGTGTCACATTATATGACAGCAGGAAAATTGAGACTGGAACCGGGTAGTAGAGCTTGGGCGTAATCATCAAGTATATGCTGTATCCTGTTCACGGAACACTCCCGATCCACTCTGACCAGACCTAGGCTCAATTCGGGTTTGTATGTCAAAAGTTCGCCTCATTCTAGGTAAGTTCGCTCTTTTTTTTAAACTTCCGTGTTACTTGGCTTGACGTTACAACGTTACAGCACTATTTCGCGATGCCGACCCAACGGTGAAGCGACTCCGCTGTTGTGACGATAGCTACGGCCACAGATGAGAGCAGTTGTTACTGAAGGAAACATCTAGAAGCCTGAAACCGTGACACGGGTAAGTTACATCGCACAATAATAAGGTCTCGACGTTAGCTTGTGACGTACATGGCGAGGTGACAATACTAAGAATCGCAGGGGTGTGCTGCTGAGTCACCGAAGTCGAAGGAGTCGGTCTGGTGTATGTGATGTGATGGATTCTGGTAGAGAATACGTGATGATCCTTCTCTGTCCTACGGCATATCCGTCGTCTATCAGCCTCAGCCGTTTTTCTCTCTTGATCGTTGGACTCCAAGATCGTTCAAAAATCAATACTCCGTTTTAGCAGCGGTGCCTCTATCATTGACACTGTTAACACTGAGGTCAAGTGCTTTTCAATTAGTCATGATAATGACGACCTTCAAAAGAATTGGTATGATAGATTATCCATGCAAGTTATAATAAAAATAGCAAAATGAGGTGATTGTGGTCCGACAATCGACGTATTCGGAGGCCCAGCGCCAAACGGGAGGTAGCTGACAAAACAAGAGATCAAGAAAACCTCATACGAACAATGTATTCCCCGGAACTTCGTATCGTAGCGTTCATTGATTTCAGATACACGGTGAGACTGTTACTTTTGCAAGTTGGTTACCATGTATCTGTACTGAATAGAGACCAAGTCCATTAATGAAGCATGACGGCGATGGCCCGAGTAAGCTCACCTTGAAACCCGTCTAGAGACCAGCATAGGTCCTTCGGGGAATTGATATTGACTCACGAGGCCATGCATCGTTTCAATTAAAACATTCTTACCCGAAAGACCAGTACCTGTGATGATGAACTCTTATCTTCTCTAGAGAAGCACATGAGAGACCATCTAGGTTCGTTTGCTGTTGGCTATCTCGACGACCTGATCGACGGGGTAAGACGCAGCAAACCGTTGTCCAAAGCCTGGTCTTGCTTTTCAGCAGATATGTTTCTTTTCTGCCAAAGCATGGCTCACCAACTTGATTAGGCGGGTTTGAACTGAACGGCACCTTCGGTTCCAAGACCTTTGAGCCTCATCCAGCGATTCAATTCATGCGGCAGTAATCAGTGCAATAATGCCACAATTCGGCCAAGTCAGCGATTCAGACGACTTTGGATTTCAAAAAAAAAAAAGCAACGGAGTTCCATCCCCGTGACGGCTAAGGCCCCTTCTGCGTGGACTGCCAATTTTACCCTTTCAAGCTGTGGTCCGACCTCAAGGTCATGACGCACTGCAGATCGGTGGAAGAAGTACCACCAAGCCTGTTCAGCACACGAAGACAAGCTAATCACGCCAGCTGAGAGCACGACAGAATCTGGTACCATAGTGCTCGACTGGCAGGCCTTCCGTGGAACACGGGATAGTCTAAAGCCGGAAAATGGGACGGAGAAGCGCAAGTTCCGAACATCGTCAACTGATTCGGATGACAGTGTTATTGAAGTCTTCAACTTCTTTCCGTCTACCTGGAAAAGGATATATACTATAAGGGGTCGCATCAACACTTTCGGAATTAAGACTCGAGAAAATTTCGCTAGAGAGTGTAATGGAACACGTCTGTTGAGGGTGGCAAGCTTTGGTCGGTGCCAACATGTCGCATGTGTGGCCAAAAGCAAATGCTTAACAAGACAACTCTGAATCAGGCACCATCAGGAGGTCTATGAATTTTTTTCCTGTTTTTTTTTTTTTTTTTTTTTTCCTTTTTTCCTTTTTCCTTTTTCTTTCCTTTTTGTTTGTTCACGATGGTGGTGCAGAGTGGAGATGATTGGTGTCGCCATGAACGGCCATGAAAAGTCACGCTCCTTTCAAATTTAGCTACCTAAGGAGGTTAGGAAGCGTCAGATAGGTGCGGTGACTTTACCCTAATCTCAGGGTAAGCGCCTATAATACAGTGGGCTTTGAGCGCTATATGGGTGCAAAATAGCTATTGAGACCTCGCTACGGATTCGTATTATAGTGGAACTTAGTGCTCTGGCGATAATATAGGAATACGCTAATCTCCTATGGGAATCCAACAAAGTACGTACGTACCTACGTAGGTAGATATGAATACCTACCGGTACCTCGGGCGAAAGAAATGAAGGCAGCAACGACGAGCCACAATGCTTTGAGCCATTAAAATCACGGCTGACATTTGAAGTCAGCAACAATATTCTACATCTTTTATTTCCATCTATTCACAATAGGTGTGAGATGTGAAGCTTTGGTCACAAACAGATATGACATCTGATGTGCTTTGGCATCGAATCGGGGCAGTGCTTTTCGACAGGATGTCAGTCGTCCTTGTCAACTGATCAACCGAACTCATACACATTTCATCCCTCACCAGAGTAAAGAAGCATGGAGACCCTACCATCATACCATGAGGCTACATCAAAACCGGATTGGCTCTCGTTCGTCGCGCCCTTTGTCTCTGCATCCAGCTGGACATCCTGCTGCCTCGTGAATCCTCGATTCTATCGTCACTTTGCGCCTCTCCTGTGGCAGGATCCTTTAGTGACTATCAGACAGCTTGGCCTTCACCCAAATGATGGTGTGTATCTGTATCACTAGTTGTCTAAGTCACATTTCAGACAAGCACCCACCTTCACATGGAATTCCTGCGGGGTGTAGCCATCATCTATACACACGTACTTTCGCCGGATGGCTACTCAGGGGACACGCGTCCCGGCATAGACATTCAGCTAACGGTTGACAGATATTGCTTGGTACAAGCGATTCATACAACGATATGCCCGGCTTGCGCGACTTGACGTGCGCTGTATGGTCAAATCGTTAGATTTTCGGGCCTTTGCCCTAAGTGCATCGGGGCTCTACTCGACTGAAGCGAGTGAGCGGGCGATTTCTGAAAACTTTAGGACCTTACCGGAGCTTTTTCCAACTCTAGCATGCCTCTTGATTAATGGACACCCGGAGCTTGACCCGGGATCTCTGGCTATAGTCAAAGGTTCCAATTCTCTCTCACTCGAGCTTTTGGATCTTGCCCGTTGCCGCCAGGAGATCTCATCACAGCTCCTCTGCCCGGCATACTTTCGCGGATTGGTTTATCTCGATATATCATATGTTCCTGGGTCTCTTAAGAACACCATTTATTCCTCTCTAAATCCTACTTATCTTCCGGCACTCCGTGTGTTGAAGGTCCAGGGGCGTGAGATGGACGATGCCACAGCTCAACTACTGTGTCAAACCTTCCAACTCCAACTTTGGAGCCTTGATCTCAGTAACAATAAGCTCACTGATGTGACCATCGACTCATTATTGAAACATTGCTTTTCTTCATTCTCATTTCGTAATGATTCCCATTTCGATGTTGAGGGGAGATTGATCAGGCTAAGTCGATATGGGCGCCATGAACACGGCCCTTTCGAATTCGTCGAAGAATCAAAACAAAGCGCCTCTTTCACGCACCCTGAGCGATTTTTTGTCGATGCTCCGGTTTACTCCACTGTAGACAATCAAGTAGACCTTCGGCAATGGCAAACCGCTCGATCTGATGGGGCCGGTCCACTGAGACGTGTCGACGCTGATGCGGCAAAGAAGATGCTCCTCCAGAAAGCGTTGTATACGAATATACACATTCCGCGAGGAGGTCTCACGCACCTGTTTCTGAATGGAAATAGATTCACCTCGAACGGGATAGGGAGATTACTCCGGTTTTCATCCGGAAGGTTGGAGCACTTCGAATGTGATCAGTGTCTCCATGTCCCGTCTGTGCCGCCATTGGGCGAAAACCAGCGCCAATTGCGCATCAAGGGCATCTTTGAATTCACTCATCTATTTCGCCCCGTGTATTCCTCGAGCCTTCGGTCCTTACGGATACACCACTCACTCGTCACACAGGTGCCAGACATTATTTCAGACCGTCTCTCTCCCATAACGGCCCAAAAAGTGTCAGAGACGATTCTTTTCAGAAACATTCGCCGTATCTACCCTCAACGCTTCGTACCGGACATGAATCCCCGCATCACATCCCTCACACTAACTAACATCCCAGCACGCTCCATCGGCCCCATAATCGAACAAATAACCTCATTCCTAGACCTTGCTTCACAACAACAAAATGCCATAAAAGCGACAAGACTGAACACAAGCGGCCGCCATTCAATGGTCCTCGGCGGCCTCCGCCATATTCGACTGGAACTAGAGCCTGATCTATCGGATGATTTATCGAACTTAAGCATTAGCGACGACATTGGCTACGACAAGCTTCTCGATCCCAGTGACATAGATTTCAGCGGTACCGACTTCATTTCATTTACAGATCCAGGCCAATCTACGCCCGAGGTATCAAGAGCAGGACGGCAACCAGCGGAGAACAGAGCGCCGTCCTCAATTGCAGGACATTATTCCCACTGGACGTCCGGCCGCTTGAAGGCGGGGCCATATTCAGAAACGAACGATCAATCCATCATGTACCACGACGAGATGCCAAGCTCTCTAAACGGTCAGGGTCGTTCGTACGTCGTCTGGATTGGGCCTGGTACGATCGGGCCGCACGCGGCCGTCAACGAGTACATGTGGAATCTCCAGAATCCCAAGTTGAGAACCAATGTTGGGCCGGCAACGCCCAGTCATGTGGCTGCTGGCGTGCCTGAGCTAACAAATATATTCTACGCTGCCTGGGATGCTATGATATTTTCCCAAATGGCCTCTGCCGCAGCGAGGATTCGTGACGCGGGACCGCTGCTGGATGTAGCGGCGGTCATTAAGTACTATCGTGCACGAACAAGGGGGACAACTGATCACTGGGATGGGAAACTTGAGTTAGTACGAACGAGTTTATCATCTCGGTATCATGCCTCGGAATATTGGCGCTGACTCCATGTATAATGATACCAAAATCTTGATTTTTTTTTTCCCATGGCCATAGCTTAGATGACGATACTCTTTGCTTATACTACTTCAGCGTTATCCTTCAGCTAAACTATGCAGCTTAAAGGGACCAGCATGTTGGCCTTTCCAACCCTCAAGCTAATTCATAGAGATCACATAGGCCGTGGTACTCATGTTCGCGCCCGAGCCGACGAAGGGCTCGGTTCCTGCACCAATGCTAACAACATACTGGCTCGCAGGCAAGCCTTGGTTGGATGTAAGATAACTTATGAAGCTTACGAGATCACCGTCGAAGCTACTGATCTATTTACGATTTTGAAGTCAGTAATCACAACAAACATGAAAAATAGAATGTTATTGGGGAACTAACCTGGGATGAGGATAGGAAGCTGAAGATGTGCATGTCACCATCAAACCCATCATACACATCCCAATTCGTGCCTGCGATATCAGTGTTGGCAATTGGTCTTCCGGCGGAAGATATGGGCCCTGCGCCGCCGAGGGCTGCGAGCCTACGTAATTGCGTTAACAGCGAAAAAAAAGACAAGAAAAGTAAGAAGTCTACTCACCAAATCATAATCTCGTATTCTGTGAAGCCGGCTGCAGTGGAGGAAGTGAAGATGTCGTAGGCTACATTCGCAACCATATCGTCACCAGTATAGCTATCAAACAAGAGAGAGTCATACAGTCAATTATTATTCCCCAATATGGCATGACGTAGTACAAACTCACGAATACTCCCAGGATGTATGAATGCTTGAGATGGCCGAGATTTGCTTCGATCCAGTATCCGAGACGACTTTGGCGAATGACTTGGCGTTATACTCGCCTTCCGACCACGACCATTCCGTCGACCAGGCCAGACTGTCCCCTGCGAGACCGTCAAGGCTGGTACACTGGCTGCCCTTGCCGGCCTCCTGACCCCATAGGTTGTTGTACACGGTGTACACGCCTGTCTCGAGTGAATCCCACTGGCCACAGAAGCTCAAGGGTCCCAGGCTGACGGTGGGCGTGGGCGAGGCAATAATCATTGCATTCGTAAGCGCTGCCAGCAACGCCGAGATAAGAATGATAGACTTCATGGTTGTGATTGGTATTGCTGATCTCAGTCAAGGGCTTTAGGTCTGGATGGGTGATATCTGCTTTTCGACTGCAAGGGTGATAATGGGGGAAAGTAACGCGAAGAAGAGGGGGGGGGGTAAAATGAGCTCTTTTGAACCCGCGTAACGGACAGAATCGCTCCTTCCCAGTCATCCTGGTCGAGGTTTCCATGCATTGCCGCACAGATGTGCGTCCTTCAAGGTCGTAGCTGCCATTCCACGCCTTGAATCGGAGCGTTCATACCCGTTTTACGACACGGAACGACGTCAGCAAAACGTAGCCGAGACACCAGCTCGGAATAGCAATTCGCCGTCTTGCTGGGGGCCGGATTGGTGGATTCTTGCCTCGGTTACATACTTCCAGTATGCAACACGCCTTTCTCTTTCAAGTTGTCGATAAGTTTGGAGTTGCTCGTGAATTTGTTTGTGCATGAAAATGTATCCATGATATTTTGTGTTTTTCTTTTGATGTCAAGAAGGAGTGAATAGCAACGAACGACGATGATGATGATGATGATGTCTTGAGGATATTAGAATAAGCGTATTTAGGATAAGATGACTACCTATATATTGGATTATATGGACTCGCTGATTGCTGAGTGTAAGAGGCACATCACTCTTATCCACTGGCATGAGATTGCATCTCCTTCCAGTCCTCTAATAAATATATATATAATATAATATATATATATATATGGCATATATCCTCCCTTTCTGCTCACTGCCAATGACTCCATGTGAGTCGCTAGAAGGGAAAATCATCCTTTACCAACCTAGCCTACACCCTTCAAATCTACCCTCTCCAAACTTGCTGTCTTTGTCTGACTCCCAAAATCCATCTACCTACGAAGTACTAATTTAGGAATGCTGCAGACGGCCCGATGCAATACCACGCCGACCGAGAATTCCGGCTCTTCGTGGCGCAGCCGGAAATTGTATGTATCACGGCTCAGTACGGACGTACGTGTACGAGTACAGTAATTTCTGACGATGTCGCGATGGGTGAATTGACGCACAAGCGCTATCTATATTATTCTGTGAGCACTTTCAAGGTGGACGGCGGCTTGAAGAACAACTACCTACCTAGGTAGGTAGCAAAGATGAGCTATGTAGGTAAGGTAGGTTATCTGACGCACTGCGAGCGGATCGTCGGAAACTACCTAGGTAGCTAAACTAACCTTCGGCTTCTGCAATGCATGGTTCATCAACGGCGGCTTCACATGCCTACCCGCCTTCGAAAGTGCTGTAACGGCGGAACAGATCCGTTGTTGAGCTTCATTCGTTCCCTTTTCATTATTAACCTAGGCACGGACGTAGTGAGTGTAACTATCTACATTTGGTTAGTTGGTAACTCGTGTTAGCACTGCCGAGGTTCAGAGTCCTTTCTCCAACTTAATACCCGACTAGTAAGCAGACTTCAACGGTCTCAAAGGTAAATCAACGCATAAACCAAATCCGTAACTCAATAAACATAAGCTGAGGGGCTTTGCTTACCAAGAAATCCCGATAATCGCAATTAACCCAATATCAATCGTCGCCCGCCAAGATGTCCGAGACCGCAAAACGGAGGATTGCCGCTCTCGGCAACCAGCTGTCCACGAGCGGCTCCGGGGCCATTCCCGCGATCAAGAAGATCGCCGGGGCGTCCAACGGCCCGCGTGTGCAAGGCAAGGTAGTCATAATCACAGGTGCGCCACATCTCCATGGACCCCGCACCCCAGGGCGCTGACAGGGCATGATTCCAGGCGCGAACTCAATCCTAGGTATAGGGCGCGCGACGGCGCATTTATTCGCCGAGAACGGCGCGAAGGCCGTTTATATCTGCGATTACGCGGGCGACAACCTCGAGGCGCACAAGCGCGAGATCACGACTTTATACCCAGATGTGGCTGTTGAGGTGCGACAGTTCGATGCGGCGGACGAGCAGGCCGTCAAGGCGGTCGTCGACGACGCAATGCAAAAGTACGGGCGTCTGGACGTGTTCTTTGCCAATGCGGGCATCACGGGACCTATTGCGAAGTTCACGGATATCACGAAGGAGGAGTTTATGAAGACTATGGATGTCAACACTGCTAGGTCCGTCGCTCCATTGAACCAACGCTTTTACGATGCATCCTTCTTTCTAATACCTTGACTACGTAGTGTTTTCCTGGCTGCTAAATTCGCAGCGCCGGCGATGATGAAGACTTCCGCAGAGAAGACGACCGCTTCCGGTAGTATCATCGGCACTGCGTCCGTGGCCGGGATACGGTCGAATGCGGGCCCGACGCCTTATTCCGCCTCCAAGGCCGCCGTTATGTCGCTGGCGCAGTGCATCGCATACCAGCTCTCCGGCACCGGGGTCCGCATCAACGCCGTCTGCCCGGGCTTGATCGAGACGGGGATGACAACGCTGACGTTCGAGGCCGCGCGTGCCCGGGGCACGGAGAATAGGATCGGCCAGTTGAATCCGCTGAAGAGGGCCGGAAATGCCGACGAGGTGGCGCGCGTTATCCTTTTCCTGGGTAGTGATGAAGCTAGCTATGTTAATGGTCAAGCCTGGGCTGTCGACGGTGGTCTCAGCTCTGGCCTTCCCTATGTTGTCGGGAAAATGGCCTGAGATGTAGCGATATTCATTTGCGTGCATACCTACCTATGTAGCAAAGTCTTTTAGGCACCTGCTCGACATGACCATCTATCTATCTCAGTTAAGTGGTATCGCTCCCCTGGATCCCTCACAGGCCGCTGTAAACGCCGCCAATGGATGGATCAATCAGGATTATATGACGGCTATCAGAGCATGGGCAGCCTACCCTACTTTATTTTACTTTACTTTGCTTTATTTTTAATATACCTTGCCTAGCATATCGTGTAAATTCTTGATTTCCATATTATGTATGTATTCCTTATGTATATGTATATATTTAATCTGCATGCAATGCATGTATTATTATTTACATATATTAGTTGGAGTGTAGCTAGTAAAGACCTCGAAGCAGTGTAGGTAGTAGGTAGCTAGCACCGAGGTAACCTCTCCCTGCCAACCCCACAACTTTTTTTAAAATCCGCGAGACTTTGACTCAGAATCTGTCTTATTTTCGACTCGGCCTGACGGGTTTTGATGGATTGTCTAGGCACGGCTACCGACATACCGGTATGTAGGTAGATCGAGCGCTGAGAGGCGTGGGGGGATTCATTCACCCGGCCCCGTATGTAGTAATTGTAATTGGGATTTGTAGGCCGAAGCACCGCGCGGTAACTTCTCAGGGTTCACCGTAGGGATGCACGTGCAATACCTACATTTTCGTCTCGTCATGCCGGGCGATAATTGGGCAGTGGAGTACGGATGCTTGAACCAATGATTGAGCAAGGTCGAGGCGTGTGCATTACATATGTATGCCATAATATATTCGTATGTACACTAGGTACGACTACGGATTCGACGTTTACTAGTTAGGCTGATTTGTAGCTGTTTGTGTCGACGACACCCGCACTTCCGGAGTCAAGACCGGGCGCCATTTCAAGGTAGTACTTACTTATACCGATGTTACTAGGGTGTTGGGATGTCGAACGGCTTGAATTTGATCTATCGGATGGATTTGTCCGGGGGCTTCTGTTGTTTCCTCGGCGTGTCTCACTGTGAGAGTATTGGACGCCATTGAAGGTGTAGAACTTGCCTACTGCGAAATCCCAGTTCAGATTCAGCGATCATGATATGGGTATTTTCTTTTCTTCCGCTACCGCGAGAGTGGATTATGCATTGCCTTCTGCCTCCCGGCGCCGTGGCTGTGGTATATCTCACCCTTGTACGCGCCCTGCGATATAGGAGACGTGACGGGCTCATGAGGGAGTACAAGCGCAAGCATGGCGCATACAACAGGGATGTGCTGTCTAAGATGACCGTCGAGAAATGGCTGGCCCATTCTGAAAGCATTGATCGAGGTGGAGTTTCCGAGTATGTTCTCGTACTCCCTGACTTTCGCTCTCTTCAAAGTACAGCGCTTTTACCCGATGGCCCCTCATGTAACCGTAGTTCAAGCGCTAATGGTAAATCACCAGACATGTGGGATTCCTACGATCAGTCAGCTGCTTTTGGAGACTGGCGAGTTTGTCAATGATGGTACGGCATCTAGGCGGGCCGCCAACACGGGGTTTCTCGTTTCCGAGTTTATGATGAACCCGCCCGGTTCGGTTCGCAAGCTGGAGGGGATCGCCAGAATGAACTACCTGCACAAGCGATTCAGGAGAGCAGGAAAGTTCTCAGACGAAGACATGCTGTATACGCTGAGCCTTTTTGCTCTAGAGTCCGTGGGGTGGGTCAACGGGTACGATTGGAGGAAATCCACGGGCCTCGAACTACCAGCCATAGGAGTAATTCGGCGTGATATGGGCGAGACTAGAGCCGTACATGGGGGAATAGAGAGATGGCCTAGGTTGGTTGGAAGCCCTGAACAACTGGAGCATGTTGTATGCGGATAATTTCGTGGTTCCAGCCGATTCAAACGAGAAAGTCGCCTGGGGAACGTCGAATTTGTTGATGTTTGATACGCCCACCCGTCTCCGAGGGTTCACGTTGAAGCTCATTAGTGCCCTGCTCGAAGATCGACTGAGAGTAGCAATGTCAAGAAGAGCTGTTAGTACACCGTTTGACTAAACAATTTGGTCCCTGAAATATCGAGGAGCCGGGCAGTATCCATCGATACATCATGCGTACGTTATTGACTCTCCCCACCTGGACGGTGAGATGTATTCATCTCCCTAGGCCATCGTGGCATCGCCAGAAGGCATTTTCAGATGATCCGGACCCGATGACCGGAAAGTTCTACTGTACCGACTATTTAGTTCACCTGTGGTATGTGAAGCCAACTTTCTGGGCACGATGGAGTTCAGAGGCGTTACGGACACGCATATGGGGTGGATACGTCCCGGGAGATGAGGGCACGAGATTTCACCCCGATGGCTATCATACAGCCAATATAGAGAGCCGGAAACCATGAGGGCAGAGGGACTCTAGAGATGGGGGGCGATTAAGGTATGGCTGATGGAAAGACGGGCAGAAAAGGTTGAATGTCCTGTATCTTTGTTTGGAAAGGTTCAGTGAATTGCTTGGTCTTGGATGACATGAGTGAATTGGACATGTCGTCACGAATATGATCGGCTCAAAACGAGCCACAATGAATTCATGCTGCCGTGCCATCCGGGTATTTACCGCACGCTATGCATATATAGGGGTGAGCTATGTAACTACGAAAAAGAATATGATTATCAGGGCCGGGAATCGGGAACTACCCACAAAATGCCTGCTCTTAGTCATCCGTTGTCACTGAATTTAGCGCAGAAACCCCATGCCTTCCCAAGATCACAATTTTTCCTTCTTCTTGCGTCTCTATCAATTACCTCTTTAATTTCCATTTTCCGATAAACCCTCATTTCGCCATGGCTTCTGAAAAGGTCGGCGTTGTCGCCCCTCCTGCTGCCAAAGAGGAGATGAGCGCTCTTGCGCTGTACTCCAGATTTGCCCTTGCCGGTGCCATCTGCTGCTCCGTCACTCACGGCTCCTTGACACCTGTTGATGTGTATGTTGCGCAACGCCTTGAATCCGCAGCCTTGCGCGCCTGCGCGGTTTTCCTACCCCCATTGCTTGCTAATCTGTGACTAGGACAGCGTCAAGACAAGAATTCAGCTGGACCCTGTCACATATAACCGCGGTTTGATCGGTGGCTTCCGCCAAGTCATTGCCAGTGAGGGTGCCGGTGCCTTGCTCACCGGTGTTGGCCCTACCTTTGCCGGCTACTTCCTCCAGGGTGCTCTCAAGTTCGGCGGTTACGAATTCTTCAAGCAGCAGTCCATCAACCTGATTGGCTTAGAGAATGCCTCAAACTACCGAACCGGCGTTTACCTGGCCTCATCCGCCCTTGCCGAGTTCTTTGCCGACATTGCACTCTGCCCTCTCGAGGCTACCCGTATCCGTCTCGTCTCCGAGCCCACCTATGCCAACGGTTTGATTGGTGGCTTCAGCAAGATGCTCAAGCAGGAGGGTGTTGGTGCTTTCTATGCTGGCTTTGGTCCCATCCTGTTCAAGCAGTAAGTCTAGTCCCTGTGTCGCGCTTAGGTGTCCGGTCACGGCTCACATATATATCTCTGCAGGGTTCCTTACACCATGGCTAAGTTTGTGGTCTACGAGAAGGTTGCTGAGGCCGTTTACCGCAAGTTCCCCAAGAAGGACATGTCCGACGGTATGCAGACCACCGTCAACTTGGGATCCGGTCTGGTTGCTGGTTTCGCTGCCGCTATCGTTTCTCAGCCTGCCGACACGATGCTGTCCAAGATCAACAAGACCAAGGGTCTCCCTGGTGAGGGTACCTTGACCCGTCTGATCAAGATTTACCAGGAGATTGGTTTCCGCGGATCATACACTGGTATCGGTGCCCGTCTCTTCATGGTTGGTACTCTGACCGCGGGTCAGTTTGCCATCTACGGTGACATCAAGAAGGCATTGGGCGCCACTGGCGGTGTTGAGATCTCCAAATAAACACGTCTCGACGTGCAGAGATTAGTGGAGAGCACATAGGCCGAGATGTGGTGACCTCTTCTGTTGCACACAAACACTCCCTGGATTGCGAGGGTATCCAAGTCCTGGGGTGTTCTGTGTGCTTTCCAGAAGGCCTCGTCACAAGTTGTTATAGAGCGGTATATATCCCCCCCGGCGCCGCCGCTTAGTTTTCCTTTTGTCATTTAGACTGGCCGGCACTGGACTAGAACTTACATGCTTCTCTGGTTGTGTCAACGCTCCTTGGGAAGCGAGGGCGCGGCCAGACGCCCCTATGATTCTCAGGAATATGTTCCTATAGATACATAAGAGAGATAGAGGCAGGCAAACGTCTAGAGTCAGGTAATGGCATTTCCTGGAGATGGTACAATAGACAGGGTTTCCGGGTTACTACTTTTATGCACTATAATAACTGTTTCCACGACGTGCGGTCCAAAGTCGGGATTGTGAATTCGCCATGATTGACGCGTCTATTCGCTTGCGGTCCTTGGACGTTAAACCCGACTTGTGCACCGCATTGGTTACCTCTCTGCCATCCCACCTTTCTACACTGGGTAGGTACTTTTTAGTGTAGGTACCCAAATGAAGAGAGGCACCGCTTGACCCCTACCCTTCCTGTGATGGAAACTGCTTTACCTATTTGGGGGCCTTGTCACTATGACTTAGGTAGGTACCTAAGGCATACCTACATAACCCAGTTGTGTGCGGGGTATTCCGTATACCTTCCTTAGGTAGGTAGGTACCTAGGGTATTGTGGGTCACGGGGATCTGCTAGGTTCATGTGAAGGTGGGATCGGTTCGTCTTAAGCCTCGGATATTGCGATTGACCAACGTTGTTGTTGGAGTGTGGTGTACCTATGTACGGATGTAGGTATCTAGGTACCCTTCAGTTTCTACTAAGTTCTATTGTCTCCCGTTTGAGTCAGTTTTGTATGTATGAAGTCTGATCGGGTCGCTACACGCCATGATATGACAATGACAATGACAATGACAATGAGAATAGTTAGCTGCCTCGGCGGCTTTGGGTAGGTACTAACCTAGGTGGTTGTGCGGATCCGTACGTACGTTGTGCGCAGGATAAGAGGTACCTAAGGTACGCCGGCGGGTTGGAAACTGGGTTGTGAAGTTTGGTTTTCGTTCCCGCTTTCGTCGTGCATGAAAATACCCTCATGAATCCTGTTAACTTGTTATTACTACGGACATACACACACTACCTACTTACCTACTTACCTAGGTACCTATAAGTTGTAGATACACTCTAGGTAGCATGTCCGTATGATGTTTGATACTACCCACCAGTTTAGCTACCTAGTTTACTTTTTACTCCTAGGTTAGACGTTAATATACTACTACGGACTACTTACTAACTACTACTACCTACCCACCAGTTCGCAGCTAAACTACGGATCCGTACCTACCTAGTAGGTAATTGACACCGCCTCATAGGTATCTTGTTGTCCTTGTCAACTATTTCACTACCTACCTACGGACGCAGACATACCACACTAGGTATCTGTACAGCGTAGGCAGGAATGGTGAAAAACAGAAAATTGAGAGCGCTAGACAGATGTTTTGTTGAGCAGTTCCTACCTAAATTCCTTCGAATCCATACGGATCGGTCCTTTTGGTAAGGGTTAAGGAACAAGTACGGATCCGTACGGACATAAGTACTGTACATTGAAGATACGTTGCGGCAAATGGTAAAGGCCGTGTCTTAGATGGGCTCTACTCAGTAATGCCCGTAGAATTATGTATTTAGCCATGTCTAGCGTCTTGGACGAAATAGGTAGGTAGGGGCAGGAACATTTCTCATCCTCTCCAATCCCTATCTTTGGTGTAGTTTGTAGTTTGGCATTGAACTGGTTCCTCGAATTAGGAACGCACTAAGGTGACTCTGGCAGCGGGAGATACCTACCATAGATAGTAGGTACGGACGTATACTTAAGTAGATTAGATGTCGAGATAGGAGTAGGTGTTATTTGTGCGTTCGTATCTAACTAATAAGTACGAAATAAATACAGACTACGGATCCGTACAGTTAGGTAAAACAACGGCTCTGTTCCGCTTGCTTTTGCCAAAAGGGAGCCGCTAAAAGCCCCTTTCTTTATCAACGCAAAATTAACAAGAGCGAGATTCCTGATCGATATCAACGGCGGTGGCGTATCTCATTAAGAGCGTACCTGGCACAAAATGGAAGGGCGAGCTTATGAGTGGTTGGAAAGATGAAATCCGACTTTTCCCAGGATGCTAAGATATTCAAATGCGGGGGAAGAGGGGGGGGAGGGGGGGGGGTTTCGAAAAAGATTGAAGCCAACTTCCTCCAACGGACGCTCGTCTTATTTTGAGGTCGTACGTCCGTAGAATTTTTTGAATTTTTTTTTCTAGACTGTAAACAACCAGCAGGGGACTTTACTACCAAATATTAGGTAGTTTAGTGCCTTACTATTCAGCACTCATCCCTCACTATCCAGCACCATAACAGTGGGCTGCTGTGGCGTAACCGGTACCTACTACCTAGTGTAGGTACTATGCAGTAGGTAGGAGGTGTAGATTTTCGCTGCGAGATGTACAGAATACTTATACAGCCTTACGTATAGGTATCTAGCTACTACTACCCTCTACTTAGAGTGTAAGGTAGCTCTTTTATGTGCAACTCGTCGGACACGTATACTTACCTAAGTATTAATATCGTTTTTTCTAAGTTAATATGGTGTCGCTGACTCTCGAAAATACCTATCTACACTACGTACGTACGTAGGTACATACGTTTCTCCTACGGATTACTAACGCATTGTATTAGGTTAGCAGTAGGTACGTACCGATTGCGCCACAGCAGCCCACTGTTTTGATGCTGGATAGGTACCTTAGGTAGGTACCTACCTAGGTATGTAGTGAGGGATCCTCATTTCAAACGTGAGGCGAATCCGGACTGGCTCATCATCTGGGCTTGCCTCAAAGGGGAAAATATCGGTCTCAAGCTCGGGCTAAATACACCCCTACTTTACCCCGAACCCACTAAGGGTTAGCAGATTTCCCCGGTTTCTCCACACTTTTCGCCCCAAACCCTCTTCAGTCCATCTAGTATTGGAGCGGAGGCAAGTTGGAATAGCCTCTTGTCTTATACCTAGGTAGTGTACCTACTTCGTATGACTACCTACCTACGGATCCGTACTTCCAGGTAAGATACGGATACTTCCTTACACTACCTACCTACCTACTACCTATCTAACCTATACCTATACCTATACCTATACCTATGCCTACTGCCTACTGCTTACTCCGCATGCTCTCCATACCTACCTACATGGACGTTAATGTTGTTTTGCTTCACAGACACGCCAAGTTCAACTTCACACTTTTCTCTTCACCGGAAGGACCGTGATATCACGGCGAAGACCTCGATGTGCCAAGATGTGCGGCAAGGTAGTGCCGGGAGTGTTAATGGAACTTGTTGGGTCGCCCATTGATCGCATCACGAGCATCGTCATGCACGCTACGCTGTTACCTCGTTGCTACATGCCTAGGTAGCGAGTACTACCTACCTACACTTACCTGTCCTGCTGTATGTATGCGGTGTGGTGCAAAGTATCCTGCAGTAGTGTCAGCCTGCTGAACATGTGCCGTCCTTCCAGCGACTTAGACCTTATCCAGCCATGTTCAAGATCACACTGCACCTAACTGATCCGTATTAATTAATATATTCTACCGTTCCTATACCCCCTTCTTCCCTCTCCTCTTTCTCCTCATCCCCGCTCAGCGTTGCATTGATATGAGGCTGTCAGCCACTTCCGTGCTTCTTTTTCTCAAATAACCAAGTCGCGTGAGCCTCACTCCGTTTGGCTTGGCCATTGTCCTTTCGCCATGCGTTTCAAACAATTCATTCAGAGCCGCTTGCTCAAGGCGAAAGACAATAAGAAGACCAGGGTATCGGAAATCACTCTTCGAGAGTCCATCTTCCCCATATGTCTTGTGACAATCTTGTTCTTCCTCTGGGGTTTCTCATACGGATTGCTTGACACGCTGAACGTAAGTGCCTCGTCATATTCTGCTCTTGCATCGTTCAATTCACCCCTCAAATAACAATTCCTCGTCGGGATCGACATTGTCCATATTTATTTGCCATTGTACTTGCATTTGCATCCTGCTAATCGATAATCCTAGAAACATTTCCAGAATACCCTTCATATCACAAAGGCGAGATCCGCTGGGCTTCAGGGTGCATATTTCGGGTTCGTTTCTGGCCTTGGGTGTTCATAAGCTGCAGCTTCAGCTAACTTCATTTTCAGCGCTTACCCTCTGGCCGCCCTCGGTCATGCCAATTGGATTATGAGACATTATGGATTTCGTGCGACCTTCATCTGGGGCCTCATCTTATACGGTATGCGACAATGTCTGAGTATTCCAAGTTAAAATCGCAGCCATCTGATTATATGACGGTGTATCAGGTATCGGCGCATTCATTGCAATCCCCTGCATTAAGGCGCATTCTTTCGGAGGCTTTTGCGCTGCTATTGCTATCGTTGGAAGCGGACTGGGCTCTCTCGAGACGGCCGCTAACCCGTATATTTCCGGTAAGCGACAGTCGTTATGCGCGCACGGAATCTATCAGCACGGTCTGCTAATGGGGCCATGTTATTTTCTTAGTGTGCGGCCCCCCCAAATACTCCGAGATTCGTATAAACTTATCCCAGGCCTTCAATGGAATTGGCACCGTGATTGCCCCTGTCCTGGGATCCTATGTGTTCTTCGCCTTTGACGATGCCACCGCCCTTAGGAATGTGCAGTGGGTATATGTCGCCATTGGAATCTTCGTGTTCCTCCTGGCCTTCGTATTCTTCATTGTCGACATCCCTGAGATCACCGATGCCGATATGGCGTTCCAGGCCGACGAAGTCCAGGCCAATGGCGACGACAGGCCGTTCTGGAAGCAGTACCGTGTTTTCCACGCTGCCTCTGCTCAGTTCTTCTACACGGGCGCGCAGGTGGCTATTGCATCCTACTTCATCAATTACGTACGAGACACCCAGCCCTGGTCTACGGATTCTACTGCCGCTCGTTTTCTCTCCGGAGCACAGGGTGCGTTTTCGGGCGGCCGCTTCTTTGGTTCATTCTTGATGACCTACGTTCGCCCACGTTGGGTGTTCTTGACCTTCATATCGTGCTGTATCATCTTGATAGCCCCTGCCGTCACGCAGGATGGATGGACGGGCATGTCACTTCTCTACGTGGTATTATTTTTTGAGTCCATCTGTTTCCCGACCATCGTTGCCCTCGGAATACGTGGTCTGGGTAAACACACCAAGAGAGGCTCAGGATGGATTATCGCCGGTACATCGGGTGGTGCTGTGGTCCCGCCTCTCACCGGTGTGGCGGCCGATGCTCTCGGCACCGAGAAGGCCATGATTGTTCCCCTGGCCTTTTTCATCGGCGCCTTGACATACGCTGTCGCTGTGAATTTCATTCCCGCATATAGAGATCCCGTGGATGCCTTTTCCATCACAGAGGTGGGCGTCAGGAGTTGCGAGGATGGAGATGAAGAGAGCGGCGCTTCTCCTAAGGTAGACAAGGGAACTATGTAGACGAATTGGGAAAGGGGTTTGTTTCAAGATGGGAAGTCCATCGCAAAGCTAGTTGTCGCGAACCAATAGGCCCTTGATTTTCGAGATCATGTTTTCCCCCGCATTCGTACCCTACGGGTTTATCAAGTGGCTAATAGTAGTTACCTAGATTATGTTCTTGATACCCGAGATCCTCCTGATCTTTCCGTCTGGACTCTGGGATCGACACCTTGTGAGAGGGCGCGTATGCATACCATAATACGTCCCTGTTGTGTACATCATGTAGTAGGGTATCATCAGATGCCTAATTTTAACCTGTCAACATCATTACCACGCGACGAGATTGCAGCGCCTTATTACAACAATAACCACATTCGTCGAATTGTGCTACACTGTTATATAGCCGGAGCTGAAACCGGCTGCAGCCACGATGCGACCCCCCTCATGGAGAGGTGGAGAAAATATATATACAAGGCTGGGATGGTCGAAGCCTTCTTCGACGACAGGATGGAAAGATTCTCATCAGAATTGAATCTTACGATGAGGTCCCTACCTTCAAGATTGGAGAGGAGCGCGATTCTCCTAACATCTCATCATACGCCAGCAAGGCCAACTCGATGTCGAGATTCAATTAAAAGGCCCAACGAGATCCCAATGCCGAAATATGCATCAATTCTACCCCATAGTTCTTTATCCACACTATTCTCTCCGACTATATAACTGTAGGTTAAACTACTATGTACGTCCCAGCTACATCTCCATAGTATCAATGTTAAAAAAAGGGGGCGAGGACACGGCACTCACACCCATTCATCAGCGCAATGCGCCAATGCCAAGCCCATAACATACCTACCTAGGTAAGCACCTCTTACCACACACATAGACAAAAAACCATGAAACTGTCTTTCCCTCGCCTCATTAAAACCCTGTTTCTAATCCCGATTCTCCCAAAAAAAAAAGAAAGACATCATGTCCCCATACATACAAGTACATCCCTTTCACGCACCCATCTCTTCCAACGAGAAAGTTTCAATAAAAGGAGGGAGAAAAATACGCCCTTCAACGCCAAACTCCAAACGCTAAATCAGAACGCATAAACCGAAACTCAGGAGTTGACAGGCCGACTTTGCCCCCGCGCACTCGACACCGGTATCATCGAGCCGTCCCCCTGCTCGACATCCCAGCAATTCCCATCGAAGCCCACGGTTCCGTACACGGGGACGCGGCTCTGGAAGTGCGGCCATTGGAATTGGCCCCGGACGTCGGAGGTCGGGTACATTTGCGCCGGGAACTGGATAGCCCGGGAGGCCTGGTCCTGTTCGAAATAGCCGTCTTGTGTCGAAAAGTGGGGTTGCGGCGGCCGACAGGTCTGGTATTGCGGGATCGAGCTCATATTCAGCGTCGTCGCGACTAGGTTTACCTGCTCTGATACGTAGTAGGTCGTTTGGGTCTCGTTTTGTTCCTCGAATGGCGCAATGAATCTTCGCTGTTCGGGCACGCGGTATTCCTGTGGACTATAGCTCTCCAAGCACTGGCCCAGGCCCGCAAAGGGCGTCGAGCGCGTGAAATAGTCGCCGTCTAGAGCCTGAGATGGGTTCGGGGTGGTGGGCAACTCCATGCCGGATTCAGAGGATGATTCGTCGAGTTGGGTCCAGTCCCCGCCTATGCGCCGCGGTCTGACCGTCGTCGGCACCAAGCACGAACTTCTCATCGCGATAGTTAGCGCTTCTTGTTCTCCTCGGCCCCGCGAGGTGCGGCGTGTCCTTACCTTCTGCTACAGCCCGCTTGCATGCATTCATAAGGGCGCTTGCTAGCATGGATGCGACGATGGCGGGCAAGACTAGACGACTTTCCCACAATTAGCGGCGCGCGTTACGCAAGGGTTTTGACGAGGCGACTTACATCCGAAAAGCGCTTCTCGCACCCCGGATACTTGCACTGATGGGGTTTCTCGCCCGTATGCGTGCGCAAATGCACGGTCAAAGCGCTGCGCTGGATGAAGCTCTTATTGCACACGCCGTAGCCACACGTGAAGGGCCTCTCGTTGGTATGGATGCGATAATGTCTCTGCATGTCCGATTTGCGCTGGAAGCTCTGCGGATACACAACACAAGCGTCGTGCGTCAGCGGCGCTTCGGCAATTGGGGCTTTTGTTCAAAAATGTCCTTTGTGGCTTGACTTGTGTCACGCACCTTGTTGCATGGTTCCCATTCGCACTGGTAGCGGCGAAACCTCGATACTAGTGCCGGCATCTTTCCCGTGAGGCGCGGAAGCTAACGTTGTATCTAGGGAGAGAACGGGTTTTCGGCGTCGTGTATCTGGGTAACCCTATTGGAGTCTCGTGGCTTGGGATGATCGACCTCTTGATCTGCCGCGTTGTGTCACCGCTGGCATATAATCGTGCTCGGCCGAGTCTGAGTGTAATCACGTGCAAAGATCCAGCACGACGGAAGCGGGTGAATATTCCTTGTCTGCGATCAAGACCGTGTAGATAGGTAGAAGAGTGCTTCGGCTATTCTCCCTCCCTTGAAACTATGCTATAGGCGTATTTCTGATCTGGTAGTACGGTAGTCGGCTGTTCGGGTACCTATTCCACCTAGCATCGATCCTCAGAAAAGCGACGGCTGAATAAAACCTTTTAAAATACGCGACAAGGTTCGGGAGAGCAGTGGCAAATAGTAAGACTGAGAAAGGATACCTATAATACCTAGGTGAAAGGCGAAGAACAGATGGATAAACTATACGTACATATGCAGATACTTTACATACATACATGCCCATGCAAAGTAGGTAGGTAGTGTACACTACATAGTAACAAAACCCACCGGGGGGGGGGAGAACCTCTTCTCGGCTATAACCTTGTCTACGTACACCCAAAGAATAACTACCTACCTACCTAGGTAATCCGTATGTATCCCAGAAACGTGGTTTTAGAAGGGGGCCCTGGCCGGTCGGAGCTGTCAGGCGGGCCCGGGTAGTTGTTGTTACCGAGATTCCAACGGTACGGAATGGGTAAATGAGGGTATTAATAGTAAATTAATAGTGCCAGGTACGCCATTTATTTCGGTTAGTGAAGTTTTTTTTTGCTGTCTTGCGAAAAGTCACTACTGTACGGACCACGCACCCGAACCTAACTAAGGCATGCTTGGCGGACGTTCTTCATACACTTAACTACGGACGTATCTACCTATAGGTAGGTAGCTCATGTAGTAGTATATCTGTAAGTAGGTACGGTACGGACGTAGCCTAACTACGGACGAACGAAATCCGTAACTCGTAAGTACGTCCGTAGTCCGTATATGTAGTTGATTTACCGGGGGTTGGTATGGCCTGGTATGGCCTGGTTTGGCCTGGTTTGGCTTGGTTTGGCCTGGCAGCAAGAAAGACTTGCATGGTGCATATGCAAGTATTATAGGGTATTGTGCTACGGTTGGCTAAACCATGGTTCTGGTACGCATTCATCATTGTACATACATGAGTTAGAGCTAATTGTTACTATTCATGAGTGATCAACTCAGGTGTTTAGAGTTATTCCCGACGTCTATAAGTTCTGAATTCATTTCTGGATCGTCAGTTTCTCGAGAGGTGCCATGGGGGAGCGTGACTCATATGGTAAGGTACAGTCGTGATAGGCGATGTGGTAAGCCGACTTGTCATCTCGTCGTCGCCACTAGTGAATAGCGGTTCTGGTAAGGCGATTGGAGACCGGGTACGGACGCATGTAATAACACAAATATTATATAATTAACATGAATGTGTGAAAATTGCCATTAATAATAATAGTGTCCGATTCTGTTTCAGACCGGGCCTTTCGACCAGATCCCGGGACCCTTGCCGTTACATTCAAAGGTATTTAAAACCTTGGCACTTTGGGCTCTAGGTGCGAAATGGCATCGTCGGCCACGCTGCTACCTAGACGGATTTTAAAATCTCTCGCAAGGGGAAACATACCTAAGGCCGAACACGAATTCCGAGGATCGGGCCGGACAACAACCTCGGCTGGATGATAGTAACGCAGGCCGACGGGTTCAGATTCGGAAATATTGAATACCTAGAATGTCCAAGTAGGTAGCGATACGTGATCCGTAGCGCGCAAAAAATACGTAGATACCTAAGTCAATACGGCATAGGTACGGACGTAGTACCTAGATTGATGCCCAGCTCCAGCTCCATCTACATTAGCCTCATATACCTACCGGGGTTGACCGCAGGCAACATGCCCCTAGGCCCTAAGATGACTGGCGGCATGGGCGGCATCGCCCTCTCCCGGCGCTAGAAGACTCAAACCAAACCCAAGCTGGAGTGGTTGACAAAGGTACGGATCCGTCGTGGATGATACGTACCTATTTATTGCCTTGCACGACAGGGGCAACTTTCCACGGCTCGGCTACGGACAAAAAACGGGTAAGCGGATGTTTGTAGGTACCTAGGTAGGTAGTGTAAGTTATCCGTACCAGGAAGGGTGAAGTGCAAATCTCCGTTGATCCTGTTTTCACCAACAGTGGTGACGCGCAACATGCTTTGAGAGATCTTCTGATATGACTTATCTACTACTACTAGGTAGGTAGGTAGGTAGAGTTGGATGGGAAACCCGGGCTGGACTGTGACTTGAGCGACTTTACCTACCCACCCTTACTGTAAAGTCACATACCTACTTGTACACCACACACACACACAAACACACATACACACGCGCATAGTTGCTCACACCCTGGGATCTTTTCACAGTAGCTAGTTTATAAATAGTGTATGTAGCTCTTCGTTTTAATCTAACCTGGGAATGTATACCCATCAAACCCTCGAAATATAATTACAGATCACAAATCAGAAAGGTGCTGGAGTCTAGGTAGTATAAGTTATTGTAATACCCATAACATACCATGACGAACCTGCCTATTACATCTCCAGCCGACGCCACAACGCGTGATCGTCCATTGCCGCTTTCCTAATGCGTGCAAGAGGCGAATCCTAGAAGTCGCTGAGCGGAAGGTAAACGCCGAGGTGACAAGTAAGTATTCCGTAGTCCGTAAGTAGTCCGTAGTGTCGAAAGATTTGAGAAACAAAGGATGAACATGATTCGTTACCTACCTACTACCTATAACTTATACCTCCGGGCTACTTATCCTATAATACCAAGAAATTGTCACGAAGCCTATAAGTAATAAACATCCATGTAGCGTCAAAACAGGTTTCCGCGCCCGGATATCACCTAGGTAGTTATCTACCTAGTGCCGATTGTCTGTGGGTTCGTTTCGTGATCGCTGCCACAGCCTGCCCAGCTTCCCCGGACTCTCACGAGTTGCGGTGGTCCAGCTGCGCCGCAGAAGCGTGAGCATAGTTGTCAGTGGTCATATTTAGATGCTGATTTGAAATGAGTAACAAGGCGGTTATTCCGACATTTGATGGCGAACATCCAGCCTCCGCCTTACGCGTGATCTGCTGCATTGCCTTTACCTGGTTAATGTAGACTCTGGATTGGGATTTGATCACTCAGCCACTTCAGGCCAATGTTATTACACACATAAGGCGGGCTACGTGTGATTTTCTCCGGGTGGGTACGGACGTAGGTAGGTAAAATGCACTTCGGACGCATGCAGTGTACCTATTGATTTGGCGTAGCATGCTAGGATAGGAAGGGAAACTAGCTGACGGAATCTCAAGCTCGAATGCAGGTCCCTACCCAACACGGTCAGAGAATGGTCGCCTTTCCCCCTTCAGGATGAGTGTCTGTCCATAATAGCTACAGATTGGACGAAATAGGTAATACACATACTCAGTACGGATTACTTTGGTCTCTCTACCCACTTTGACTACGGTAGGTAATACGGTGCCTTGGCCATAATGCGGTAACTACCTACATAGTGTAGTACCTAGGTACACCATGCCTCTCACATGAGAAATCATAAATTACATCGCGGTGTTATAAGCAGGGAACTTTCAGTCTAGTGTACACTACTTATATTTACGGAAATAGTGTTAGTGCTTGCGAAGAGGTACCCTGTCTAACTACTCTACCTATTATCCTGTGATGCTTATTGGTAGGTTGGGCTGTTTCTCTTAGTTTTAAGTATGTACACAATTTAGAATAATGTGACAGATGACAAAGGCCGCGTTGCAAGCAAGCTTGATATACCTAGGTACACTACGAAGGGGAGCATAACCGGATTCACACTACTTACCGCTGGACATATTACCTACTCGTACCTGGTTTTGATATTTTCTTCTCTTGTAGGGCCAGATCAGTTATAGAATCAGTTTTAATACCCTTCCTGTCCAGCTCTCTTTTCTCTGGGAAAGCAACTGACTGACTAGTGGCGGACTTCCGGAATACACACCTACCTACACTACATATGCATTTGCCAGCTGGGTAGGTTATGTTACCTAGTTTACTTTAGTTCGCAAATATTGTATGTAATAGACTGGCGGGTCGGATCGCAGCGAAAACATAGCCGTCTATCGATCTCGTACTTACCTGCCTTTCTGCATACATTACATAGTACATGGCGACAGTTCAGATAAGAACGTAGGTAGGTAGTGTAAGTAAAGAGCTACCTAGATTGTTCAACCTACCTAGGTATTCGCAGTTTTCTTATTTCAGCCCAATGCATTCCTAATATTCCGTACCCACCCATCCATCAGCTTTGGACGGATGAGCTAGGTAGATATATTACCTAGAGCAAGACTTGCGGGAAGATGTGCCGTACCGGGCTAGGGCCGTAGATCCCGTCGCTTTGGTCAGGGTCTGCTCTCGGAACGAGACGATATCCCGTTCGTGATCGTTACTGCAACCATCAGCCTGACAACTAGATAGATAGGTAGGCAATGCTGATTCTTTTTCCGTCAGTCTTCGTATCTACCTACTCGCATAGTGGATCCCAGGGAAGATCTTTTCCAAGGCCGAGGTAACCTTTCCTGTGACAATACGGATCCGTAAGCTGTGGAGTTCTTCTTGCCGCTGCACAGAGTTTCGATCACGCCTATCTAAGGTAGGTAGACTAGCAGTGTAGATCCCGCAGATGCTTGCAGATCGGGGGCCCGCTGAACTCCTCCTGACTACCTACTTCGTAGGTAGGTAGGTAGTATTCCGTCCGTCCTCACAGTACTGCTGACGATTAGTAAGCGAAAAGAGTTGTCTGAAATGCATGCTAGAGTTACAAAGTAGGTACGGAATACACCAACATCCTTTTCGTCGTGGCCAATGGGCACTTACCGTTACTACCGGGTAAGGTACCTACTGTATGTAGGTAAAAACCCATCGGTTCAGGTCGTAGTTAGGTTGATTAAGATAGTAACTTATTACAATCTAACTTCTACCTACCTTACACAGTTACGCTGAGAAGCGCCCCCCCCCCCGAAAACTAGTAAGAGACAGGTCTAGACGGTGAGAGACAAGTCTTCAATGCGAGACATCTTTTGGAACGTATGACTTAGATTGACAAGTATGAACGCAATGAATAGAATAACTAGATTAAAATCACACGGCCATTTGCAACCGTGTTCAAAGACACAAGACAAGAGTCGGTGTTGAATAATTAAGTATTAGTCCTATGTGAACACCTAAACTAAGTAGAGAAGGCAGTGACAAAAACGGTACGGATCCGTATCAATCCAATAGGTAGAATGAACCTAGCTTGTACGAGTCAAATATCCACGAATCGGTGGTGATCGTGGTTGATGATCATGTCGTGAA
The DNA here is from genome assembly GCA_022984845.1 of Xylaria nigripes. NCBI lineage: Eukaryota > Fungi > Ascomycota > Sordariomycetes > Xylariales > Xylariaceae > Xylaria > Xylaria nigripes. The sequence continues at coordinate 1,472,468 of JAJJKC010000003.1, read as the reverse complement.
CCCTGCCCTGGTATGGAAATCCTCTAGCTAGCTAGCTAGCTCTAAAGACACGAGTCAACATCCCATGGGATGATCCCACCGGTAGGTTATCAACCCACCTACCTCGCACGGTACAATGTCTTTTTCATGAACAGGAAGATGCTGTGCGTCCTCTTGAATATATCGCGGTGTGAGGAGGCGGCTGGGAGTCTAGCCCATGGAAGAACTTCATGTAAAGAAAGAGATCCAAATGTTGTTGTGTGTCTCTGCCTTGGGCGTCAAGCGACCATGTGACAGACCTTTTGCCTATGCTTGACCAGCTTCTGGCACCAGTGCTCACATACATACAATATCAAGAGAGCCGTCACCCGTCGAGCCTTGCCTACGCTAGGTACTACCTCCTTCTGCCTCGACAAATCTGCTTACCCAGACTAGGTATTATTTTTCGACGCCCCTATATTGGATCGTAGATGAAACGATGACCGCGTCGGGAGAGTCGTAGACGGGGCTAATTAGTCTGGTTGCGCCATCAGGTCGAATAGGTAGTTCTGACTTAGGATCCCCGAACAGGAGCCCGAGACCAGGGTTGACACCAGCGAAGCCACGAGAGGTCTTCAGCTCAGCTTCCCTTGTGCCAGAACTAGAGATGGATAGAATAGGGAGGTGGTTAAAATTGAGCGCATGTTCCAAGTCAGGACTATTCCCTCGACTGGCGAATCAGAAAAATCGCACATCACAGCCAAGCTCAACTAATTGTAGGATTTATCTGTGACAGAAGAGATTTATTCATGTCTTTACGGATCCGTAAATAAATAATGTTATGCCGCCGTTCAAGTATGTACCTACTTCATTGAATCCCGTTTCTAGCCCCCTCCAAAATCGGACACTCATTAAAGAACGCATCCACATACAATCAGCGTTAATCCCTCATCCCATCCTTCATTATCGCGTAGTCATCTAGTTGGTCCCGAAGGCAAGGAGACTCTCAACCGTGTCCTTGACTGACTTCTCAAAGGGAATCCAGTTGATGCCAAGCATGTTTGTGGCCTTCGAGTTGTCATATCCGTAGACGTTGTCCTTGCTACCGCCAGGGAAATCACCACCAGGCGTGCTGTCGTCAGGTAGCTTGCCCGCTAGCTGGGGGAAGTGCTTGCGCACTATGGGCACGAATGCCCTGTTGTTATAGTGACCCGCCGCGACGAAGAAGCGGTGACCGCCGGCCTCGGGCCGCTCCATGGCCTCCACGTGGGCCTTGGCTACGTCGCGCACGTCGACCCAAAGGAAGATGAACACGGGCGGGATCTCGTTCTTCCACTTGCCGGATATCAGATCCGCCATGCCGCTGTTGCTCGTGTTGACATTGGCCAGTGAGCCGAGGTGGGGCACGACGGGGCCGTAAATGAACGGTGGGTTGATGGTCGCGATATCGAAGTTCGGGTTCTCCTTCTCCTTGAACTCCCAAGCCGCCTTCTCGGCGAGAGCCTTGGACACAGGGTACGCCAGGCCTGCGTTAACACCTTCTTCGTAGGTGTGCGGGTTCCAGTCGGCCTCGCTGAGCGTTTTGCTCGCACCCTTCTTGCGGATTTCCTCGGACACCATGGCAGCGATTGAGCTGGTGATGACGACACGCTTCACCGTAGGTGCGTACTTCTTCACGGCTTGGAGCACGAACCTCGTACCATTAATGGCCGGGTCCAACATCTCCGTCTTCGGGTCTGTATACCGGAAGTGGAAGGGCGATGCCGTGTGCTGTACGTAGTCTAGACCCGGTGTCTGAAGGACCTGGTCGAAGGCATTCGGCTGCCCAATATCGGGCACGATGGCCACGGTAAGTTTGGCCCCCGGGTGCGCATTACGAATGATGTTTGCCTTCTCCTCGGATCTCACGGTCGTCACGACCTCGTAACCTCGCTTCAAAAGCAGTTCGAGGATGTGAGCTATTCAATCATGTCAGTCCCGTTCTATATAGTAGTAGCAATATCCGCCTATCCACTTCACAGTGCTATATCTGCGATCATACGTATCTTGCTGGTTTACGTACTGGCAACGAAGCCCGTTCCACCTGTTGGATTGCAATGCAGGTCAGTTAATGTGTCCCTTGCCGAGATATTAATAATGCGGGTAAGTGGCGCAGTGCATATTGGAAGCCGTTGACGAACCTGTGAGAAGTACTTTCGGCATGTTGATGTTTCCTTATTGTTTCGTGATTGGTCGCGTGCGTATATTTTCAGCAATCTTTCGACGCCAATTTCGAATCTTCGTATGGTGAAAACACTTGCAATCCAAAAGTCCTCAAAAAGATCAATATGAGGGGAAAAAAACCACTAGGCAATATTGCCCTTCGCTATTTATACTATATCTATGACTTCTTAAACTACCTACCTAGTTCTCCTAGGTACAGGTAAATACGAAGTACTTCGTACCTTGGGTATACATTAATATGTTATCTACGTCCGCAGGTAGATCCGTATGTATACCAGGAACGTTTGAAATAGGTAAGGTGTTGCTCACAAATCTTGATCAGCTCTTGATCAGCTCTATGGAATGGAATAGGTAGAGTTCGCTAGGTATTAACAGTGAGTTATTTCGTAAGCATTGGCGTTAATTCGATCCATTAGGTAAACATCCGTAGTTTCCTTATAGCCGTGGCTGTGGAGTCGAGTTGTCATAGACCCACGACGGTTGACAATACCTACCTACTAGCATACATACGTAGATAGGTACGGGACCTTACGGACGTAGGTATACGGACGTAGGTAGGTAGACGTAGCATCTCAGCCATCGGGAACAGTTTTGTTCCGGAGTTTGGTTCATTTCAACCGAAAAGAAGACTTGTGTCGACGCACGGAATACAGAAGTCAGATATATTGTTTGCTTTGCCATGAAGATACACTTGCTGTAGTGACGTAACAGCAGCAATAGGTATTATGGCGCAGTACGGACGTACTTCAATATCCGATTGTCGCATGCGTACGGACGTACCTAGTTGACTACCTAAGGTATGAGGTAATCCGTATGGAGTAAATATCTTGTGTTTTCGGCGTTTGTCGTACCATTTCCGAAATTCCTACGTCCGTATGTTGTTCTCCGATTACTAACACTAGGTACCTCTTTGGCATTGCCGCCTTGGCTGACGGTTACTAATAATACCTCGTCATGGATATTGCTGTCTCTTGGGCTGCGTCCCATATCCAACTACTTCTCAATACTCTTGGACAGACTTCGACAGTAAGTAAGTAGATCGGGCCGTACACTACAAATCTCGACCTAAGTGCTCGCGGAGTCGGAAACAAGTGGCATACTCACCTCTAAAGATAGGTAGTCGATCGCCACACTCACATCACGTTCATGCAAAGTTGATGTCGTCATTAAAATGGGTTTGTTGGAATATCGGGACCATATTACTTTCCCTCCAACTTCATCTTCGAGTGTATTCAGCAGTAAAATAGCCTGCTATTTCTCAGACCCTATCCGGCGCCATAGTTCGATCAGCTACCGTCTGCCTCAATAGAGACAATTACACATAGCGAGAAAAAAAAGCCGCCCCCAAACTCCGATTTGTAAGATTAATTTTTTAGTAACGCCCGCACAGCCTCTCCAGGTCCAGGTCCTGCAGCATCACCTTCGTTTTGGTCCCACCCCTTCTCTCCCCAGAACCTCGAGGACTTTTGCTCTTTCTTTTACGGTCCACAAGACTAACGCCTGGTCCGCCCCCACCAACTCCGCTCCAGCTACCCCAGGACTCCCTTGTTTCCCGTTCGTAAGCTTCTGTAAGATCAAGAAGCTCTTGGGTCGATGCTGAAATCGGGGGTATCGGGTCGGTATTTTTCTGAATATGCACCACGTGGCTTTCTCCGCGGATGAGAGATCTGGCTGGGAAAGTAGGGGATTGCGAAGAGCCTGAAAACACTGAAAAGGTTGGGGAGTTGGGAGACTGTATCGGGGGCGCTGGCAACGCGCGAGTGGGTGGCGGTCCTGCAGGCGTCATAAAATCTGAGGATTCGTGTGAACCGTCAAGCGCTCGATGTACTCTCGTGGGAGATAACGGTGGCGTGCTGGTACCAGTTATCGTAGCCGAACCTGAATGGGTCGAGCTCGTTTTGTTCGACTCGACCGTGGGGTTAGATGCACCCCGCGCGCTGCTCAAGGAGTGCGCACTACTCTGTGGGTGATGAGACGGCTCTGTAACCCTTATAGCAACTGGAAGCCGGATGCTGTTTGCTGCTCTTCCCTCATGTGGAGGCTTCGGTTGTTTTTTCGATGAGTTACAGATTGGCGGCGACGAAAACGTTTGGCTACCTATGCCTGATAAGGCCAAGGGTCGTGTTGTGCCTTGTTTGAAGATCGGCTGCAGATACATCCGATCACTGAGTTTTGCCGGCGGTGCCAGACGAATACCCCTAGATCCTGATGAAGGTGGCGTTATCAAAGGCGTTCGAGAACCACTGTTTGGTGAATGATATGGTCTACCACCATACGGTATTACTTGCGAGGGTCTTGAATGGTTGTTTCTTGGGCGTTTTCGTTGTCTACGAAACAGAAGAAACACGAGAGCAGCAATAGCCAGCGCGCCTAAAACAGAAAGCACTCCTATGGCCGCCTTGGCCCCTCCAGAGAGACGTGACGGATTAGTATCCTCATTGGTGGCCGAGGAGCCTGTCTTTATTGGGTTACTCGATAAAACCGAAGTGGGAGTGAGCAACACCGCAACATCCGATGAATGAATAGGTGGAACAGTTGAAGGCTCTGCTGATTCCACCGACAATGTCCCAGAAACCGGCACCTCTGAAGGTTCAACAACTACCGTGACACTTAATGAGCTAATTGTATTAGGCATGGATGACCTGCAGTAGTTGGTCGCTGGCGGACCTGGATCTTCAATCGAGAAAAAGCCAATACTACTCTGTGTTAGCATGTGCTTACAACCAGACCGACGGTTTTCACAAACTTCTGGCATTCATTAATGATTAGATCAACGTTGGCTATGTTATGTGTTAGAGAAGACTGCCCGCTGGCTCTCGGATCTGGATAAGACTCACGACTTTGTCCAATACTTCCAATATACACGCCGCAGTTGACAGAATCGCAGCAATACAAATCCCAGAGATAATTCTTTTGATGCTCAGGTTGTTGTAACTGGCGGCAAGCGTCTTCCACATTAGTGATCAACTCATCGAAACAAGAATTCACGCAAGCAGAGGCATTTTCTCTGCGCAGTCTTGTTGGACCCCGTTGGTACCCTGCTCTTGGCTTCCGAGTGGCTGTCGAGTGAATGATGTCACGAGCGTTGTTATCTGCTTGCTGACCCATGATAATGTCCTGAAGCCGGGCTTGTCTATGATAGGTGGTTGATTATATGTGGTGAACCAGTACAATTAACGAGAGGCATGTTTTGGTAATTGTACCCGCGAAAGTTTGAACAGGGACGAAAAACCACTTTGAAACGAACGTGAGCGACACCAAATTCTCCGCGCGTTGACATTAGCGAGCGGGCTGGAGGGGACACTGCTGCCACAAGGTAAGGACCTGCATCAATTCATCAGGCAACCTGGGTTGATCAGCAGGTCAGCCGCACGGACTCCTATATACATGCTGGCGCTGTCCTGCTTGAAGTATTTTTATTTCATGCCGAAAATAAATGGGGCGGGACTTCGCACTGCTCAACAGGGCCATCGTGACGATCACGCAACCTTCCCCGTAGAATATCACATCGTGACCAAACGGTCAGCATTTGGGAAGCCTGTCGGAGTTACACCCCTTCTGCAATCTTCCGTGCAGACGATAATGGGTAGCCCAGGCTGTACGACCATATTCTTGGTAACCTGTCTCGTATGTGAGCATTCGGGTAAACTGTTCCTATCCGCCTATTGCCATTGAATGTACGAGAACGCACCAGGCAATATTCAGGACGCCACAATCCAAAAGTTCGCCGCACCGCGCATGTAACAAAGCAGCAAACGCGTGGGTGTAATAAAAGGTTCCAGAACTTGAGAAGCGTTCCTTTGCCAATGGACATATGCATATTGCATGCAATGACGACTCTGTACATACCGAAAATACCACCGCATGCTTGACTGCAACACTTCAATTTAAAACCCCAAGCCTGAGCAGCGGAAATACGAGAGCTCCATGTTCAAATTTAGAGATCGTAATATCAATCATTTCTTCTCGTGTTAATTTACTCGAAAGATATATAACGAAGTTGATTGAATATCATAAGACACACATGGCATCGTCCAACTGGGTCTCTGGTGACGATTGAAGTAGCCGGTGGTGTTATGTCCAGCAGTTCGACAGAAGACATTGGCAGCACATCTGTTACCACAAAGATAACAAGTCAAGATTTCATAGCGCGCTGTGCAGCCGTGATGAGACGGTGCTGAATGAAGCTTTCACACACGGAGCCTAGGTACTTCGAGTCCAAAGAGAGACAGAAAAGCAGATCAAGGGGTGGAATGCAACCAATGGCGATGGTAAATTCGGCATACGGCAGTAACGGATGGAGAGCATATGACCACCCAATCAATTCGTCTAATAGACGAGGACCATGGTTCAGCGTGAGACCAGAAGGGCCTTTAAATGGTTGTCATGTGCTACAAGCTGCGACAAGAAGTGTTGAGGTGGCTCGATACAACACGGCACATCGGCGAATAGTAACCTGGGTACAGCCGCCGACGATTTATCAACCAACCTGTTTGTTCTCTATATTGAAGCGCAGCAAAGAACATCGCCGATGAACCTGAAATCCAGCCTGGCTATATGTTAGCTTCGGCTAGGTCCGTGGAGCGACTCGCAATGGTGCGTATGTGTATTTTACGCCGTGCAGCGAAAGTGTTCCATTGGGGATCCAGCGTCTGCGCAGCTCATGATCGTCCGATAAAGCTTGCGTCGTCTGAGATGTAGGCCTGTCGGCGTATAACCTCCAAGAACCTGACGCTGATGGAAGAGAAGAAAATGATAGGACTCATCACAGTACTGTAACGGTATTATTTCTCTACCAGGTACGATCGTAGCAGTATCATGTAGGTGGTATTTGGACGTATGGTAAGGCCATTATCAAGGTTTATGTAACAATTGATGTTTTACGATCTATTAATTTTTGTCCTTGATTTTCCATCCATCTCCTCGGAGAGAACAGGCAGGAGGAGATTGATTCATCTTAGGATACGGACTTGTTTCTGGAGTTTCCGTTGACAAAGTCAAGGCACAACTCTTCTGCACTACGAGACTAACAACTCAGATGAGGACGAATCGGTGACAAAGGCCGCTTTAGGAATTATAGGACCTCCTCCACATTCCACCGACCGCGCCCGCTACATATTACCTACCTTTTGTACTCAGCATTGTTGTCAGACATGCAGTACTGTAATGTAACGGATGGTCAAACTTAGCTGCGCGACGTTGAGATAGTCATGACTAACAATCAACGGGAAAGAGAGCCTAGGTCGACAAGACACGGATGTCTTCGTATGACTATTGCGCAAGAGCTCAGACTTGATTGTCACCAGATCAGTCGTCTTCAAATGAATCGCCGGATGCGAATACCTAGACGCTAACGAACCCAGTTCCAACCACTAGCACATGTTATGATAATCTTGAAGAGCGCAAACTGGTCGGTTCTCGACGAGGCACAAAACTCTGGTTGCCCGAGCGTGGTATTCTCGAAGTTGAGCATCTGCTTGCGCGAAAATGATCTTCTCGTCTCGCAAGCGGTTGAATACTACAGCGTCTCCGAAGCCGAATGGTTAGAGACCACTCGAGTAAACCATGCCATCTTGAGACATGCGCTATCAGAAGCTCCTATAGGTATAGAGAGGAGTACCAAAATACTCATAGACTTCGGCGCTTGGCATTGTGAATGAAACTACGGACGTACTTGTGCCTCAGGCGCAAGAGTACAATTGAGGGAGCAACCTTTCTCAGCGGCATATTTTTCATTAGGCTACATTTGAGAAAGCTCGCAGAGAACCGAGGAGGAATTAGAACATGGTTAGTCAGACAATCCTAGTTTGTTAGTCCCTTCAGCGGAAACACTTGCACTCTACGACGAGCGGCCGTACTTTCTTCAAAGGGAGCGCCAATGGAATAGCTCAATCCTCTAGCAAACCTGATTACTATGTACGTCCGTATGGTTCCAGCGAGCTGCATTCGCCGAGGATTGGCTGGCCAAGCAATCGGCTGTGCAGTTCACAAGTTTGGCTTCCAGCACTAGACGGAATGGAGAAGCAGAAAATATCGCTTCATGGATCATTGCGCACACAGATGCAAGAGAATCCAAATTTCAAGTATGTCTGACGATCGACTAGTTACCGTTGAACTTGACGCCACGACACTCTGATCTCTCTCGAATGTCTCGTGGCTAACGCCCATTGCGAAAGCCGCTCAAGTGAGTGTGAGAGATATTGCAAATCTCAGACGAAGGAGGAACAGCTCAGCCGATGTCACCAAGTAGTCAAGGTGTTGTCATTCTAGATGAGCCACCCCCCAACCCAATATTCGCAAGCTCGAAATTTTTGTTGAGTGTACTTCGTGTTGCGACTTTTCTGTAGAGATTGAGTACTGTTCAGCTTAAGGATGAACGTCGAAGGCATCCTTAAGGAAGACTGGGGAGCTGGCAATAGACAGCTACACTACCAAGTAGGTACATATTCCTGTTCCCAGTAACATTCAAGTCTTACGCAAATACGCCACTCAAAGCCATACCCATAGAACACATCAATCATAGGTCGCAGGGAATTTGGAATAATTATTGGTCAACTGTCGCGTATATTGATGTGAGGGCGGCTTTCAACCATATTTGCTTATCGCTGGACGGAATTATCTCTTCTACTTGCCAAGGCAGAGGCGTTCATTGTGACATGTTGTTCCCTCCAGCATATAACTAACCTACTTTAGAGTCGCTCCAGTGGTGGGCAGAGAGCTCCTCACCCGGAAAGACGAAAAAGACCAAGGAGGTCAAATTGGTTAACCACTCATTTAAGGTCGGCGGGAGTCACGTTGAAAACAGCATTCTCAAAGCTTAAGATATTGGTCAATTCAACTGCCCTGGACTTCGACTCTAGATTCTCTAATCCGTTGAATCCTTTGCTTCCCCAGCCGCCCACTAGGCGTACAAGATGCCTGTGATGGGGCGGAGAAGTCTGCAGACAAACCTACCTGGATTAAGGTGTTTGAATAAACTCTCTTCTAGACCTTTTTCTTTTCGTCTTGAATTTGCTTTGCGGTACAACCAACAGCACACCATCGTGGCAACCTAACTTGAAGGCACTGAAGAGTTTGAAATGTCGAGTCCAAACACATTGGAGACGTCTGTCCAGCCAATATCAACATCTTTTTCAACCAACTTAAAATTCTAGAAGTACGGACTCCGGGGTTGAATCCCCAGTCATGATCCGAACAAGCGAACAAGTTCGGAAGCATGCAGGAAACCGGAGAGAACAGGCCAGTGATTGGAGACGCCAATCGAAAGGCTATTCTAATGACAAGGTTCCCAGAAATCGTGAGCGAATTCTGGGACTTGACGGTTCGTGTCTCTGGAATGTCAAGAGAGTCGAAAAAGATGTTGACATTGACTGGAGAAACGCCCTCAACACATTTGGAATTGAGACTTCAAACTCTTCAGTGCCTTCAAGTTAGATTGCCACGATGGTGTGCTGTTGGTTGTACCGCAAAGCAAATTCAAGAAGAAAAGAAAAAGGTCTCAAGTTTATTCGGTTCACATACGGATCCGTACGGATCCGTACGATGGAGTGAGAAATGAAAAAGTTGGTAGGGCTCAGCCCGGACTTTCCTGATAGCTTTCTATTAGCGTACACTAGCAGGTAGCGTACTTAGATAACGAAGTGGCTTATCTTATCTTATCTTTATCTTATCAAGTCTTGACTGCGCACTACGGACGTACCTAGGTACCTACCTTAGGTAGATAACGTATCGTGTCGACTTCCGACTCCCCACGCAAGAGTCCGAAAGACGCATTCATTCCCACCACCATCTTTCCTGACCTGGAATCAAGTTCATCCGCCCACGGAGTACGGGCGTCCTACTAGGTAGTCTACCTACCTTTACCTCCTAACTACTATGTACTTTGTAAAAGAATCCTTTACAGTTCCTTAGGTACCTAGGTACATAGGTAGGTAGAGTTGTGCCGTTATAAAGCATAGTACGGATTATTCGCCAGGTCAATATCTACGGATTACCTAAGGTACATATTTTGTGATAGGTAGGTACCTATGTACCTAGTCAGGTGCTTCCCGAACCATCCCTACGGTCCAATAATTTCGGTTAACCTGCCGAGGAGTGATCCCCCACTTAATTGACATTCTCCACCTTCGACCCCCCACGTTCCCCGATCCCCCATTCCCCAGGTTCCTGGAGGCCGATCTTGATTCTCGATAGATACGCCGGAGCCTGCAGTGTACAGACTTGAATTGGTCAAACCTACCACGAAGGACGCGCACCTATTCAGGTAGGTAGTGCACATACCTAGTTAAGTAGATGGATCACAACCTCATAAGGGAACTACTGTTGAACGCGGAATATACTTAGCCTCTTGGACACGCGAGCTGCCCACGGCGAACAGTTTGCCAGACTCCCGTTGTGTATTTCCAGTCTTTTCCGGAAGAATATCTGTATGCTATGCTCTTCTCTTGACACTAGGTATAATGACGACAAAATCAAAGAGAATAGCTCTTCCTGAATACACTCCCCATGCCTTCAGAGGCCGGGGATTTGTAAGTCGATTCCCCTCCCGCTAGGTCTGCAAGCCGTTATCAGGCCGTACGCACGAGCGCCTGGCAACAAAATCTCACTTCATCTCATACATATACGTCTAACCTTCCTGGACTGCTCGTGACACGGGTAATGAAATCCTATCAACTGTAGCTTGTATGATAGGTGATCTAAATAGAGTAATCCCACGTATCAGGTCCGGCATATAGTCTTTACCTTCCCCATTCCGGACCCTAAGTTGGAGTCGACTACCCACTTTGATGGTCACAGGTTCACTACTGATCGATCTGTTACTCTTGCCGAGCCACCAGCTGCATTGCTTGGGACCAATTGTTGTGCTCGAAGGTTGAAAATACGATTACCTACACATGAGAAATGTAGGTGGTACATCATCTTGTATGCCTGTTCATACCGATGAACTGGTATTACCTAACCCATTGGGGATGATCCTGTTGCGGAGTAAACCTTAGCTTCAAATATGAATGATTATACCTACACGAAAGTTAGTAGATAACCAGCAGGCCTGCTCACTACTCACCCCTGAGTTACTGACCAGCAGTCATAGATGTCAGTCCGGACTCTGCGAGGTCTAAACTTGAACGATGGCGGTCCATACAGAACCGACGCCTGCGGAGGGCGAGCAGCTCGAAAGCGGTTCAATTCAGAAATCGATGAGCCTGGAAGACCATGTCCATATCTCCGATAATGTCGAACCAACCATGGAGACGTATGCGGCCATCATGGCCACAAACAAGCCAAATCCCCTCGGACCGGGTTACATAAGGCTATATTTGCTCTCAATGACCATATTCCTTTGCTCCACGATGAGTGGTCAGTATAAAAAAACATGTATCACGAAAGAATGTGCCTAACCAGGAAACAGGGTTTGACAGCTCCCTGATGGGATCGATTAATGTGAGAGCCTGCCCAGTCACCAAGAATAATTGATCCCTGTCGTCTCCCAACATCAGGGTAACATTTGTGCTCATACGAATCGTGGTGCTATAGGCGCTTCCAAATTACACGGAATACTTCGGTTTGCCGACCAGCGGCAATGCGGCTACAGGAATCGTTTTCGCCATCTTCCAAGTATGTGCGGTTTGAAGAGAGGGTTGATTCGGCATGGACTCGCGGTAGCTGACAAGAAATAGATTGGACAGATGACGGGCGCGTTGTTCGCATGGCTTACAGACTGGTACGGGCGGATCTGGCATATCTGGATCGGCTGTGTGGGCGTTATCGTCGGAACCATTATCACCAGCCTAGCGAAGGACTTGCCCACGTTTATCGGGGGGCGTTTCGTTTTGTCCTTCTTCGCCACTCTAACTACGACGGCGGCGCCACTCTATCTCGTGGAGATGTCGCCTGCCGTGTATCGAGGCACCATCGCCGGATCATTCAACACGTTCTTCTACGTTGGCTCAATTTTCGCAACAGCAGCCGTCTATGCCTGTCACAAGTATCTCGCGGACAGAGGCGATCTCGACTGGCGCATTCCACTCTGGCTTCAGCTTGTTTGCGCCGGGCTAGTCGCCTTGGTCATCATGTTCTTCCCCGAGTCTCCTCGTTTTCTCGTCCTCAACGACAAGCACGAGCAAGCACGACAGATCATCATTAAATACCATACAAATGGCGATCCCAACCACCCTCTCGTCGACCTGCAAATGAGAGAAATGATTCAAAGTGTGCAGGGGATTCCGAGGTCGTCGTGGAGAGATCTGGTCGATCTACGCGTGCTCGTTGAATCGAGAGCGAATCGGTACAGACTAATGCTCAATATGGTCTTTTCCTGGTTTAGCCAATTTAGCGGAAATAAGTACGTTCTCTACGACCAGCTTCACATTTTACTTGGATATCATACTGAATGACGGGTTTAGTGTCATCTCTTACTATCTCCCTACCATGCTAAAGGCAGTGGGCGTTACGAATACAAACACCCAGCTTGTAAGTAATAGCCTCCCAGTTTCACGCTGTACTTTCTTGAATCTGGCCCCCTAGCTACGAGTAAACAACTTATTACCAAATGCACGGAAATTCTGACATAACTCGTAAACAGATCTTAAATATTATATATTCAATCATCGGTTGGGTCTTCTCTACAGCCGGCGCTCGTTTACATGACGTTGTAGGCCGTCGAGTGGTATGTGGGTCTCAATAGTCATTCACCCCTTTTGCTCCTCCATACCGTCTCGGAAGTCGAATCGGGCCCTTGGATTTTTCTCAGTTTACATGATATATCAGAATTGTGATATCACTAACTCTGGAAAACGTAGATGCTAATGGGAAGCACACTGGGCATGGCCATCTGCCTCGCTCTAGTCGCCGGGGGGTCAGCAGGCAAGATCGAATACAACAACAACGGAGCAGCAACCCTCTCGATCGTATCCATATTTGCCTTCGGCGCCATCTTTTCAGGAGGTACGTCTAAGCTCAGTCACCGACGCACATTCACCCCCCACTAATGCCTAAAAAGCCATCACCCCCATGCAGCCAGTCTATCCGGCCGAGGTCGTCTCTAACCGCATGCGAGCGAAGGCGATGGGAGTCTACAAGATCACCTCGGGTGCCGCCGGGTTCCTGAATACCTTCGTCGCCCCTATCGCGATGACTCACGTATGTAATGGGAACCCTGTAAACTTCATAGTTTCGGTATAACTTACTCTCCAAAATCTAGATCGGCTACTGGTTCTATGTGTTTTTTGCTTTATGGGATTTGCTGGAGCTGGCATTCATATACTTTTTCTTCGTCGAGACGAAAGGGCTCACGCTCGAGGAATTGGACGGGTGAGTCTTTTTTACTTTTTTAATTTTTCTTGTCTTCTGCCGACTTCTAGTGAAGAAACCGACTGCTTCTTGCTGTTCTTTTTCCCGCTATATCTCAACATGTGCAGTACGGGGACGACTCTGACTGGGACCAGAATCTTTGAGGCCGACAATCCGCGTAAAGCGAGCCTTGAGACAAAGAAAAGGCTGGGTATGATGAATGCAGGGGCGGCAAAGAGCGTCGCCTAGAAAAGCAGGAATATACCCGTATCATTGACAAGGTGGGGTTTTCGATGTTATGATTATGTCCGGATTAGTCGTATATCTCAGGATGAGATGATACATTTATAGTTCTTTAGGAAAATATTATACCTTGTGTTTCTGTATTCTTGTTCATGTGGTTCTTGTTCTCAGAAATGTCGATAGAGACGACGTTTCAGTCGCTTGATTGTAAGTTCCGGGACTCGGACTCCGCCATATAAATTGCGACAGCGTGGCGGGATTTATCTCTCCACAGTATCTATAAGCGATGTCATTGTTCAACTCATAGCCTTGATATCCGAGCAATGATAATGAAGTTTGCAGCGTCAACAAAGGCTAAAGCAGAGTACACTTTTCGCCTCGGAGTTGAATACTCACATAGCTGTTGCGATGAAAATAGATCGAAAGCTTGATAGTGAAGTTCGATTCGATTGAGTTGTCGCTCGTAAGGGCGAACCAAGCCATCCGGAGCCGCGGATCGATCTATCGGATGCTGTTTCTTACATATGTGCATTGCATGCGGCTCGTCCAGATCTTCGCTGTGCAGGACGCAACTTGAAGTCTCTTGGTTTGTCAACACAGATTATCATACAACACCGCATGCCTTGATCGTATTTTCGTACATATGATTGTGATCTGCACAGCCCTGCGGTTGAGACCCATCAACACGAACTCTATAATCAATCATGTCGATGCACTTTGTCACTGGTGAGGCTGATTTCCCGCTTGTCGTGTGAGCTAGTGCCAATATCTACCAGATGAAAATACACCTCGAATCCTTAATGGCAATCTTTGCGTCGTCATCTTGAGATTCTCGAATGCTCGGCTGCAACGCTATGAGGGCTCAGCGGCGTGTTGAAGAGGCAACAAGCTGTTATAAATACGACAAAGCCCACGAGGTCCAGCTGGTCCAGGATACGGTAAGGTTATCGAGTAGTACCTAAAACCGCCATGATATGGAATTCACAGCACAGCCTCAGTAGTCACCTGATCTTATTGCACCGGAGGCCTCCCCGCGAAGAAGTAGTGTAGTGTACGGGCATGATTTTACTGGTCCACGTCTCGTAAGTGCGAGGGGGCGTGGCGCCGGATACAGCCATATATAATGCGAAGTGAGCATTATCTTGTTGCAGTGCGCCACATTTCTTAATAAGCTGATCGTAACGACTTATTCGTTGATATGGAAGATATGTTCATGAATTATACCGGTGGTCGATTCTGCGTTGTCACCCGACTGTGCGACGAAGGCTCGTCGATGTGGAGGCTAAGGTCGTCGTGTTTCTCTTCATTGTCTAAGATAATCCTTCATCTGTGAGCGATAACACTAGTGTGTATGAGAATAGATATGCTAGGTATCTGGGGCTTTCTTCCCTCTGATGGGGGTCATCTAGGGCGGGATTTGAAAGATTCTGTGGTGAGTTATTATTGGTAGGGTAGCAGCTAATACGGGCTGTGCAAACGCGGGTGCTTCATGAGATGAGAGGCATTTCTTTGCTGGAGTTTCAATGCTGCACCTGCTGTCTGAAGAGGTTGCACCGCGTCGGCCCAGAGACGGTTCCGCGGTCCGCATACACCCGGTTGGTGGACGATGTGGTTGAGCAACTTGGCATGTTATTGGTATTGAATAGCAGTTGGTCACAGGGTCCTGCCCTGGACTCGTAAACTTGAAATCTAAAAAGGAGGTTAGGTACTTACCAGAGGATACGTGACCAAACCTCTCGAGACAGGCAAGCCACAGAAGCTACTGGTACTCACATGAAATACCTATATGCTTTGGTATCTGCAAAAACCTACGTTCAGAAGGTGTGTTGAAGTTATTCTTGCTGGTGAAAATAGAATTCTATCAGGTAATCTGGGAATCGGCCTCTTTCACTTCCAACCTACCTACCTGTACGAAGTAGAAGCGATATTATTGATTACGTTATTTTAGTCATGCTGCTGCGCCACGATCTACTTATGTATCCCCTTGTAATTTTATCATTACACACTCTAAAGAGATATATCCTTTTATTGCATATGTTTTGCTCGGCAAAATACTTATACCATGAATAAGGCTGTAAGTAAGTAACAAGTCGAAACCACATACCACCTTCGGTCCGCACGGACAGTGGCTATACTGTCGTATATAATATCATAAGTAGGAGGGAGTCACTGCTCCCTCTAATCTCACCATTCAATTACCATAGGATCGGGTGCTTATGGTAGGTATTCCGTATTGTCATGCCATTTGAATCTAAAAGAGGGAGTGCCAAGTTCACCCATAAAATCACGTGACCGAACAAAAACCGCATAAATCGGCAAAACACTGAGTTAGCAAGATGAATTGGATGCTGTTACTAGGGAATTGCCAAGTTGCTCAAGACCAAGCCACATGTTGGTTGCAATTTGATTGGCAGTCAAGCATCACTTGCTACGGGCACCGCCACGACGAATCCTTTTGATCGGCTAATACCTAGGCTCCGACATTGAGACCTTGATCTGAAACTCAGGAACCTGTCAACCGCATGGACGGACACAAGGATGTCGAATCACAATCACAATACCTATAGTGTACCTAGGTATACCGGTATTAGTTGAACATCACGCCCGTTAAGAATCAAGAAGTGCTTACTTCTTTGCAAGGATCAAGTTTTAGGATATCTACAAGTACAACGGCCAAAACCTACGGAATACACAGCAGTAGGAAACTGGAGCGCGGTAGAAACATACATAAATCCTGGATAACTAGTATTGTTTTCATATTTACGAAGTAATGGATCCGTACGTAGTCAGGTGTAAACATGATTCGGAATAAGTGCCTACCTACATCCTATCTACGGTACTCTTACCTATCCCGTTTGCCGACAGAAAAGGTCCGTCCCTACGTCCGTACGTCCGTACAAAGTTCGGATACATCCGTAGTTACTTCATACATTAGGTAGGTACCTATGCAAATAGGAAGTCAGATGGGCAGTAAGTCATAGGTAGGTATATTGAGCAAAAAACACACACACATTGAATTCTCTGAGATTATCTCCTTGACTGCCCAAAGGCTACAATTCGGTCACCGACTCCACCAGACCAGAAAGAATAACTCACATGGACTTTGATGATCACACAGCAAGTGAATAACGAGAGGGAGCTATAAGTCGACAGGCTTTTGATTGACTTAAAACCCCCGATTGTAGCCTTCGGACAGTCAAGAAGATAATACCAGGTAGGTACCGGTACTCTTGCAAGGTACCGGTACTCTTGCAGTACGGTAGGTACGGTTGTTGAGAAATGCGCTTTGCTTGATGTCGGTATTGGTGGCTAAACCCTAACTTAAATGAATATTCCGTATGTTCCATAAGTGTCGGCTTGCTGGTTGGAACTAACCGGATATTCCGGACCTCCGCCCCAGCAGCTACATAGTAAGTACCTACACTAGGTACCTAGGTACTTATAGGTATACCTACCTACCTAAGGTACGTACAGTACTCGGTACAGTACGTACCTACCTACCTATTTGGGGCGCGAGGGTTTCCGATATCCGAGATAGGTATCGATATAGGAATGTGCCTCTTTTTCTACACAAAGATCACAAAGATTATAGCTTACATGGCATTGTTGTAATAAATCTACATTATGTATTTACCAAATCGTATTTATTCCACACCCACCTAAAGCCTTATCATCCGCCTGTCGCCCTACCTGGGTAGGTAGGCTGATTTATACCTAGGTAGCGACCTACTTAAAAGTACGGACGTACTTAGGTACCTACTTCGTCCATTACGGAATACCTACCTAGTCCGTAGTGTAGGTAGTGAAAAATGGAGCTTCGCACAATATAGGCTAGGTAGTGTACTAGGTAGTAGGTAAGTAGGTAGGTAGTAGGTAGAAAGCGTGAGTTGTGGACCTCGGAGTATCGGTGTAAAGGAGCTTTGCACCTATCGGGCGAGACCCACCTCTTCATCTTTGACAGGACATCCCCATCTCCGTGGCCCCATCACACTCCATCATCACAGAAGCTTACGCGTACTCCTTCTCCCCCTCCTGGTGCGTCCTACCCTTGGGCTTTGTAGAAACATCCCTGTCTCTGCACCAGCCAAATCTTGCGCTCCCCGAATTGTGGAGTTTGTGTGTCTACCTATCCTGTTCGCTGGTGCCTTCGCTGGAGGTAGTAGTGAGAGTGCATCCCCGGAAGTTTACCTCTTCCCAGCATATTCTTGTTGTTGCTCCTTAACATTCACCCTCATAATAGTATCTCATATCCCCCCCCCCAAATATAGATGTAGATCCTGTCCACTAAACGCCCACAAATTCCAACAGTCAATCAATTTATCATCTGGTTGAGTAGCGTCTTTTAGCATCGTTACTACGACAACGAAATCGCTTCACTGAGACTACCCTTCCGCTCAGATCCCACGGTTCCGGCCGACAGTCGAAACACACCATGAAGGCAGAGTGCGCTACGCCATCCGAGTCGACGGCTACTGCGGACCCTCTCGACTTCTTAGATCTGTCGGAGTACGATAGCATGTCGTTTAGGTCGTCAGCATCACTTCCACCCACGATACCATCCACATCACCACCAGCAGTACCGTCGACCATGTCATCGACTCTGCCGCCAGCCATACCATCACACCCGCCACCGGACTCAAACAAAGTCCCATTCGCCCCTGCGCCTGCAAGAACAATTGAGACGACACCAACTATGTCAACAAACCAGATGCTGCCAGGGCCTAGTCATCAATACGACCTCTATAAGCAACAGACTCCGTTTGTACCTGGCGCCTTGGCCCATACCATCGCTCTGAACGATCTCAATTATGGGAACTATTCTATGGACTGCATCGACCCAGCCGATACACCCCTCAACTTCAACATGCCTCTTTCGGAAATGGAGGGTTTCGATTCACCATCTGATGCTTCCCTCTATTTCCCATCACCCACTATCGACCCTCTTGCAGTTGAGTCGAGCTCATCCATGAACCAGACCTATGCAGTTGGTAGGATGTTTCCGGGTATGCACCGGCAAGCCGCCTTAGCCAAGCAAATGCAGCAGAGGCAACAGCAGCAAGAGCAATTCTTACGTCAACAGAGTCAGCAGCGCCAACAACAACAACAACAACAGCAACAACAGCAACAACAACAGCAACAACAGCAACAACAGCAACAACAACAGCAACAACAACAGCAACAACAACAGCAACAACAGCTGCAGCAGCTGCAACATAAGCAAGCTCAGGGGAAAAACTCACCGGTGCCTGACCCTACCGTCATCAGCCAGAAGGTTAATCAGGTACTCAGGTGTATTAAGGCGAACGTGGAAATAATAGAGCCCGTCTCCGAAACACCTAAGTCCCAACTCCCTAGGCCCAAAAAGGACGAGGAAGACATGGATGAGGACGAGCGCCTGCTAGCTAGCGAAGCTGGCAAAAAGCTAACTAGTAAAGAGCGACGTCAGCTCCGAAACAAGGTATCTGCTCGGGCATTCCGTTCGAGGAGGAAAGGTAAGGACCCATGAGTCGATGCGAATATTCTCCAAGCTAACAGTTTACATAGAGTATATTGGCCAACTTGAGACTGAGATTGCCGCCAAAGTTGCCGAAAACACCGAGCTCCGTAATCAGAACCGTGCTCTGATGGAAGAAAATGAACGTTTGAGTAACCTTGCTCGGTCGCTTCTATCATCTTCCTCGTTCTCGTCTTTCCTGGACGATCTCAGCACGGGTGTCGTGAACCAGCCGCAAAGGGAGCAAAGTCACCCCGAGTTAAACCAAGCACCACAAGTTCGAAAGGACATCAATCCCTACAATATAGTCAATCATGTCCCTCGTTCGCGGCATGGTGTGGCCAGGTACGGCGGCATGGGGCGCTAATTGCGAAGAAACTCGATTATGACGATGACAATTAATCAAGCGTGTTGGTTTCGGAATCTCTAATTCCCATTATGTTCGTGTGTGTGCAGCGAAAGAGAAGGTGGAAGGTCGCGGTTGGCAGCTTGGCGTCCCGGAAGAGAAACGGCATGTTCATGTTTCGGTCCTTCACTTATATTCGGTCTGGACTTCTCCTTTGAATGCTTCATTTGTCTTGGGTCAGGCTTCTGCACGGGTAAACTACTGTGGGATATGAGCCCATCCCCAGAATTTTTTTTTTTTTTTTGCATAGCTTAGATGCCACTACTTATACCGGCTCGGGACAGACGGACGGACCTCATTATCAGTTGAACTGGAGGAAAGAGAAACGAGTTGCTATTTATTATATAGGAACTGTGCGTCAATCAATTGTCACGAGATTACCTACCTACGTATACGGGATACACTAGAAGCGTGCTTACCATGAACTAGCTGACTTGAGTAGGTAGTAAAAGAAAGGACAATACCTACGGGCGTATTCCGTACCCTACACAGCACCTCTACGGATCCGTGCCTACTAGGTATTCTTTTCTTCTCATTGCTAACTAGGTGCTGTACCTAACCAACTACTAGCCGAGCCCTGCACACAAAATCATTCCTGTCTGGGTAACGTCTTTTCAAGAGGCAAGCTGTTTCCAAGAAGTAACGTAACGTGTTTCCACTTGACCTTGGAAACACGTTGACTAAGGCTACCTACCTAAGTATGTGTGCGTTGTGGGATTACCTGTTAGGGGCGTTGGAGCGTTGAGAGGATAGGTAGGTAAGGTAGTAAAGGTCTGTACTTAGACCGGACACTACACTACCTACTTCGTACACACGTAGGTATAGGTATGCAAGAATGTGAGTCTAGGTAGGTCTTTTGGGGTCTAAAAGCTGCGAAGATAGGTAGGTAGGTAGGTAGGTAGGTACACTACGTACGTACGGGGATCCGTACACCTCCTAAGTACTAGGTAGGTAGTAGCTGTGCATATGTTGGATTTAATCACAGGATCTCTAGTCTACCTACATTATAGGCTTGTACGGAATGGTGTCCGGTTTTTTGTGCCAGCCAACAGACGCTTCTTCTTAAAACTTGACGGTTTGGGTTTAGAATTTACGGTGTCTGTCGGAGTTTTGGAAAAATTCTAGTGTTGAAGGTGAAGGTGAAGGTGAAGGTGAAGGTGAGGATTGAGATGTTTTCCTTCGGACTCTTTCTCTTCTCTCTCAACCCGTCCCTACACACCTGGACAGGTAGATAGGTACCAAAGGTACGATAAAGAATGTACACGACAGTATATTTCCACTGCTTAACCTACCTACCCATACATACTTTCGTATGTACTTCTTGGGTACACTGCATTACCTACATTACATTACATTGCATTGCATTATCTGGTATGGAAGTTTTTCATGACTTTCTTGTTACTTACGGCTTCGAAACGCCCGACGCTCCGAGGGAATATCTTACATATGCAGGATCTTACTCATAAATTGCTGCATAATGGCCACTCTTCAAACCCAAATCTTCGCCACTCTGAAACCGAGGGATAGATAGGTATTCTCGGGGCTCTCTTTTTCTCTGTGTAGTGTAGGTAGGTAGTTATGTTCTACGCTTTATGTTATCTACGGGTAGGTAGTTGGTTAGTTGGTTGGTTAGTTGGTTAGTTAGTTGGTTGGTCAATGGTGGGTGGGTTGGTATGTTACCTACCTACGGACGTACTTGATGCGAGAACCACACACTAAATACCGGTAGGTATTACACTAGGTACCTAGGTTTTTTCCGAATTCACTTAGGTAGTCCGTACTCCCAATACGGATCCGTAGGTAGTAGGTAGTAGCGGTCTGTTCATCTCCGTCGAATTCAACTACCTACCTAGATTTTGCTTCCCCTTGGTACTCTACCTACCATACATAGTAAGAGATCATAATTTACATCCATATAAATATAAACATAACTACCTACATGCCATCCACCTACCTACCTGCCCGCGAGAACTTTATTTAGTACAGTAATGGCGGTTAGTAATAGGGGGTCCGTTGTTAATGGTAGGGGTAGGGTAATGGAACCCCTCGTGTCCGCATACGACCGGTGTCACGTTGCCGATTTATCCCCGTCTCTTCAATCCCCCCCTCTCTCTCTCTCTCACCTAAAGTTTGAACGGACGTCGCCGCTTATGTACCTAGTGTAGACGTCGGCAGTTCTCATTTTCGTCTTTTCTCTTGTGCCTTTCTTCACTTCCCTTCCTCTCTTCCTTCCCGAGGTCGTGACTTGGTAAATCCTAAGCTACGGCGTGACCATGTTTGTTTGTTTGTTCTGTGCCGGGTTTCTCTGCAGAGGGATGTCGGGGAAATCCTCCGGCCTATGTGTGTGTGGTGTGCTAGGGCTACTGTTGAAAACCCTAATGGCGGCACCGATTCCTACAATTCGGCAAAACTTACTGGATTTTTTCCTCTTTAGTGTGAGTGCGCGCGTGGGCGTGACCGTGAATGCGTGAATGAGAGAGTTGTCCTTGTCTTGGCTCCTCCCTTCCCCTGAGGCATTCGGTTAATGCTCGACACCGCCGGAGTAAGTGAAAAAAAAATAAAAAAAATAAAATAAAACCTAGGCAGGCCGGACACGACCGGGACCGCTCGAGATAGCCCGTATGCCCAATCACATCATCACACTTCCCGCTTTTCCCCCTGCTAAGAGCTTGAGGAGGGGGTCTGAATAACCGGCTGACTAAACGGATCCGAGGGTCGGAGACCCGAGGCTTTCGATTTGGATTGTTGGACGACTCGGCATCAGTCGGCAACCCACCCGCCATAGGTAGTTACCAAGCCAACGAAGATCTAGGAGACGGCATGAGCTAGGTACCTCGGGCGCGCAATTATGTGATCGGTGAATGAATCAGGGGTTCGTGGCCAATGCCCGGGTTGATAAGGCACAGCCAGCCTCATCTGTGGTGGTGATGAGCTGGTTTTTTTTTTTTTTTTGGTGCTCTGAATTATCATCTGGACTGGATATGTCATAAGTATGGCGTCAAAATTTGACAAGTGGTATTATACGACAAGAAGTGCGAGTCTTCCTCGTCATGGAGCTGGCGCACTATTTATTGTACTGGACGGAAGTTTTCTATCGTGTACGAAACAATTCCGCATGTTTAGGAGGTAGGTATGGTATGGTAGGGGGGAGGTAGGGGGAGGTATGATATGTCGTGGATGTCGAGGGCCATCTGAATGCTGCCGTACTACGACTGACGACCCGGGGTCGTGCTGTTTCGTGAAACCGCAACAGATAAATTTGTTCGTCGCACTTGTCGCTAGGGCAGGCTCACAGCATCGTCCAGCCTGCAGAATAAAACTACACCCCGACTTTGAATTGTCAATCACCGCTGTTGCTCGCGGTCATCACGGTTAGCAATGGTTGCGTGGAACAAGGTAGGTATACCTACGTATAGGTATGTAGTTTTTGAAAACATTGGAGCTAGGCTTTTCTGAATATGTCCTTCTCGTTTGTGGTTATGGCGTGGATAATTTTCTGGCCGCTGTGAACCTCGCTCGATGTCGTGCTGCTGTTTGAGCTTTGATTGCCCGCCCGCTATCCATCCGAGCCCACCTTCGGCCGTTACGATCAGTCCTCATTGAATGATTAATTTGCTCGGCTGGTATGGTACGTCTTGCCTACCCATACACAATGTGATCTTGTGCCCTCTACCTACACCTCACTCACGGTTCACTGGCAATGTCTGAAAGCATGAAAGCCTAGGTATGTCCAACCTTCGAGACCCTACGATTCTTCATCCCCCGCCAACTTACCTACCCTCCTGGCATTTGACCGTAGCCCTGGCTCTTCTTGACTCTGAACCACCCACTTACCTACCTACCTAATTATCTCTTTATATTCCCCACATAATTGCTAGCACACCTACCTACCTACCTAGTGTAGGTATTCCGTAATCCGTACGGATCCGTACATATCCACCGACACCATGGCTTGTTCTCGGCGTGGGATCCTAGCGATCCCCTAGCGTGGTGCAGACTCGGCAACAGAGAAACGGCCATCAGGCGTGTAGGTAGTGTTTAGGCAAGGGCGCGCTATTACGGATCCGTACTCCTCGGTTACATACTTTCATGGCGGATTTCGTTAGAGGCGTGCCATAGTCCGTAGTCGTTACGGATTAGGCATGTTCGCGCTAGACGTGTTGTAGGTAGTTATAGTACTAGTTTGCGAGAGAAGCCGTTTCGTTCGCGATCTTCGGCCACCCGTTGGACGGCAACTCTGGCCGCTGCCTTACCTGGCCTACCTACCTATCTACCTACCTTGACCTACCTACCCACCCTACCGTACTTACTGACCTATATTTTTTTCTTTTCTTTCCCGGGCCCGATACACGAACGTGGCGGCTTGCTTCCTGCCTAGTGTAGGTTGTTCCGTCCATGGGACTCGAGTTTGCATTTGGTGGGTGGGGGGGAGGCCATGAAATGTCTGGCCTCTCCCTCACCACGTCGTGCAGGCTTCGTGGCAAATCAATTTCAGCGCGTGTCTGAAGACCAGGTTGAATTAGGCATAGGGAAATGCGTACGTGCGTGGGCTGCCGTCAACACGGGGCTTCGTAAATGTAGGTAAGTAGGTACGTCCGTATGTACCTGTCTTTTGCCTTCAGCGTAGTGTAGGTGTATTCCGTAGTGTTGTAGGTACGAAGTAAGGTACAGTAGTATGGGTTATGGTGGCGGATGGATGGGTGACGGTCTTATATTCCGGTGGATATTCCGTACGTGTGTGTGTGGAGATGATAGGGGGGGCTTTGGGTGCCATCGCACAATTACCAAGACTCTAGGACTGGCGCTATGGTGAAGGTTAATACTAGTACAGTCTGTAAGTAACCCATCTTTTCTCACGGAGACGCTCATTAAAGAAGAGACCGGGGGCTTGTTTTTTTTTTTTTTTTTTTGGTTTCACTACCTAAAGGTAGGTAGTTAGGTAGGTATTTGGTATTTCACCTCGAGCCTCTTAGGCGCCGAAGTCTTGTATTGGCTTTCCCTGCCTCGCGTCCCTTGTGCGAGGTACTACCTACGGATGTACGGTACCTCTTATTTACCCGCTCATTGAACTGATTTGTCGTGGAGATGGCGAGGCGTTGGTGAGATATTCCAGATCTATGTTACCAACCTGACCGTCTAACTACTCAGTACGGTAAGTACTACTGGCGAATCACGGGTTATAACGCTGTAGGGCTTGGTCTCGATATTTTTTTTTTGGCACGTCAGCGTCTGATGGCTCATTCCAGCTGCTCGGTTAACGCGGCGGAACACCCGAACAGGAAGAGCGATGAAGCTATGGAGGAAAGTAGTATTCCGTACATACGACGGTTACAACTCACGACGGCTACAACTTCGTGAAAAGAAGGGATTGGCTACACCATGTTTGGATTAGGGAAGTGGCGTAATGGCGGGATGTTCTGAGGAAGCTTGAAAGCTCGTTTTTTTAATATGTGTCTGTTTGTTTGTACAAGCAACTACCTAACCTACCATTATGAGTGCGGATCCGTACTTACACTAGTCGTGTTTAACTACTACCTTAGGTAGGTAGGTAGG
This sequence comes from Xylaria nigripes, assembly GCA_022984845.1. NCBI lineage: Eukaryota > Fungi > Ascomycota > Sordariomycetes > Xylariales > Xylariaceae > Xylaria > Xylaria nigripes. Next base: position 1,447,302 of record JAJJKC010000003.1, on the reverse strand, counting down.
TTATGTACGGACGTACTTGGAGAGCCAAAGTGATGCTGTTTTTAGGTATGTGATCACGATGCCGACGTTCTCTAGTGAAGAGCACACACATGCTCCATGGACCTACCTACCTACACCACCACACCACACGGAATACAATGTACGGACATAAGTCAGGGTAAACTATTTTCCACTTCACGAACTCACTTACGAAATACATACATACCTACAACATCCGGACGGACACTACATGCCTACCTAGTGATAGTGGACGCCACCTATAAATATATAAAAAAAAAGAGGAGATGCAAATGTACGCACAAAAATAGGATTGTCTTAAGACAGAGACGGGTAGACAGGATAACTACCATCCATGTTTCATCAATTCAGCAATGTCATGCTTTTCAAGATGCTGTTTGTGGAGTGTTGGCTGGCTACATGGGGAAATTCGGTTGCATGTCCCGGGCACGCGTGTATATGTAAAGGGGAGGAGAGGGAGGAGAGTTGATCATGCCACCTCCGTTCCATTGCTCGCTCGTACTTATGTATGTATGTACATCCAATGTGTATGCATGGCTATTGTGCATATCTTAGATCAATCTTCTTTCATAGGCAGATGCTAGTCATGATCTTCCCAAATTCTGATAAGTCATATATGAACTTACGATTGATTATTAATGATCAGGTGTTGATCTGACCCGGCCAATCCAACGGCTAATCTGGTACCAGATTTCAGAATTCAGATCTGAAAATGATAAATACGGGAGAGCGTAAGTTGCGTGCCCTTGTCAATGGTGAACCATGTCACGATGTAACGACGGGTCGGCAGGCGAGGAGAAATATTACCCGTTTATTTACATTACCCACCTGGACCTTGATATAGGTGGGTACCTAGTACCTATACGTATGCAGTTACATGGCCGGTGAGTAGATGAGTATTGCCGTGTACCTACCTTAGTGTGGGCAGTAGGTGAGTAGCGCAGGTACTTTAGCTAGTGCAGTACCTACCTAAGAAGGTACGTCCGTATACGTATAGGTATAAATACCTGTACTTTACGGATCCGTAGATATTATACTTATGTGGATGCCTCCTATGTTCCGTGTTAAGTACGTACGGATCCCGTAAGGAATAGTACATACTTGGTTAGATACCGTTTATTCCGTATCTACCTAGGTACCTAGGTATTGTAGGTAGGTAGTATTCACATGTGTTATCCGTACGGATCCGTAGTGAAGGTAGGTAGACCTACATACATCCCGTACGCTGTGAACTTACCTATTACTACTACGGATCCGTAATTGTAGGTAATCCGTATCTCCTCCCTACCTACCTATCTATCTCCCTTCACTTACCTACACTACCTACCTACATGACGATGCTACATGGGTCCGTCCTGCTACCTACCTACCTATACGGATCCGTACCTAAAGTACCTAGGTAGGTATGAAAGCTGTAGGTAGGTCAGGTAGGGACTTTAAGTACCTACGGATCCGTACCTACAGATCCATTAAGGTACTTGTGGCATCCGCACGTGCCGCGAGACAACAACAACAACAACAACAACAGTAACAGCAGCAACAGCAACAGCAACAACAATTTGCGATATGCTCTTCTGTACGGATCCGTACTTCGTATGCTGTTTTTATTTTTTTTTCCATTTTTGTCTTCTGTTGGTAAGATAATCTTATAAAAATCATCTACTATTTGCATACATGGACTTGTAGTCCATCTTTAAGTAAAGGGAAGATAGGTACATCCGTACCTACCTGAACTTCCGTTGTTGTTGTTGATGTTGTTGTTGATGTTGTTGTTGTTGTCCCCATAGACTTACCTAAAGATCCGTTATTGTTGTTTTTGTTGTTATTTAAGCAAGTACTTGTATCTATTCATACCTCTTGGTACCTAGTAAGTCAAAATACCTACCTACCTATCTATCTATACCCACCGTAGATCCGTACGTACATACTACCTAAGGTACCATACCCATACTGGTGGTGCCCCGGTTACGCTGAGAGTACCTGCAAACAACAACCCCCCCTTAACTCTTATTCCTCTCACTCTCTCTTTCTCCCTCCCTCTTCTCTCTTGTTTATTCTCGGTGTAAGTCAACAAGGGTATTAGTCCCAGAAAGTTGCTCCTACCTAACCTCCGATAGTGCATGCTAGTGTACCTAATAAGTGTAAGAGCCAAGTTAGTACAACCGGGCCCCCTGAATGGGACCTGAGCCGCGAGCGCCGATGCCCTGCTCTCAAGTCTGGCTGGCGCCAATCAGACACCGTCATTCGCCCTCTTGGCCCCTTCAGTCATCCCTTCCGGCCTGCCATCGGCCCGTTCACCAGCCACAGGGTAACAAAATTGTGGGGCTTGACTTGACCACCTCAGTTGCTCTTTCCGGTAGGCAGGTAACAAGGTAGGTAGCTGACAAGGACGGCAGTCCCGACAGGTAAATTACACTAACGGCGGCCTTTTTCTTAGCGCGGGGCCTGGAAATAGACGCCACATTTTTTCCTCTCGTAACGAACGCGGAACTTGAGGAACTCGATTCGAAAAAATTAATTTCCTTGCACAGATCACTTTTTGGGACTTTCGTCGATTTTATTCTACCGCCCGCCGTATTCTCTAACACTTAACCCGGCCAATTGGATGATCTCAGCCTCGCCAGATCGAGAAAGAGAAAAAGTCGTCGCCTGCAATACAGATGAAAAACCTGGACAACCCAGACGACAGCCCTGTCCCGACTGAAAAGAGGTGTTTTAAAGGTGGTGATTAGGTGGAAAGAAAAGGTGTGACCTGACCGGTGGCTTTGTGTGATCGATCGCACAATTGCCATGTCGTATCTGCCAGCGAAACGACAGCGATCGAATACATCGAGAGAGTCTAGCAACGCGATTCCACAAACCTCTGCACCCGGCCTGAGGCAGCATACAACCCACTTGAATCCGAGCCTTGCCCTGTACTCGACCGCGGCAACGTCGGCAGGCTACAGCAATGGACCGTATGCTACCACACAGCCCACGGCGACGCCCGCTCCCCATCTTCCGGGAGTCGTCGCCTATGCTTCGTACTCGCCCGGTACGGTGACGACGCACCACAGCGGCTACGGAAGTGGTGGATTCCAGAGCAACCCTTCGACAACAGCATACGCTGCCACTTCATACAACCCCCAACACCAGGCCAATCCGTATGCCGGCCAATATACTCACGCTCAGGCAAGCCCCCAGCTATCGCCCCATGCTGGACACTACGCCCTGCCCGGCCTCAGCGGCGTCCAGAACAGCGGCTTCCCTCAGGCACACGCCCATACACCCCCAACAGGCACGAGGATGACGTATTCTCCCATTTCTTCCGTCTCTACAAGTCACCAAGCAGCCGCATCCTATACTCAGCCACCGCAACAAAGAAGTAACCCTACAGTGACCACTATGCAGCAGAGTCAGCCACAGCATAGTGCTATGTCATCGTACGCGGATTCGTACTCATCACATACGCCAACCCATAGTGGCCAATACCAAAGTGGTTCACCGTCTTACCAAGACACCAGCATGGCTGCACACTACAGCCCGGCACCCATGCCCACCCCTCAGTCCCACGATGTTTCCCGTCATATGTCAGAGGAGTTATCGGAGAACGACGATGAAGACGCTCAAGGAGAACCAGCGGACGAGTCAGCAGAGGTATGTTCCAAACACTTTACACTTATACAATTTTCATCACTTTTAGGGACACTACTTTTAACCTACAGTTCAATTTTCCTTCTTTTAGATATACACAAACCCCGAGCCAACAAGACCTCCGATATCTTCAATACCCACCCCGTCAACAGATCAGTCAAGGCCAGGTGAAACCAGCTGCTCGTGTAAAAAGGGACGCGGCAAAAAGAAAGCCTGCATTACTTGTGGATGCAGCAAATACGGTCTTAGCTGTAACTCGGGATGCTCCTGCGGCAGCGCTTGTGGCAACCCCTTCACCGATCTTTCTGCCTTCTTCGGCCCGAGCGGAACATTCCCGACCTCATGTGGCGCTAATCCGTGTTTCGCAACATGGCTGAGGAATCAACCTAATGTGGAGGAGCTAGACTCCGAACTAATGGTCGACATGTTGTTATCTGATGATAAATCATGGGCACAGATACGTCAATACACCGAGGGTTTCCGACAGTGGGAAGACGAATGGCAAAAGACCGGTAATGGCAAGGGCAAGAAGTCTAAAGATGAGCGAGAGCGGCTCGAGTTTGAGCTACTACGGGGTGCACTGGGCAATAGCAAGCCCGGAGAAGACTTTCACGGCTTTCGGTACAGCTTCTGCCAAAGCCAGTGGGTAGCTGCGGATCTCTGGGACCACTGCACCGAATGTCGGATGTGCCGCTCCAGCGTTGAATGGCATTGCCAAAAGCATGACCGCTGCACGGAGAACCGCATTTGTCCCAGCTGCGCCTCGACCACGCTGCCATACCATCATCAACAATCACAACAGCAGCAGCAGCAGCAACAACAGCAGCAGCAGCAGCATCATCAGCAGCAGCGGCAGGCTATGTATTCAGGATGAGATAATTAGGGATTCCTACATACGAATAAGGCACGAGACATGACTTTCTCGCCGGTTTTACGATCTTTCATCTCAAATGGCGTACAAGTGGGATTATGGTATGGCTGTTCAGCGGGCATTGTTAGTGCGCATTCCTGGCTTTGTAGGTATATAAGTATGAAAGTGATGGTGCCCGAATAGATCGGATGGCAGGCGGCACTACTTGGTAGACGAACAAAGGAAATAGGTGGCTAAAGACTAGGTTGGCTTGGCATGAATACTTCATTTGGTTGCCTTCCCTGTCCTGGCGACAAAACTATAGGTTGTCTGCACTCTCCCAGAAATATAATTGGTAACAAGATTATTCCGTCTACCGATGCCTGTGTTGTGATGATAATGATGCTGATGCTGTTGCTGCTGCTGCTGCTGCTGCTGTTGCAAGCTGGAAGTGTAGTAACGTGAGATAGGAATGATATCTCTGCCGAGAGTGTGATACCTTAGGTACCTTAGGAATCCAGCTCAGCCGAAAGTTGGAAACCCAATCGGCAAGTATCTACAGGGTAGGTTTTTTTTGTACATGATCGGCGAATAACGCTCATCCCCGAAAACCTACTTATCACATCTAAGAGATGAACGGCAAGACACAATCGGGTCACAGATTGGTTCCCCGGACCGAGAAGGTTGTAGATACCTACCTAATGCCTACCTGCATAGGTAGGTAGTGCAGGTAGGTGTAGGTAGAGAACACACCCCCTATTCAAGCACGTCACCATGCCACTTCCCTTGGCAACGAGTCCGGCGCGTTACTCTTTTGCGTACTAAGAAATAAATTGACTAGGTACACTAGATAGATACCATGATAGTGTGCGTAGTCATCAAGTTTTAACCTACGCCGAAAGACCTCCCACGTGGGAAGGTCGGTAGTCTACATATGTAGGTCCTATTTATCTCGCCCATCTTTTCTAGCGTGATTCCGGACGCAGAACTAGGTACCTACCGAAGAAGGATTCGTGACGAACCTTAGAATATCATCTGATAGACATGCCGACCTGGACTAGGTGCTGCACTATACTTTGAACGGGCTGTGATCTGCAGACTCCGGATTCCGAATTACTACAGTGACATGCCTGGCAGTGATAGGATAGACACCTATAATGTGTGTACATACATTCCAGAATTCCAATGCTCTGGGTCTGTCATACTTTTAGGTAGGTAGAACTGGGTTTTGAAAGTGTGCATGCTGGTCATTTTGTTTCCCGGCGTCTTATCTCGGTTCGGCGAGGGTATCGAAGCCAGAAAGCTCGCTGTGGCTGGAGACAGGCTGGAGAACGGGATGGAGGTACCTATCTTATCCCTTGAGAGTAGCATTGTTATTAAGTAGGTATGTATGTTGATATTACACTAGATGACGGGCTTTTTTTCGTCCCACCCGTAATGTTATCGAGTATGTGATACTGATACCTATTACTTGTTTATTTAAACGAGGGATAACGTAAATGTAACCCGATAAGAAATAACTCGGGAAAAATGTCTCTGCGTCGTGATTTTAATACGGGGGGGGGAGAATCCGTATTATACGTATACCTACGGTCCGTATACAAATCTTATATTCACACATTCTTCTCAGTGGTACGGATCCGTAGACTTCATGGACCCACTGGAGCCGAACCACGAAAAATTCCCAAGTTCACGCCTTCAACAAACCCACACACACATACGGATCCGTACACACTTCTCTATCCTCTCCCTTTTTCTTTTATACACAAAGTACGGACGTGCAACAACAACAACGGTAAAGGTCTGTGTATCCACACAGATTTACCACCGTCTCGGTAGTAGTTATTATACCTTGGTATGTTGACACATGACAGCGAATTCGCCCCCACCCTCCCAACCCTTTCGAATGAAAAAAAAAAAAAAAAAAACCTCCCTTGTTCCGAGGGATGGGGACTACCCACAAGCCAATCAATTAATAACGCCGCTCGCTCATTCAGTCGGATGAGGAAGGCGTCGAGTTGAGAGTCATTGGTTGACGGGCGTCAGTTACACACCCAGTGATACCCACCTAAGCGGCAAATCCGCACACGCCGTTGGCTCCTGGGATGTATACAAGCCCTCCCTCCCCCCCTTCTCTCTGGGCCCACCTCTCTCGTTGACCGTAGATGGTGGCACGAACGGGGCTCGATGTGAATTTTGGGACACGTGCTATGTGCACATGAGTACTAGGTATCGGTTTGTCTCCCATTGCGACATCAGCTGTCGATATCACAATCGGCTCATACGGCCTGGTCTCATCATGAGCCCACCGCATCGCGAAACGCGACGGGCAGATGGTGCACTTATGGTGTCGTGAGCTTCGATGAGGCGAGTCTTGTGAAGATGCTTTATACACGCCCTGATGGTGATGAGGTCCTCACGTGATATTGTTGCCTCATTACATCGGTTCATAAGTCTAGACCCGTCCGATGACATTTGTGCTCCGTTCTACTCGAGGCCCTCCTCCTCGTCAACCCGCGGTCCCCCGAAGTGGTTGCCTGTTTCTTCTCGTGATCAACGGGCTTGTTCTCGTGTTGATTCAGTGATGAAAGCGAGTCAAGACCGGAATCCACAAGCGGGTGGCAAGGAAAACTTACCGTGCGTTGAGCCAGCTGATTCTTTCGCCCCCAGCTTTATGCCGTCGTGTCAGCGCGGTTCTGCGAATCTAACGACACGACAATGGTTTAGACTTCCATCTCACCGGGCGTGTTCACTCGAAGAAGCTTTTGAATCGGAGGAAACATCGCCTATGAACGGCGAATTTCTTACATTGTGTCACGTCTTGTCACACGGCCTTGTCAGATGGGTTCATATACAGACATCTCATAGAGGCTGTTGAAATTGCCTCAGCAGATATGGTCACGTCTGAATGTGAATGAGTGATGACCTCCGAGACCAAAACTAATTGAGAGTCTTCTTGCACCGAGTTCTTTACTGGATTGCCGGTGATTTTCCGTCACTTATACAGCTCCAAGGTTCAAGGTTCTCGTTGCTACGGCAAAGGTAATTATAATGACTGTTCCGCACTCGTATGGCTACCTCATCAGCTTGAGAGGCCATCTCAAAGTCGAGGGTTGCAAATAATTGCGCTGAATCAGCACCTGCAAGACGTGCTCGAGCCGCATAATGCGGCTTCAACTTCACTGAGCGGATCTTCTCATATCCTCTCACATCGAGATAAACAGTTCACAAGATTACCGTATTTCCTTCCTCCTTCTGAATAATATAAATATATAAATAAATAAATAAATCAGTAGGCCGAGGCGCGATGCGCATGTGTCGTTACTGTCTTATGATCCTGGACACATCAGGGGCGTCGCTACTGTTTAGATGTAGGTCTTTCATATGAAGTCGCGCCTCCTATGCCGCCATATCATACGGAGTAAGGGGCTTAGTAGTAACCGGTGAGATGGAGGCGATATCCCCATGAGAGATGGTATTCGTGCGTCGGGTGATGTGTTCACTTGCCTATGGACATACAAGAATTTTGGCCGACGGTCGCGTGTGGTGTGGGATAAGACACTTCTATGGGCTCAAGCGGTACATCTTTGCGATATGTGGATGGTGTCTGATGGATTCTTTACTTACAATTCACTATGTTATCGTTTCTAATGGTGTAGAGATGCACTGTAATGTAGGTCACGTATAGCAATGAGTAAGATTACATTAGGAAAGCACCGTAAGCAATTTGACAGGTCAGTACGAGTATTCATGGGAGTCGGAAGGGTTGTAGGCAAACTAATGTATTATATTGGCTTTCTGGGTATATCTAGATATGTACGGATCCGTATAGTTGAGATTAATTCCTTCAATGGGTAGAATCACGCTCTATATCATCTCTTCTAGTGATCTAGTCCGGGGCACTTCTCAGACGTGACGTCGGTGATGGAGTTGTAGTCGTAGGGCTGAGTCCAGATCAAATCGTATGAGTCGTCGGGGTAGTTGTCGACGTCGTCGGCACCCAGTTGCTTCGCGATGTTGTTCAGTTGCTTGTGCTCCCAGCTGGGAGAGGTGATGAGTTAGTAAGATGATAGGGAGATGATATTACCTAGAATCGGTATTTGAAAAACAAATGAATGCATAAATGTCAGCTTACCAGATCAGGATGTTTCCGTCGCCGTGGTAGTCATCCACGGCATCCTGCACACACTTAGGATCGTCCCGGTCACACGAAAGGTCGACAGTGAGACCCAGGTCATCGGCCAGGGGTTTGACGGTCAGATACGGTCGCTCTCGCTTGCCGCCTAGATAACGTTGCATTCATGTTAGTGGGGGTGGCTTTTTGATGTTTCTGGTTGGGTTTGCTGTAGGTAGCAGCGATTGGAGCTGGAATCGAGGGAAGTAAGACGTACTTGATTTGGGCTTTTGCGCCAGGATATATCCAATGTCGTAGTCTGATGCCCTTGCGAAAACGTTGCGCAAGCACTGGGCGCGCTCCTCGCCTTTTGAACTCAGGCCAACCTCATCGTCGTCTGAGGGTTTCTCGCCGTGTCGGATAAGATACACGGTGGGTTTTGCGGCGCTCACTGCCGTGGCCGCGAAGACGGCAAGGACGAGGCTGTTAATGAGTTGCATGATTGCAGATTGAGAGGTGATGAGTTGGTTGAGTTTGTCGAGCAAAATTATCGGAGGGATTCGTCAAGTTCTTATCTTTTATACACGAACAGGAGGGTTATCTTTTCCAACATCACAGGCAACCACCGGTACGGGGGACGCAGACGCCTCGCATGCCTATCTGCTTAACGGCATCTCTTTGATTCGCGGTTTGAAGACCGGAGGTAGTACCGTATCTGATTAGAGGTCACAATAAGCACCAAATCGACGGGATCCGGCATTTAACTTCCTATTCCGGTAGGTAAGCAGATCTGCCTATGCACTCTGTTATGCTTGCAGTAGTGCTTCCATTGCGCTTGGATATTGATCCTTCTGCATACACGTGTGTGAGGAGATTGGTTAAGCTTCTCCAGATGATGCATTCACATTTAGCGCCATCGTCCACGCTTGCGGCTGTACGAAATACTGCACATGAGAAATGTGGAGTAGAATCTATTCGAAGCCTCAACTCAGTGATCACGCTGGTTTGCATGTGACTGGCTAGATATGTAGGTGCATCAAGACTGCGACCACAACGTCGTGGGGAGGTGGACCGTGGTTTTAGTGAAAGACGCTGCATCGCGGAAAGCTGCCGTGGACACCCGCCCCTCCATCTATACCACACACGTGTGTATCAGATTGGCTGTCACGGCTTCGCCTAGTGACCCATATCAGATCGTGATAAGACTCGATCTTGGGGTAGATACACGCCGGCGGCTGACGCCCTCCGCACTTGTTGATGCCCCGCGTATACTTTATCTTCAAGGTTGATCCTGGTGCGGGAGTAGTGTCAATGCCCGCAAACTGGTCTTCATTTGAATATGGAGATGTCTCTTCTCAATAGAGTCGACATCATCACCATGTCTTAGGTACTCTCCTACCTCACACCGGACAGGCATCTTGAAAGCGCAACAGCATTTGTGTTGTCAACGGCCTTTTGATGGCAGTGTATGGTTATGGTTTGCCGAGCTTTTAGTCAGGCTGGAACTGGCATGTTTTCTCTGCATCTGACTATTGCAAATTCTCGGACCTTCCATCGACTCTCAGCTGCCTGTTTCAGTTGATTAATGTCACCCGAAGCATTTGTCATATCTTTGCTCACGAATTCGACCAGCTTGCATATTTTTGCCGTATCCTGCAACATCCCGACCCATGAGAGCACCGGATTTAATCGAACTTTCTGCGAATGACTATACCCATTTATCTCAGCTCCGTTTTGGCTTTGGGGCCTTAGAGTTTGTTGGGGGTGAATGGACACAGCCAGAAATCACTCACGGCAGTAGATTCCCTAAGAGGTTTGGATGCCAAGAAGCAGTATGTGGCCAATATCCGAAGTTTTCTGAGACTCCAGTCATTGCGATCTGGCAAAATACGGAGACCTGTTTGTTGATGGCCCTGATTTCTCTCTTACTCTAGCCTCGAATACGTGAGAGATTGGCCTTGGCAGCCGGTTACTGTCTGAGACCAGAGGAGATTATATATTAGTCGTTGACTCTCCAAACAGACCGTTCATGAAATCGTGTCGATGGTACGAAAGAGTATACGATCGATCAACTCCTCCATTCATGAGCAAAGATGAAGTGCTGTCATCTTCAATCCTACTTAGCCTAAGAGGCTCGTACGGATCCGTAATGGTGGTGTGACACTCCGTCGGCGAATCTTCGTGATGTAACCAAATCGTTCCAGGCATCTTGAGGCCAATGTAACCCTCCAAGTTTGTTGAGGCACATATCAAAGTATGATGGTGTACCGGTTCAATTTGTAGGTATAATATGGCAAGATTCGAATCGTGGATTCCGGTGGTATTAGGGAACTACAGCAAAGCAGCCCAAAGCTCGGCAATCGGGACTGAGTGGATGGCGAGAATGCAGGGTCATCATATGAGAGAAAGTAGAGTGAATCAATTTTATTAAACAGAGCACGGGTTTACTACATTGAATATGCCTTACGGTGTTCTACTGTGGATAGGTATGAAATAGGTATTTGAAGATTGTCTGGCCGAGAAGACTGGAGCGTGGGAGATGTTGGGATGTGGGCACTTATGTAATTGGTGTGAATAGTGGGGCGCAGAGGTGCCTAGGTACCTACCTAATTGTACCTTGCACTAGCGCACCTATTTAGGTATTCCACATTACCTAAGCATCCAAAGGGGCACGTTTTGACAGTGGCTGGTGAGCCTTCAAAGCCTCCGCACGTGACCCAAATTCGCACAAACTAAACTCGCTTCCCAAGAAAATCACCAGCCAGTCACAAAGCGTAGCGAAGGAGAAGAGCCCCGACAGAACTGTAAAACTTGACCCCACGCGAAAAGTCATCCATCACCACCATCACCACCCAACACCCAGAGACGTCTACGGAACCCCAGTCGTCAAAATGGTCAACATTCCGAAGACGCGCAAGACCTGTATGTTCTCGTATGCCCGGAAAAAGGATATGTGCAGAAAGACAAAAATTACTAACAATTTCGCAAAGACTGCGCTCGTGAGAACAAGCACACCCTTCGTAAGTACTGACTCGAAGCATCTTTCGACTTACGATGGATTTTCCGCCAGCGTTTTGCGCATCCTCAACACGTTACTGGTTACTTATGAGGAACTGTTGTAATTGACTTTCGGTTTGTGCAGACAGGGTAACTCAGTACAAGGCTGGAAAGGTAAGTTTCTTCTGCTGAGTGAAATATCGATTTTGCAAACCACTAATCACTCACTACTCGCAGGCTAGCCCGTTCGCCCAGTAAGTCACACCCCGAGCCTGGATTCCATCACGCGCAACGAAAAGCATATTCCATTATCGATATCTCCCTGATCCATCATATTTTACGCGATTCGATCATGTCCTCCGGCAAGCAGTTTGGCGAGTGCCTGCTTTTGAATTCTCAGCCAGTAAACGATGTGCCTGGATGTTGGGTCGAGCAAACTGGCGAGTGAGACAGGCTCAGTTGGCATACCGATTGACCCCGAAGCTCGGATATTTCAACGTCGTATACTGACATCGGTTTCAGGGGTAAGAGACGTTACGACAGAAAGCAGTCCGGTTACGGTGGTCAGACCAAGCCCGTCTTCCACAAGAAGGCCAAGACCACAAAGAAGGTCGTGCTACGTCTCGAGTGCAACGCATGCAAGGCCAAGAAGCAGCTGCCTCTTAAGCGATGCAAGCACTTCGAACTTGGGTACGGCCTCCACTCTCCGGCATATAAGCTCCTAAAGGCATGGAAAACTAATCATTGTTCCATTACAGTGGTGACAAGAAGACTAAGGGTGCTGCCCTCGTTTTCTAAACGCGCTATATTTTTAGCAATTACACCCCAATATGACAAATTAAAAAAATATCGGACGCTACGACGATGACGAGACTTGCATTTCGTGGCGAAATCATGGACCAACCTATTCGACGTAATGTCGGGCACCCTGACAGCCCCGTAGCATGAGTAGGCTCTGGATCAGGACTGGGTTCATAGGGTTCACAGGTTTCCGGAGTTTGACTACGGCATAGGCGAAGAAGAGAGCGGTGATTGTTCCCGTACAGGCTCGGTCCACAATGTGCAGTTCCACAGAACAATTTAGCCGCGTGTGTTGCTTCGCCGCTTTCTTTGCATCGTCGACTTGTGTTTTGTGATGTTGCACCTTTATGGCCTGTCTCAAGTCCAGCCCGGGTCTTGATCATGAAGAAACTAAACTATTTTCGACCGGTGCTCTTTGAGTGATGACCTATATACCGACTCTTCTCCTGCGATCTACCAATTGCTTTTTACTCCTTACAAGTATCGGTCAAATAACTTTGGGGCCCCGTCAAACGAATACACCTTATCGCAGACCATGTATAGCCGAATTCCCTAACAAGACAATCGATCTTCCTATACGGATCCGTAGCGTGCCAGAAATTCATTAATCTGATTAGTTTTGTTTGCGAGCCCCCTGTGGCGATCATTAGAATCGCACGCATATGGTTTAGAAAATGTTGATTTGAAGTGATACTACTTCTAAGATTAAAGTCATCAGACTCTAAACCTCGCAAACTCCTAGGAACACTTTAAGTATACCTCGCACATACTTGGTTGGTTATTGCAGGGAACTTTTACAGTACTCAAAAGGCGCCAGCTGAGTGGCGCCGATCATCAGATTTGTATACTTCATGAGCTTTCCCTTCCGAAACCCAATATAGACAATGACTGCTCTCTAGTTGTAGATACAATTGCTAGAGCCGTTCGATCTCACTCCACGCCCGCTAATTTTTTGAGCTCGCTATATCAAACCATCTTTTTTATCTCGAATTCGTTCGAGTCGTTCCCGTTGTGCATGCGGCCCGCTACCTGACAAGCGACTCCAAGCCTTCCATGGCTCGTCGATTGCTTTCTATTTGGCTTTCGTGCCAGAAGTCTTAGCCTGTGGTGAAGTGACGGGGGTAAGGCGTGGCATGACAATGACGTAGACCGAATCTGCATATATACACATATTCTTCTGCCCCTTCAAATGGCGCATTATCACAGCTGGGTCACATTGTTCAACAGCGTGACCTCCTCGCCGGGCTTGAAGGCCGGCAGGCCGATGTAAGGGCAGTCGGCGCAACGGAAGGCATCGCCTAGACTGCAGCTCCCGCACGAACCCACCTTGCCCTTGACGGTAAAGTCCAGCTCGAGATCGTCGAGATCGTCGGCGCCGAGCTTCAATACTTTGAGGTCAGCATCCGCCTTGGCGCGGCGCGCCTTGTCCTCTGCTTCGAGGCGGGCCGCTAGGCCACAGGTGCAATCTTTGCAGGCGCGCCGCCGCTTGCCGATCTTGGGGATACATTCTGCTGCTGTATGGCGAGATATATCAGTACTACGTGGTTGAGCAGGCTAGCTGGTGACAGAGCGAAACGTACGGGGCTGAAATTTCCGGGTCATATCTTCCTCCGTCAATAGCGTTCCCTCATCTATAATATCATCGTCGTCGTCGTCAAAACCGTCTAAATCATCACCCGGCAGAAGACTTATCGCAGGCTGTGGCTTGGCGAGAGGCACACTACCGGTGTTAATATCGCCATTGCTAAGCACGCCATTGCTTGCAAGTTCACTAGTGACACCGTTCTTCTTCTTGCCGCCCAGACGTAGTAGTACTGGCGCCTCCTCCTCGGCCTTCTCAAATGTGCCATCTCCTTTCGATACTAGACCGGCAAGAATGGCCTCAGCTTCGGGAAGCGAGGGCCCTTCTTGTGGGCGAAGGACGGCGCCGGGCTTCATGGACGCCGTGACGGTATCGTACACGCGGCGTGTAAGCAGCTGAATGGCTTCGTCTCGCCTTGCGCTGGCGCTGTCTGTGAGCACGACTACGAGGTCGTATGTGGCAATGGGAAGGGTAACTAGGCCGGAGGAAAGACGGTCGAGCATGGTCAGATCGGATGACGTGCGGTCGAATATTGTGTAGACATTGTGGAGGGCCTCCTCATGCGAGGCGATAGATGGCGGAGCCAGCAGCAGTGTGCGCTGCACAGTCATTTTGACGAAGGGGAAAGATGACGATTTTCTTGGTGAGTGTCTGGTTAACACGAGATGTTGCGCGCGGGTGCGCAATCGGTATCCTCGGCTGGAAAATAGCGAGGAGGAAACGGACAATGGTAGGTGAATATTCGTCTGGAAGCAAGCAAGTGAGTGAGTATATGGACTGGATTGCGTCTACTTCCTCGTAGTTGGTTGTATAATAGGTACGAAGAAGAAAAGATGATTTTTGCTACTACCTAGGCTATGATGTATAAAAGGGCTGGTAGGAATAAATCAATCCAGATCAGGTACGTAGTAATCCGTAGTGTACGGACTAGGTTAGATGGACTTAATGGGGCTTACCAATCAAGATTTGTATTCACTTCGGCAGCTGTCTCGATCCCTCTTTTCCATCCGCCGATTGCGGCCGGAACTTGGAACTTGGATTAGGTAGAACTTTTTGGGGGGGGGGGGGGGGGGGAGGAAGTGGTGGTGGGAGCTGGAGACTTCAGTGGGTGGGGTGTGGGTCCTTCTACGTCACATGCAACCTCCGTTAAAACAATATTTCGACATCGGTTGGTTGTTTTGATCGTTATAACCTCTTATTGACCTTTCGGACGTAAAAGTTGCCTTTTGGTCCGGATCTTTAGAGCTTTTATCTTGCATTTTGATTTTCAGGTGTTGTTCATGTTTTTTACATCCTTATAAGGTGTATTTATTTCAATCCATAGAATTAAAATATAGCCGGTCTCACGTCTTCTAGTGCCCCACTATGGAAACTCACGATATTCACTTTTCAACTGAGGAGAAAGTCTTCTACATTCCATCCTCTGCAGCGAAGCAAACCTCCACCGCAAGTCCCATGTGCTAAAAAAAAATGCAACTCACCATCGCCACCATCCCCATCGCATGGTGAGGGTTGATTTCTTCACTTCTCTTCTCCCCAAATAATCCTACCGCTTACGCAAGAGTAGGTTCTTATCCCATTGTCTACATATCATGAGTTCCAGTTCATTTACTTCGTCCCATGATACAGCCCGGGTCTCCCAGCAATAGAACCTAAAAGATGGTGATAGCGCTCAGTCGCCATTATTCTGACTCTCCCAGGGCACCATCCAGCTCCAGCTACCACTACGTGAATCCAAGCTCTTGACTGATTGTTAAGAGGGGGCCACGCAAACCTCATCTTTGATTGTCATCAACATTACGGACGTACAAGCAAGAAACATTCAATGGCCCATCTCCTTCACTAGCATCCATCCTTCACCCACACCTATTCTTCTCCACCACGCACACACACACACACAAAACACACACACAAACACCCCAATACACACACACGCCTCTTACCAAGATCACAAGATGTCTACGATTTCAGCAAATTGCTGCTGCTGCAGCAACAGCAGCAATAGCTGCTCTGGAGACAGAACACCGAGCTCACCGCCCTCCTATACCACCGAGTGCGCAGGAGGGAGACACATGATTGAGGCCATGCACCGCAGTCCCATAGTGGAGCCCGACAACAACGACAACAACGCATTCTCCCGCGCTAACAGCGACTCAATTTCGCTAGCCTCGATAAACTCCTCCGTACGTAAAAATATCACCGATTCTACCTTACCTACTTTACTCTCCCCAGCAGGTGACCCAAAATTAACACGTTCCACAGCCACCTGCCTACGACACTTTATTCCCCCAGCATTATGATGGAGGCAGCAGTTACGGGACCTTCTACGGCCGTGCGCCGTCGCCGGGTCCCGCTTTAATCGATATCGTGGATGCAGGCACTTTCTTCTCAGACTCGGACTCGTCGTCTTCGACGCTGGCCCATTTCAATCCGTACGCGGAAGAGGGCATCACCGACTGGGGCGAAGTTATTCTGATAGCAACGTATTCGCTGCTGATCGTGCTTACGATATGGTTCATCGGCGCCGTTCTCTCCGGCGATCTCTCGTTCTGGAGCTGATGATGATGATGATTTTTATTTTTATTTTTATTTTTTATTTTCCTTTCTTCTTTTTACCTGTCTGGCATCGACTACGTAAGGAACTACCACGTTTCAACCGGTATTTATTCCCTTTTGCTAACGAGTCCGTGTCTAGCGGGCAGTGTCCCAAGCGTCCTTCATTCTTTTTTTTAAAAAAAAAAAATTATAAAGGCCGTCACGATACCTATATAGCGTAGTACCAATGGAGGGTACAAGCGATGAAACCTCCGCAACAAAGGCTGCCAAGACCTGTCTACATACTTCCCGCCCAATATGCCACACACACACACACACACACACACACATTCCCCCTCCATCCCTTCCCCGCTGTAGGCTATATCGAAGAATTTCTTACGAGGACACGAGAACATGAATAGACATTCTATTTCCTTTCGTTTAATTTCTAATTAGAGGGCGTGGGGTTTTTTCCGGTTTTTTTTTCTTTTCATGCATGTTTAGGGTAGGGGGGTTGTAAATAGAATGCCGTGTTCATAGTAGATAGCAAAGCAGCAGCAGCCCGAGACGGACAGATGGGATTAGAGGAATACCTGATTGAGAAGAGAGCGGAATGTTTTCGAGCGAGATAGGCTATCGAGGAGCGAAACATACTCATGACACAATAAATGCGAATCTACCAACTGACTGACTGACTGACTGATTATCCTTATCCATCGCCTCAGCGACTACCTAGGCAAGATCGATAGATACAGTCGAGCCCAGAAGCCGTCTCCACATCGCCGTGCTCTCCGCATCCGCCATGCCCTGCGTCAACGTAGCCCGATTCCCTATGATGATCAGTCCGGCCTTCGCACGTGTCAGCGCGACGTTCATTCGCCGCAGGTCCTTCAGGAACCCTATCTCGCACGATTCATTGCACCGCGTCGTCACGAACACCACGATATCCGCCTCGCGACCCTGATATCCATCGATGCTCGAGACCTCGATATTCTTTATTCCGGCGAGCTTTTTTGTCAGGACCTCCAGTTGCTGCGTATACGGAGTCAGGACCGCTATGCTCTGCTCAGGTGGCGACGAAGCCTCCCCTTTCGCTTGGCCGGGACTCGCCTCCTTCGGCTTGGAGAGCAGACTGCAGACTCGGTGGCAAAGAAGTGCTTGACCTTCGTTCGATTTGGACTTTCGACCGAGCTTGTCTTCTTTGGTTGCGCACTCGATGAATACCGTCCTCGCCTTCTCCTGCTCATCGATGGGGTCCACTGGCCAAGGAAACATCGAAGAGTCGAGGGATCTATCCTTGGGTTGAATTCCAGTGCGAAGCTTACCATCGTAGAATTGCTCCGAGCTGAATTTGCTGATTGAGGGATGCATGCGATATTGCGTGTCGAGCATGAGCTTCCGAAAGCCCGGGTCCGGTCCTGACGGTTGCTTATACAATCTCTCGAACAGAGAGACGTCAAAGTCGAGCGCAGTGGCGACCTGTTGCACCGTGGGTCTGAGCTGAACATGGTCTCCAACAAGTAGCGCCCGTTCGCAGCCTTTGGTCAGTGGGACGAGCGACGCCGGCTCGGTTTGCTGTGAGGCTTCGTCGATGATGACGACCTCGAAGGTCTGTTTACGCAGAAGACCGATACCGGCACCAATACACGTGGTAAAGACAAGTCGGCAGGCCTTGACTCTCCTCTGCGCATCCTTCAGGTTTCTTGGATGAGAATAGAGTTCCATACCCGCCATTGCGTCAAGGGTGTATGGCCTTAGATCGGCCGCGACTTTCCGGACCTAAGCACGGTTAAATCTCGTCTCAAAGTTGAAGAAACTCACACTTACCTCCGTGCTTATGCGCAATACCGACTGCTTCTCATGCTTCGCGACCGCTAGATACCTTCTCATTACGTTATCGACCGCATTATGTGTAGGCGCTGTGACTAGTATGCGCTCTTGGTAAAGAGCTTTCTCAAGAGCAATTATAGCTGCGACTATTGTTTGAGTCTTTCCTGTGCCAGGGGGTCCCCAGAGGCACACAAGCGGATGTTCCAACGCTGCTGCAACTGCAGCATTCTGGCTGCTATTCAACTCTTGTTGGGCAGGAGAAACGAACGGGAAAGAGATGGGAGGCGAAGACGGAAACCCTAAGAGCTGTTCCGTGATGGAGCAGCAATCCATGTCGGTGGCAAGATTCGTGACTGCATCAAACATAGATTTTGTAGTGACGAAGGGTGCACAATAAGTCAGCTGCCACGAACATTTCTGATAATACGGCGGCAAAGGATGCAGACAGCGAAATTTTGCCTTTCCCTTCTCCGAAACGATCACGAGTGCGTCCATAGAGTATGGCTTTGATAAGGGCGCATTGGTAGGTAGACTGGCTGCTTTCAGCCGTACGTGTGCGGAGCGTTCAGGCGCCCCTCCAGGCGCGTCAATTCGGAAGTTAAACTCAATTTCTCCTTTTTCTTCAGCTTCCGCTTTTCCATCAACTTCTTCTTTTCCATCAATGGCCTTGGGAGGTTCGTAGTGCAAAAGGTCGTCTCGAGTTTTCGCGTTCTCGTCAGCTTCGCCGATGTGGTCTAGCGCAATCCCGAACATATTGTGCTTAAAATGACTGATTAGGGGTTCGTCTCCTTCCAGAAGACGAGTGCTCTCCGGCTCGAAGCATTCTAAGAAAATATCCAGGGCCAGCGCCGGAGATCGAACAGTAAGAGCTACTAGTTCAACAAGCTCAGCGAAAATGATTGATGACATGGATTGTATTTGCCTGAGGACACTTTTCATTGGTCCTAAAACTAACTCTTGTGCGTCGTTAGCAGACAGAATTAAACCTCGGAGTATATCAGGGGCTCTATTCTGGATCGCAGCGGCCAATTCCTCTGGGAAGGCGTTCCAGTTCTCGATTCGCGCAAAACAAATTGAGAGAAAAGGATTCAAGTCTAAGGATTCGAATACCGCTCGAAGAATCGTGGCTGGAGTCAGAGCAGTCGAAACTGGTTCGTCTATCAACCTTAGAAGGTAGTCAACGGATTCGAGCAATAAGCTCTTCGCGTTGTCTTCCCGAAGGTATTTGAAGACGGCCAACAGATCATTCAGAGATTGAAGATCTTTTAGAAAAGAAAGATCGTGGCTAGCCATACGAGTCACATATTCAGGCCCCAGGGGCAGATCAGAGGGAGAAATCGAGTATTCCTTCGGCTGCTCGTCGAATAGGGGCATCGTCTCCTCAGTGTCAATATACTCGAGCCAAAGATCAAGTGTATGCATAGATTGGACATCTCTGTTGGTAATTGCATAGATCTCCTAAAATCCATCAGTACAATGGTTTGGCATCCGGCGCCAGGGAGATTAACAGCATATACAGTCTCCAAGAGGGCTACGCAAAATTCAAATAATGTAACGGCAAGAGTACGTTGACTTACCGCCGCAAGCACGCCATTTCTATTGACTTTACCTATATGTCTCTGTAGGCCGCGGCTGAATTTATCGAGGGCGACGCTGACGATGAAGTCAAAATTGAGCCCAGTATCAAGGGTCTCCTGATGTTGGCGGCGTCTATCTCCTTTATTGGTGATGTTGCGGAAAGAGTTTTCATTCAAGCCGCCGTGCCGAATGTGAATCCAAGTATTACTTCTCCGCCCTTCAAATAATTGGAAGGAATTATCGCCGCAGCATAGGCGATAATTAGTCTTTGTTGGAAGACACAGTCGACTTTGCAATTGAGGCCCTTGCGAGTGCGGAAAGGCGAATAGCCGTACGCAATCATCCACCAGGCAATCTTGCAACCTTTCCACCTTCTTGGGAATATAGATAGCTATCGTGAGTCTCTCATCGACACGAAGAATGATCAGTTTCCTGTGGAACAGCTCTAGTGACCAGGCGGCTTCTTCCAGAAAGGTGGCCATCCTATCGTGCGACGAGTCATAGATACGCTTCCATCGGACCCTCGGATGGTCTAGGCCAAAGCAGCTGAGCTCCTGGCGACTCACTAAGCTCGACGAGCAAAGGGCATTCATTACAAGACTTGGCACACCGGGAAGAGCTGGTAGTTGACTGATCGTCCAGGCCTTCTCCTCAGCAGTCAGGCTATTGAAATCAAAAAAGTGTACAAGATCTTGGAAAGGTGTCCTGTTGCTTCGGCACCACTTGAAGGCGAGTTGGACGAGCTCAAACTCTGAAATAGCAATTCCATCGCGATTCAAAAGCAGCTCGATAGCATCAAAATCATAGCCGATTAGGTCTGTCGCATCAAGGATACCATTTTTACTTAATTGCTCTGCTGCTTCATGCAGCACGTCGATTACAAATGGAGCAGCTTTGGGGGCAGGCTTTGGTACGCTTTCCAACCTCTGGGGAACCTTAATGGAATTACCATCAACACATTGGGAGAAAAGACGATTGAGCTCTTGACATTCGGGCGCCATTGGCCCTTTAACCTTTGCCCAGTCAAGGTAGAGATTCTTCACACGGCCCAAAGAGCCGCTAAAGTACTGGGAAAAGTACTAGAAATTTGAATTAGCGAGTTAAGTACGAACAAGCAGGCAGTATTTAGTTGCGATAACGCTGCTAGACTTCCAAAACTTACCTCCAAGCGATCATCATCGGTTATACCCTTAAAGTTGACTGGCTCCCGCGCGGCTGGATATTCTGCGGGTTGCGAGATCTTCGATGGCATGAGGTCTTCATCCCAGCAAACGAAGACTAATAAAGATATGTCATCAGTCGGAGTCATTCTAATAACAAAGTTTCAACATACAAGTATCTCCATCGAGATCCCCGCCGGACATCATATCAGCTGATGGCCTCCTCCCTCGTATTGGAAATACGATGCAGTCTACAAGGTGTGATAATTCTGGCCGTGAAACGAGCTCAAATTTCTGTAAATCTCCTGGGTGAAGGCATGGATTCCGCGTCACCAAGACATGGGCATTCTTGAGCGTTTGGGGGAGACCGTTCTCATCGGTTGTAACTTTGACGTGGCATTGTCCTTCCTTTAGCACGCCCCAGGCATCGCATACACCGAAGAGGAGTCTCGATTTCGGTACGAGTATTCGACACTTCTGTACTTCAGCCTTTTTCATCTTTGACTTCTCCGCATTGATCTGCTTGAGGATCTCCGGCCTGACCTCCTCCAGGGATTGCATTAATACTCTTTCTGCGAGGTCAGGCTTGTTGATGTAACATAAGAATCTAAATGCGGCTCGCGGGTCTTTATAAGCTTCATCAAGAAGTTGAAAATGCTGTCTCTGTTTCTCCAACAGAGTTTCTGCTGATATTCCTAACGAGTTCAAGAGGATCAAGACTTCATCGTTAAGATGGCCATAGGTGTAGGGCTAGGAGTGGGATCAGTTCAAAGAATATCGACACAGACTTACTTCCCACCAATAAGCTGACCTTTGACCATTCAACAACAGAGAAGGACATATCTGGGCAACCTGAGAATTTCTTCATAGACTTCCGGAACTTGAGATGCGTGGACGGGTCCTTCATAGTCGGATCCAAGGTTACCACACCTTTGTAACTCCTATATCTAATCTGGAAAACTGATGGACTATATCTCTTATCACGAAAAGTTAAATGCAGACGGCGAGAGAGCTCCTGTGCGAACTTGGGAGATATTAGGCCGCATCCATCCGTGAAGATATAGTTGGCGTCCTCGACATCGGGAATGTCTTCGCATCGGCTAGGGTCCACTCGGGTGACTACGGTGGCGGATGAGAATAGTAGACCAATCCGTTTCGCTTTCTTGGCTACGGTCTTCATCTTACTGAAGTCGCCAAACGACTCAATCCGTGCCGATATGTCCTTCTTTGAGGCGGCCAAGAGCAAGCAGGATCGAGACTTGAGCTGGCTATTACTGTGACCATAGAAGTTATAATGGACTCCCCGTAGCTCAATGCCTGTCCGTAATAGGTTCACTATGTAACCGGTGGATTCCTTGCGCGTCCATCGTTTATCTCTACCATTTTCGTCGGGCACATCATAGAACGGACGAAAGGCTGAGAAAGAGATGAGTACTATCTCGCTGTGTTTGAGGCCTTCTGTGGCTCGATTGTGGCTCAGCTTTTCAAACCTCATTGAAATGTGTGAGTGATGTGTTGTATCAGAAACCAAGCTGATGGCTTTGACATAGCCATGCTTGTCCAGAAGATGAGGTTCTGGCAATGGAACATCGTACTTCCACTCGGAATCGGAGAGTGTGACGTCCTGCAATTTCTTGTCGTAAGATCTGAAGTTCACCTTTTCCATTATATTGGTGATTTGTACGCTATCACGAGTCTTATTGAGAAGTTGTGAGCTCCATACCAAGCTAGGCTAGGTAGGTAGAAAGATGGGAACGACTTCAATGAAGGGGATGAGTGGAGTGTCCGTTTGTTCGGGCTGCACGTCCGTATGAAGCAGTAGGTAAACAGACCATCTTACTATAATAAGGCCATGATTGGTCTTCTTCTTTTCGACCCCTCACTTTCTCACTGGGGGCAGTCTCTCTGCATACTTAATGGCACGCTGCCTTCGGCAAGTACCTCGTACGGACCCGTACGGATTAGGTAATACCACCTGCACGGTGATGGCCGCGGAAGGGCGCCGGCACCTCGATCACAAACATCTCGTCGTCACATCTTTCACGCGTCCCGCGCAGTAGGCAGGGTAGGTTAGGTACTTCTACTAAAAAGAACTGTGAGATCGGAGCCAATGAGAGCAACTTGACTGTCCCGCGCGCCTACATGCTAGATATCTACGCAGTACCTACACTAGTGCACGCAGTAATCTGTACACTAAGCTCAGGTAGATCTGATCATCTGAGAGATTCTTCATAAGATGGGGACCGACCCAATCAGCATACTTAGGTACTTACTAATGAATACGGACAGGATACGGAATACCTACGTACGGATCTGTTTGTACAAAGCGGGTGTCAACCTCGGAGAGAGACTCACAGCCTTGGAGACATGACGTCAAATTCTCAAGAGATCCATACGGATCCGTATTTAACGGATGCAGAAGTGTTTATTCCGTACGGACTACGGACGTACCTACTGCGTACATGTTAGGAATCTCCCAGGTAGGTACCTACTTACACTATTCCGTATATACGGCGTATGTACGGCACGGCACGTACGGACGTATAATGTAAGCATATGCGGACGGAATAGAAATGCGATGCACGATGCACACTATGAATCACGATCGTCCGTCCGCAGACACATCGACGGGGCGGTTGATGTGATTCCTTACTGTTCAGCCAAGACCGCGAAACGATAGGTAGAAGCAGTTTTATACGGGGATCCGTAATTTGTGCATTTGACAGAAAAGGGAAACTATCATGGACCGATCCGGCACTATGGAAGGAGGTACACGTTCCAGCGCCGGATTGGTGGATTCATCGGATTTGTGGGGCATCGACTACGCAGTAGCTTCCAGGCAATGTTGACGCGTTGATGTGGCAACGAATGTCAACATTTTCCTTGCTACGGATCCCTAGTTAGTGTGTTGCATTTATGTGCATTTATCAGTTCAAGTCCAGTTGCACTATTGACAATTCCAAGAGCAAAAGGGCCTTGTCAAAAAAAATAAAAAATCCAGATCTTTTATCCCTACTGAAGAGGTCGCTATTTCTACTGACGCGTTGCATCCCTTTTTTTGGTCCTTGTGCGACATCGAATCCAATCAAGGTCGTCCCCCCCTAAGTACGGTTTTTTTGCTTTTTCTTTCAAATGCCGTTTGCTGAGCCGCTCCACAATTTGGAGATTCACGGTTATTCATCCTCCCTTAATATCTCAATGGAAGAAGAAACAGGGTCATATACCGGCGATGTCGGCTACAGCGACGATGTGCTCCAGTTAGAACAGGAGCTTCAGGCAAGCATTGAGACAGACGATGACTACGACGTGACACAGAATGGGGCGCACGGAGCAAGGGAAGAAGAGGATAAAGAACACTCGGTGGGAAGTGATGATGATTCTTTCCAGTCGGATGACAGGGAATTACCGTATGTTGAACGATCCGGGAGTGCTGCCACGGCGGCGTCAAATATGTCTGGTAAAACTCGGAAGTCCATGAAGAGCGATCAGACCGGCTCCCAGCGCGACGCCATGGATGAAGACGTCTTCACTGACGAGAGTCCGCGCAGTTCCACCGGCTCATACGATGTCAGCTCCGAATCAGGCAAGGTAGTAGACGTCGACAACCTCACGACCATCACGCACTCATCTCGCGTCTCGACCGCCTCCCAATATGACAAGGAAGACTACGTTCCGACGAACCGAGAAACTCCCCGGCCACCTCTCAGAACCTCCTCCGACGCGCGTGGCATTCAAATTTCCTCCCCCCCGTCCTCTACCATCGGTTCCACGCGATCATCCAAGAAGCAGTTCCCGACCGTCTCAAGAATAGGTACACCCTCGGCTTCGGCGCAATACTCTCCTAAGAGGATGTCCACACCGCCGCGGTTCAAGTCCCGCCACGAGGCGCCCCTCGTGCTCTTGCACGTCACACTGCTCCCGCTACGATGGATGTGGGGAGACCTGGTTAATAGCTTGGACCCCGCCGAGATGAGCAAGGAGGCAAAGACGCTGCGGAATTCATGGCGCATGCTACAGGATCGCGTCGGCGACACGGTGATCGAGCGAGGTGTCCTGTTGGGCCACCCTCAGAATGACTATGAGGTTCTCGAGGAGCGTCTATTAGAAGCACTGGATCTTCCCGTTCGCCGGCGCGCTCGGATCCTCGAATGCGGTCACTACTATGGTCCCTCGAACGAATCGACGATCGTAGACGACGAGGACAACGAGGACGATGACGACGACGACGACGACGACGGTGAAGATCGGCGATGGTCGGGACCCAAGCGCCAATGGTGCGCCACGTGCAACAACGAAATCCGACTCCCACCCAACGAGGCTAAGGTGTTTCGCGTTAAAGTCTATGCTAGTAACGGGCTGATGCGAGCCGGCGCCTGGGAAGCGTGCTGGAAAGAGATGGAGCGCGTGGACGTGGAGCTGGAGCCGATAGTCGAGCCCGCGCTCCAGGATGAGATCGTGCGGCTTGCCGCTTTGCAACAGGAGCGCGAGATGGCGGAGCAGGAAGAGGATGAGATCGCGAGGGAGGCGGCAACGCAATCATCGTCACGGTCCGAGACAAATGAAGCGGCTGATCGTCGCCGACGAGATGAAGAGAGGCTGCGCGAGATATATGGATATATCCCTTCGCGTCGGCAGTCTTCTTCTCGTTCGTACGGCCCACGGCCAACAGAGCCTGAAGATGCTCAGGTGGCGTCTTCGCGGAGGCTTCTGATACAGTCTGTCAGGGCCCTGGCGCAGGACCGCAGGAACATAATCATAGTAGCATTGAGCGTGTTCCTGCTGATCGCGCTACAAACCGCGCAGGCCGAGCCGCCTTACGAACCTATTATTCATGTCATGAAGACCATACCGCAGATACGGCCGATGCCTATCGCGGGTGGTCCTACTGGGCAGGAACAGGAATCCACCCGCCGCATGGAGTCCCATTACGCACAGTCAAGCTACTTAACAGCTGAACCCTTCAGAGAAGAAGCCTCGACGTATAGCGATGTAGCGGCGTATGAAGAGGCGTCCCAACCATTCCAAGTCACCGAGCGGGCAGAGACATTTGGCGATAACAGGAAGGTCTACTGCAACAGCCCCGCAAGCTCTTCATCTTCTAAAGTCATCAGCGAATGGGAGTGGGTAGTGAAGGAGGAAGCGCAAGAAATGACAGAGAAGAAGGTCGTGAAAGTCGTCCACACCGTGACGGAGACACAGACGCATACCTACACGGAATTCCAGACCGTTATACTTAAGGCTACCGGGGTCCCGCTGCCCCGGTCCTCATCGAGTATTGGATGGGCGATTGAGAACGACCTAGCCTGCAGTGATCCTGCGCTTGATTGTTTCGTGCCGGAGTTCAAGAGGGTATGCGCCGCCACTCCCATTCTCGAGCCGGAGCCGGAATGCGCCGTCGATCCTCTGCCCGATTGTATCGTCGAGCCCTCCGAAGAGCAAGAGGAGGTTGCAGTCGAGTGAAAAGATCTACGTTTCATTTCGGAAGGCGGTTTAATTTTTTTTAATGATTTCGAATACCTTGGTTTGGCTCGCTCATATCATCGGCGGGATTTTTACATCTTCTTTCTGTTTGGGTTTGCGCGAATCATGTCTGCACGCCGTTTGTTTAGGTCGACGAGAATACCAAGTTAAGAACAAGAAAACAAGAACAAGAACAAAGTTCACGAGCCAGGGGTGTTTGGCTTCGTATGTTTGGAGCGAAAAGTGCGGTGTCCATATTTTTTTTTTCTGCGTCCGGAGAGCGATAGATCGACGATGCTAATGTGCTGCGTTGCGTTTCACTTCTTTGATTACCATTTGCATATTTGTCTTCGATAAGTGAATGTTAATACACTGGTACAAAGTCTACTACTCATCTCTCTCTCTCTATCTCTCTCTCTCTGGCCCTGATCATTTCGCAATGATTAATGACTGATGTGACCTGTCGCCGAAATATCTCTCTGCTTTAAATGACGTTGACGTGGCGTCAGCGACCCCTAAGCACGACCACCAAAGAACATTGAGATCTACCCCCTGTCCAACCAAAGCCATGCCATGGTCATGCACGAGAAAGGAATCTAAATCTCCGTCTAGGACCCAATCACAGATAAACGAGATGAAGTAACTAGACCCCATTCACCTGCTCAAAGTCACCGTTGCCTAGGGCAAGAAGACTTCTTTTCTCCTCCCACAGGCCTAGTACAAATTGCAATCGATCTTCCCTACTTCCCACACTTGAGGGCAAAATATGGTATTCCAAGCCAGCATCAGCGAGAAGCGCGCAAAACTCCTCATGCACGCCCAACCACTCCGCCTGGTCAAGCGGCATTAAGCGAACGCCGTCATCAGTGAGCCAGCCAACGCCAGCCTCGCAAACGACGACGAGAGATCTGGCCATGCGGTCCCTCATCTTCACCCAATGCGGCGCGGCGCGCAGCGCATCGGCCGCTTCCGTGCCGACGTACTTCCGCGCGTAGACGACGGGATCGACGGCAGATCGGTCTGAGATGAACCAGGAGTTTTCTCGGAGCTTGGCCTTCTCGGCTGCGGATTGGGCTTCTATTATGAGCCGCTGGAGCTCTAGCGCTCGGTCTGGCGAGTTACGGATATCGATTCGGGTGAAGTCGTACTTCTTGAGGATGGTGCGGGCTACTTCTTTGATGATGGCTGGCTGTTTCGCCGCCGTCACCGGGCTCCGGTCAAAGTAATCGGATAATGCGTTGATGAGGGTTGTCTTGCCGGTACACTGGCTTCCGATTATGTAAATGTTGGGCGTTGCCATGCTTTCGTGCTGTAGTCCAGGCATGATGGGTGCGAGACTTTAGATGTTTTGGGAGACGATGTTAGTGTTTGATAGACGACAGAGAAGAGGCAAGACGGTAGAGTGTATAATGATGTACCTACAGCTATGTGTTCGGGTAAGATTGCAATTGTGTGTGTGGCTGTGGGCTTACGATGCCGACAAGGAGTGTTATATGTGATCACAATTAATGCACTATTTACTTCGTACATATCATGTATTCAACGCCGGCTTATCCAGTCGGTGTGGCGATCGCGCGTCAAAGGCTGACCAGAGTATTATGATTCGTTCCTACTGTCCCTCATCATATCACATTTGGCATTTCGAGAACTGCGTATTCCGTTTTCCGTGTTCTGATCCGTAATACTCGCGTGTGGAATAATAATTCGATAAGAATGACGGATACTGGCTGAGGGTCACGACTCGCTGTCACATCCGATTTCCTGGTGCAGCTTCCGATGTATTTTTTTTCCTTTGATCTAGCAAGTCACTCCGTCGCCCTGTAGCATCAGACGCAAAGGACGAGCCCGAGAGGAAGACGAGAGGCAAGATCAACCCTGAGGTGAGGGGCATCCACGTGATGGGCTCATGCTAAATATTCTCTTTTAGCTTGATCATCATATCAGTCAGGTCTATTCTCGGTCTTCTTTATGCCCATCGTGAGCCCAGTGACGACCAGAGAGTGCAGGCCTCAGCGTACGTATCGGAGGATACAACACGACACGCCTCTTAGACCAATACGGAGGATCCCACTGATAATATAGTCGACCCCGAATTGTGCAACGCCGGCTCTGTCTTGCCCGCCCGCCTACCGTCTTCATTTAGCTGGGCTGCCGTAGACGGTAGAATGGCTTAGTAATGGCAATGGCAATTTTCCCAACTGTTATATTTATTATACGGGCACGGGGTGATTACCATCTCATTATTTATTGAATAAACTTTTCCGTTACCAGCGCAGCCTTTTTTACCTATGACAATTACAAGAAAAGCGCATCCATAGTCCAGGCCCGATGAGGTACCGCGCATCATTTCAAATCACAGTAAAGCTGCTCAACACCGCCAAACTTTTTTCCGCCAATCAGCTGCTGAGAGAAGAAGAGAGAAAAAGAAGAGAAGGCCCCTGGTGATACGCCATTATGAAAAGAGGAAAGGCCATACAGATACGGATTACTTAGCCAGCATTTGACCTAACAAATACCGACCCGTCTGTTGTTGGCGAAACAAGGGCGGTAGTAGAATTATCATAGTCATCGTTTCCGCCGTCGCCTCCATGCGGACAAGTCACAAATTCGTCGTGCTGTTTCTCAGTAGCTCAAAGGGCACCAAAGTCCCTATGCCGGTTCATTTCACCACCTATATATTTTGCACGAGCTGGAGCATCTTTGTTGAAAGGGGAAGCGTCTCCAAGGGATACTTTTCGGTTGCAAACTCCTAATCGCCCCGCGACACTATTCGAAGATAAACGATTTGATCACGAGGCATGCGGTACTCCAGCAATACGGTCGCAGTAAACACGTTTTTTATTGGTTGGTTGGGGGTGAGTGGTGATCAAACAGCCAGATTTAATTTGAAAATCTCTTGAATATTTTTGCTGGTTCATCTCGGCCTGTGCCACATATGCGAAGGCTCGCGTTGACTATCAATGTACGACTCAATTCTGATTCGCTCGAATGTTTTGGTAGGCTGGGAGCATTGTTGTTATTTGGCTGATATGCGATTGTAGAGCCTGGATCGTGTTGTCCTTCTCCTTTTGAAGTTGACGGTGAAGTTCTTCATTTTGTTTGGCCAAGTCTTGATTTCGACCTTTGACTTCTTCTAGTTGAACAACTAAAGATTCCCGTTCCTTCAATGTCAATTCCGACTCCTGACTGGAGACTTTCTGAGTCTGATCCGAAGCTAAATCTTGGGCTTGCTTCTCCAACTCTGATATTCTCCGCAGTAATCTCTCTTTTTCGGTCGTTAGAGTCTTGACCTGATGTTTGAGTTTAGTATTTTCATTGTCAACTCCTGTGGCCGAAGGTTTGCGACCTCTAGTCACTCGCTTATGTCGTCCATCAGAAGAATCCTCGGTTACTTTTCTCTTAGCGGAAGCTTTGCGACCTCGAGTGACTCGTTTATGGTTTCCCTCAGAAGAATTCTCGGCCAACTTTCTCTTAGTTGACTCACCTTCAGCATGGAGGGCGAAACCGTATCCCCGTCCGAACGAGTCGAGCATCTGAGTGACTCTGCGTGTCGTAGTTGGGATTGGCTGTCCAAATGAGAGGATCGCAGGTGATCCAGTGGGAGAATAGATCGTATCTTTGTTGAGAGACGCGATTAGCTTGTCATCCAAGAACCAACCCTGACCGTGTCTTCTCAGATAATCTACGCAGCCTGACATCATCTTGCAGGACAGATCCCCCAAATTCATGCACCGAACCACCTCGAAATCTGATAAGGAGAGGAGACTGCCCTCTCTCATGGCGGATCTTAGAGAAATAGCGCTTGCGACTTGACTCGGATATTCGTCTGGATGGCAAAATCGAATCCTCAGTGCAATTTCCTCTCTGACACATACAGGAAACTCCTGTCTAATCAATCGCGTTGCCGTCGTGATAAAACTCTGAGCTTGCTTTCCCGTCCATTTGTGTCTTCTCCGGAATGTTGAAGAGCGAAACATGTCTAGTTTGTATGTGACAGCCGACCATGCCTGTGGACGTGAGGTGATGATGCATTCTTCTTCCTTTTCCGGGTTAGATTCGGGAATTACTGGAGGAATTAATTGAGGAAACGATAGAAACTCCCGCAAAAAGTGCTGATTAAAAAAGGCCGGGTGTCCTATTGTGAATTCTACTTGCACGATGAAATATAGCAGCATCCACGGAACGTGAAAGTAGTCAACCTCCTTATTATAGATGATAATGACTGGTGTGCTCGGGGGAAACAGATGATTTTGAGTCTTCTGTCTCGATACGAACTGTCGGGCAACGGCCGCGGGAAGAGGAGCACATAACATGTTCAGATTCGCGTTTTCGAGATGTTTCAGAACGATATCAACGAATTCAGATCGAGGAGGCTCTATGTTTCCCTCCATTGGCGTCAACACAGTCGTGTAGATTGGAAGGTTAGAACCAGGGCGTATTAACATCTCTATTCTCATCATGTCCTCATTGGTCAACTTCGTCTTGACTGGTTCCTCGCGAGGTGGTTCCTCCAATGGAGAGATTCGAAAAGCCTCTTCTTTGATAGCCTTTTGCTTTTCCTCGATAGTCCCTTCTTTTGAATAGTCCCATGAAGTTTCATGGCCATGATTAGATGGACCTGGTGAACTTGGGCTGTCAATATTTATGATGTCGGTTGGAGGTGCCTTGTCACGCTCAACGTCGGAATCTTCATCTGAATTGTTTGAAACCCCACCTGCTCGACGGGGAAAGCGTCGTTTCAGGCCTGATTGAAGCTCGCTCCAATTCTGTCTCTTTTCGGCAGGTAATTGCTGATACCAATCCTTCGCATCACCCCGCAGACCTTTGCGGAATACAGATTGCATCTTGATGTCTCGTTGTTCAGGATCTGATTCTCTCATAATGTAGGCCTCGTTTGTAAAGACGACAACGTCGTCAATATACTCTTGGGGGTCCTCCCATTGAGCACCCTCAAAGAGGGGCTGATCGGCCATCGACATCCTAGCTTCGCTCTCCTCTCTCTGTAAGCTGGGCGGAGGTCTTCACAGAGGTGAGAGCTTGCTGAAGGAAGCTTTTGGATAGTTTCACAGGCGGAGTCCGTTTGTTTGGAGATGAGGGAAGCGCATGATCAGATGATTTCCCCATGCGTAAACAAAACAAACACTGGCCTGCTGAGTAGTCAGGACTTCCCATAAACGAGTAGGTACGTCAAGTGTGAAGTACCTACGAAGTAGGAATCCGTCCTGTAAGTGCGGATCCGTACGGGATCCTCACGGGATCCATAACGAGGTAGGCACCTAAGTATCTAGCCCGTACTTACTCCAAATAGTTAGTGCGTAGATTAGATAAGATAAGAATAGCTCCTACGATAAGCTTATCAATTCATGTAGGTACCGAGTCAGTCGGATACTACCTAGGTAGTAGTTCGCGGCCGGCGTGATCCGTGCACGGAGGTAGTAGGTAGTGTAGTCCGTACCTATCTAGCTCTTCTTATTACCTACCTAGCTGGACTCAAGTCATAGTAATTACCTAAACCTCCTCATGAACCCCAAACTCACTCACACATGATGACATGATGTTGAAGCCAACCATGAGACAGTCTATGCGAGTGTTCAGGATATGCTTGGCGCACCCTAACCAGGCTCTATCCTTAAAGCCTCCCCCATTCCGGTATGGAAAGGACAGCATATGCCGGTTTTCCTCGGTCGCCTCCCTGCCTTCGGCCGGTGCTGTGGTAGTAGGCGCCGGGCCTAGCGGTATCACTGTTGTCGGCAATTTAATGGAGCATCAAGGTGCTGAACTGCCAAGTCATAAACGCAAATTGGTCTGGGTCGACCCCTACTTCCAGGGTGGTCGCGTAAATTCTCGTTACCGCGAAGTGCCAAGCAATACCAAGGTCAACCTCTTTGTGCAGTTCGCTCATGCCGTCTCCCCTTTCAAGACCATCGTCGAAACGACGCCCAAGCCAAATGCCTTGACTGTTTTACAGGACCTGCCCCAGGATCGAGGATGCCGCTTGAGCTATGCTGCCGATATGTGCCTGATGCTAACAGATGGGCTCGCTAAGCACCCTGAAGTTCAGCTACAGCAAGGCAAAGTGACGAGTGCTACTCTGGACGAGCAGACTAATACCTGGAAAGTTGACTTTGATAACGGCGCCTGCATTACGACATCCAAGGTTGCTCTTTGCACGGGCTCTAGCCCAATTTCCAAAGCATTGCCCGCTATCGAAAGCGCACATCAACAGGGTTTATTGAAGCAGGTGGGCTTGGATATAGCTCTTACACCGTCCATGCTAGCGAAGACCTTTGACCCCGCTGCAAATTCAACTGTTGCTGTTGTGGGTGCCTCTCATTCGGCTATTCTGGTGCTCATGAACTTGGTCAATTTGGCAGGTTCCTCGCACCCCCATCTCAAGATTAAATGGTTTACCAGAAATGCACTCCGCTATGCTGAATACATGGACGGCTGGATATTACGAGACAACACTGGTCTGAAGGGCCAGGCAGCCGAATGGGCTCGTCAAAATCTGGATGACGCGGCATTTCCCAGCAGTCCCGTCAGCAAGGTCATCACAAAAGTCTGGACAGCCGGTAACGAAGAAGCGGCTTACAAAGCGGAATTTCCCGGATGCACTCACATGATACAAGCTGTAGGCTATGGTCGGGATCCACTACCGCGTCTCGAAGTCATTAGAAAACATGATGGTGTCACGGCGCCTCTTGTCGTGGAATATGACCATCTTAACGGCCGTTTCTATAGGAGTGGAAGCTCGAAGGCGGAGCACGCGCGGGATTATGTTCCTGGATTATTTGGGGCTGGCATAGCCTTCCCAGAACGTGTCACAGATCCCCATGGAAATGTCGAGTATGCCGTCGGTTTTTGGAAATTCATGAAATTTGTGAAGAGGGTCGTCCCTGACTGGGTTAGCAAGCCGTAATTGTAAACCAGTCACGGCTTTCCCGATGAACACTACGCATAATTTGGCGGACATCTTTCCTGGGATATTTGGTATCGGTATATACTAGAAATCGGATTACTCCCTGAGTCTCGGGTTATATGATAGACAGACATCGGTTGGCGCTGGCGCTAACATTGCCTAAAGACTGCTTCAAGACATGGGTCATCTAGACTGGTTGAGCGGGCATTTGTGAATTAGCCCATCATGAATACACGTCTCTTTTCCTGCAATGCCAATACACAAGAGCTCTATATAGGCTCTTGAGCTCTACACGAAGCACATTATTGGGAAGGGGGCCGCAAAAACGACACCTAGGAAATAAAAAGGCATTCTGAATATACGCTTCCGAATATAGAGTGAGTGTGGATATTTCGTGCTTATTGAATATAGGGTGTTGGCAGTAAGAATGATATGAAAGTTCACTGCACTCATACGCTCTCCACGACATAACCCGCCGCTCTTAAGTCATCTCGGATCCGCTCAAGTCGAGTTCTTTCTCTCCACCTCCATTACATCTTCCGAGATTAATGCTTCATAAGGGTCAACATGTGTCTGAGCAAACTTTCTAGCCGGCACCTTCTTCATGAAAAGAATGTCTAATTCCTCATAGGTGCGGTCCTTGACCTCAGGGAGGCGGAAGTAAGACCAAACGAAGACGAGGAATGCCGTGCCGCCCCAGAAAAAGCCGCTCTTTCCACTCCAGTTCCATTCCACCGGGTTGACCATATAGGTGTTTAGGAATTGCGAGATGATGTTCGTGATCTGGTATGCTGTTCGTGAGAGCACCACTGCTAGGGGACGAAGCCGAACAGATGAGGTCTCGGAGATAATACTGTACTGTATAGAAGTTCAGCTAGATTACCCCGAACTAGGGGTTGGAGAACTTACTGCTAGAGGACCGATGGTTAAGGAGTAGACGAAAAGCCAGAGGACACAGAGAGCACCGGACGGCCAAAGGGCTCGGGTACCAGCAGTGACATCAAGGATGCCGACGATGATCAAGATAAGCGATAGGGTACCCATCCCACTCACGTATAGAGTTCGTCGACCCCAGCGCGAGATGAGGAACCACGATCTGTTAAAAATTCCGTTAACACAGGGGCAAGAAATTAAGGTCTTTCATACGACAAGCACACTTACAGGACCGTTCCAAGCAGACCAAAGCCTTTAGCACCTAGACCTAGGTAGAAAGAGGAACCTGTATCCAGGCCGGCCGAGGTGAAGAAATACGTGGGTGTGTATGCGAAAGTACTACCAGAGAGAATCTGTCCGGCGAATGCGACACAGACAATTTCCGTCCGGCGCAGATTGACCCCCTTGAAGCAGTCTAGATATGTCGCACCCTTAGTGTCCTCGGCTTCCACCTGATTCGTATGTATCATCATCGCGATTTGGTTGTTGATTTGATCGTCTGTCTTCCCACCGCTTAACCTCCGTATTGATTGCCTGGCTTGTTCTATGCGATCGGCGCGTACAAGCCACCATGGGCTCTCGGGGGCTAGGTAGCAAACCACCATCAAGGGTATAGGCCAAACCTATCCCACATGCCCGTGTCAAAAAATGCAGGTTTCTTCTCGATGACGAATAACCTACCCATTGAATGGCAAAAGGAATTCGATATCCCCATTGATTTTTGATACTGAGACAGCCTGTTAACACGCCCGAGGCCAGTAGCTGACCAATGGCCCAGCACAGGTTGACATAAGTAGTCAAATATGCGCGCAAATTCGTCGGGCAGACTTCCGAAGCATAGGCTGGAGCCAGCGTAGCGAAGACGCCCCAGCTGAGACCGCAGAGAATCTGGCCGCCGAGCAGCACTCCGGCCGTATCGGCCAGGAAGGTGATGAGGATGAAGAAATTGATGATCCCCAACGATCCAATCATGACCCATCGATAGCCCCATCTCGAGGCAATGTAGCCGTTAAGTATACCCCCTGCTCAAAACAGTCATCAGGACGGCACGTTCAGTCAGGGCACATCGTTTCGAATATTCTCCGTACCAATGATGGCGCCTGCAGTACTGGCTTGATTCAGACCAGTCTGCCACGGTCCTGAGACTTGGTATCCCTGATCAGAACCGTAATACGTTCCAAATTTCTTCTGAAACTCGGGATACGCGAAGAAATTCCCGATGAGAATTGTGTCGTAACTTCAAACTGTTATTACCGCAGCAACCACCACCCGATCAAGATGTCAGATAAACCCAAAACCACTTACCCTTCCATGATGATCGTCATGGAGATCAAAACAGACCACATGACAGCCCTCCGATTCTCGCGCAGAGCTTGGAAAAGCGTCTGCGCATGTTCTTCTTCAGTGGCTTGTTTCGCCTCAAACAGGGCGGTCTGTCCCAGTCTCTCCTCCAAGTCCTTGTCGGCCGACTTCTGGGCAGTGGCGAACTCAGCGGTCGATGCCATCGTGAAATAGAGTCAATTATAGCATAAAGTTGTCCGGTAAGCTTAAACGGGCTCGGCTCGAGGGCGAGGTCGTATTATAACATCTCCCCCACTGCCGAGGGTGAGATACCCTGAGACTCGTGACCCCGTGGGCAATCATCTGGGGCTCACTCATAACAGTTCCATCATCGGAAGAAGGGTTAGGTTGGGGAATGCTGGGGAAGTGGAGAAGCCAAGTTCTATAATCCGTACAATCCCTACTGTTCGTCATAATACCCGGTTGGTCATCTCATCCTTTCTGACCCCTATGCCTAGTCAGAGTCGAATTAATCCACGAATACTGTCCGCTTTTCATCTTGTTGGAACTTGAAATTCCCCTCCCTAAGCTAATGAGCTAGGTCAGCAACTTAAGTGTGATGGAATGTACCTCATGCTTCAACCTCATTGTGCTTACATGTTTCTTTGGTTCCTTTTCTTTCGAATGGCATAGGCGGAGTATTTCCTGTGAAGTTGCGTCATTCATGTCGACTAGTTGTGCCTATGTTGATGATGTACCGGCCTAGATAGTAACGGCTCATAGACTCAGTTAGAGACTCAGAGATGAGCATCATGAGGTCAGACGAATACTATACACCATACATCTAAACTCTACTATGAATTGGCAATCAACCCTACCTGATATTATATCTGGAGTCACAAGAATTTCCAATATCACCACTACCCCAGATCCAATGTTGACAAGGTTATTTCGATAGGCAAGGAGGCCCAAAGCCAGGAAAGGGGTATCGCGACTTAGATACACACGCGCACACACAAAGCATAGTAGGTAGCACACTTTGATGCTCCTTGACCGGGGTCAATGTAACCACCTTCCAAGAGTTGCCGGATTGATTCACAAACTTGGAGTATTTCAGACCACAAGCATGATCCCAAGTGCTCATCGTCCCCAAACATTCAACAACCCAGATCAGCATCGCGAGAATTGGCAGCTTGAAGCCATACATAATGCTTATACATACATACCGCCACTATGGTATATCTACCTGGCTTCCTTTCTCACATCGTCCCAAGCCTGGTTAGGATAGACTGTATGCAGGTTGGGGAAAACTACCGCACATTTTGCGGGGAGAAGAAGGAAACTCGGTCCGTGGACCCAGTCCGGCATCAGCAAATCGGAGGCAATCCTTCTACCTAAGACGTTCCGAAATGCCCACGATATTCATAATCCTATATGATATGGAAGGAATGTATTCATTTCATACACGACCTCCTCTTATGCAGTCTATATTACTGAATCTATATTGCGATTGCGGCGCGCGCGACGGGTTTGCTTGGCTGTAACTCTGAGTCTCATTAAGCTACCTACCTATGCGACATGCCCCGAATCTTTCTTTCTTACACTCACACACCCCGTGAGGCAAGGGTTGCTACGATGAGTGGGGGGCGGGGGCCGCTACAGGAGTTGGCGTCCGTCTGGGGAAAACTAGATGAATCCTTGTCAGTACGTCCATACATGGGTAGGTATACCTATTTACCTATTATTCCGTATGTACGGACGTAAGTACGGACGTAGGAAGTCGGTGTATGCCAGTGGTCTCGTAAGTAGCTAGCGGATACCTACACTAGCTAGGAGGTGTCCATACTTCGTACGGATTACAGGGTACACCTAGGTAGGTAAGGGTAGGATCCCAGATCCCTCAAAAGAGAGACGGCTCTCATTAGTATACCTCCCTATAAGTAGGTAGAAGCATCGAAGGATGCGCCATAACAGTGCCAACGTCCGCTTAAGTAGGTAGTGTACCTAAGTACGTCCGTAGTGTAGTGTAGAATC
The DNA here is from genome assembly GCA_022984845.1 of Xylaria nigripes. Taxonomy (NCBI): domain Eukaryota; kingdom Fungi; phylum Ascomycota; class Sordariomycetes; order Xylariales; family Xylariaceae; genus Xylaria; species Xylaria nigripes. The sequence continues at coordinate 1,409,577 of JAJJKC010000003.1, read as the reverse complement.
CCGTAGTGTTAGGTAGGTATAATGGTAGTGAGGAAAGGAGACGGTCTGATGAATATGGCCTACTTACGGGTTACCTACCTATGCTGAACCTACGAAGTAGCGCGCACGACATACCGGTATTTAGGTACGGAACCGTACGGAATAGTAAGTAGTACTGAGATTTCTTCTCCCTCATCATCGCGAACGTTTCAACACATCCCAGCCCGAATATCTAAGCCCAAGTTTCCGCAGTAATCCAGTAAGCGAAGACGCGATATTTCTCATTACACAGTGAGAACTCATCCCGGCCGTTGCTTTTGCCTACCTAGCTTGCCAATCAACCCAACCCAACACACAACACCGTTGGCAAACCTATCCGACTAATACCATATACGTACGTCCGTAGGTACCTAGATTATTAACTGAAAGTGAGAAACTACCTACATTATATAATATACTACCTAAATTAAAAGCAATAAGACTATATTAAAACCGCCTTTCGTGCGGATTTATATATACCATAGCGGGAAAATGTATTTCTAGAGAACGATTCTTTGAAGTAACATGCATTGCTTTTACACCTATTTGGTAACAATCATTGCCAATTGAACAATCATTCTTTACAATCATTGCCAATTGAAGAATCATTCCTTAAAAATTATTTTCAGTTGCCTATACACCTCGCAACTGCCACATTTTTGCATGTTATATGATATATTATAGGAAGGAATAACCTCATTGAATTGTTTCTACTTAAGAAAAACTTTTCGTCTTTATTTTTGTTTTCCTCAACCTCTCTTCTACACATACACACACAAACACACGACCATGATACTCATGACGGCGATGCATACCGATTATATAATGTATACTATATTTAGATAGGATATAAGTATATAGGAAGATACATAGATAGATAGGTAGATAAATAGGTAGATAGATAGGTAGGTAGGTATGTAGGTAGATAGATAGGTAGGTAGGTAGGTAGGTAGGTAGTTAGATAGATATATACCTAGGTAGATAGTTGTCACACGGATACGTGGCCATGTCTCGTACCGCGGTAGCTAACGGTCTTTAGCGGGTCCTCGGGGATTGCGTCGCAGACGCCTGCGACGTCACACCTCGTATTCGAGTCGTTAGCGCGAGGGTCAAATCCCTAGCGCGCACATTTGTGGGTTATCTGAATACGAGATTAGAAATCTCAAAGTCTTCGCCGAGACTCCCCTGCCTTCGGCGGGGCCCCGTCCGGCGAAGACTTTGAGATTTCTAATCTCGTATTCAGATAATTGGTTTTTGCGGCTGTCTGACCGGGCAGTGCCGCGACGCTACCATCTGCTGGATAATGGCTGAACGCCTCTAAGTCAGAATCCATGCCAGAATGCGGTGATACCTCCCACACGTTGTAGACGGATACGAATAGGCCTCGGCCGCTAGTCGGCGAGCTAGGAGTTATTCAAACCCCGAGCTCGTCTTGTGTAATTGTGACGTTGTCGGTTTCGACGTAGTCGCTGGGGACTTGCGCAAAGGTTTAAGTAGGGGTAGTCCCTCCTGATGTTGTTTATCAGAAGACGGAGGACCCAAACGACTCTTTGTGGCCATAAACTATTATAAGCTGAATTGAATTATTATTCCAAGCTCTTCGCTCTCGCACAATTGACACTCGCGCATCAAACAATCACCCGTGACCGATAAGTTCTGTTCCGTCAGACTAAGGTCTTCGCACTCGTCGCGCGCACTGTCGTACGCTATCCCTCGTACAGAAGCCCTTGTCACAGGTATATTAGGTGGGTAACAAAGAACCATTCTTTTTTAGAGAACCATTGTTCTCAAACTAACGTTAGTTTGTGAAAAAATGGTTGTTATACAGAACACTGGTTCTCTAAAAAAGAACTGTTCTCTGGGGACCCGATTCGTCACTACGGTATATATATACCTTCCCACCCTTATTTCCCACCGATAGTAATACCAACATCAACAAGCCCAAACAAAACACCGCAACAAAACACAAAAATCCAGCCTCACTCAGAGTCAATCTTCCCAGCAAGAGCAATAACATCCGTCCACTCCTTAGGCCTCACCCTACCCCCCTGCAAAACCCCATTCAAATACCCCTCCACCTCCATCGCCCAACCCAGCAACTGTTCCTCCGCCCCCCACTCACCCAAAGCCATAAGCCCAACAGGCAACTTCCCCCGTCCGACCTTCGGCTCCGCATATCCAACCGGCGCCGTAACAGCCGGACAGCCCGTGGTATTCGCAAGCCAGATATACAGCATCATGCGAAGCGTGGCGTTCGCATCCGTGAAACCATACGCCTCGTCGCCGGGATGGACGGGCCAGCCGGCCTCGGGCGTCGTGGGCGTGACGATCAGGAGGCCCGGGTACGTCTTGAACAGGAAGGCGAGGTGCTCCATCTGCAGCGTGCGCAGCTGCGAGTACTTTATCAGGTCGACGGCGGTCGTGCAGGCGCCCGTGGCCAGAAGGACCCGGTTCGCGTGGTTCGTGCTCGCTAGGGGCCGTCGCCGCAGCCGCGAGCTGAGCTGGTCGTAGGTCTCGCTGAGGGCCCAGGCTGCGTGCGCCCATTGGCCTTCGCGCAGGTATGGGATGCGGATGTCGACGGTGTCGTAGTGGAGCTTTTCCGTGAGGTATGCGATTACTTTGTCCATGCACTCGCGCACGACCGGTGTGGCTTGGTCGATCCACTCACGGCAGAGCCCGATCGTCTTCTTCGCTGTGAGCGGGGGCGGCACGGAGGGTGCGAAGGCGCTTTGGATAGCGTCGTCGGGATTCGGGGCCGTCATTGATCTATATGCTATTGTCAGGTCCGCGGCCGTGGCGGCAAGTGGGCCGGTCACGCAGATGCAGGACGGCATGGCGTGGGTGCGGTGCAGCGTCGGTTTCAGCCCGTATTGGCCGCAGAAGCTCGAGGGGATCCGGATGCTGCCTCCGGCGTCCGTTCCGACGGTGATGGGTACCAGACCGGCGGACAGCGCGGATCCTGGTCCGGAGGAGGAACCGCCGGGATAGTAAGCGGTGTTGTTCCAGTTTTTAGGCGATCCGCGGTGTGGGTTGCAACCGGTGACGTCGTTTCCCAGTTCGTGCATTGCCAGCATGCCTACGACGATCGCACCGGCGGCCTCCATCTGTGCTATTGGCCAGAGCGATTGCCCTGCCGCGGGGAACGCGGGGTCGGAGCGCTCGGCACGCTGCCCGTAATAACAAGTGTATCCCGCGACGGGCGTGTCCTCCTTCACGCCGATGGGTATACCGTCCAAGAGGCTGAGAGGCCTGCCTTCTTTGTAACGCTGCGTGGAGGCCAGAGCGGCGCAGAGGACGGCTTCTACGCGAATCTCAGACCATGCGCATGCGTACTTGCTACCTTGTTGCGGTGAGATAAGGGGTAGCAAGGTCTTCACCACTTGGAGTGGCGTAAGACGGCCTGTCTTGTAAAGCTCATGGTAATCCGTGGCGGAGTGGAAACGGCCGGGAAGATAGTTTGGCTGTCGCGGGAAGAGCTCTGGCGTGAAATCTAATCTCTTACCTTCACTGCCCTCTGCTATCAACGGGGTCACGATGGGCTAAACTTCTTGTTCAGCGGCACAAATCAAGAATGGTATTGGATTTCAGGAATAACCTACATTCAAGTAAGGGTACTCGTCCAGACCCGGAATGTTCCTGATGTTGCCGAACTTGGCATTGATCCATACGGCTTTCGCTACTGAGGGAAACCGAGTGATACTAATGAGAGCGAGGGCGAATATTAGTTGATGCCCCGGAAACACGGCCTCGTACACATCGATGGACTTACATGCTAGAGGCGAACACGAGTGTCCAACCCCTCAAGACCGGGTTCGACTCTTCGGCGTATGACGTGGTCGTGTGCGGACCTTCGCGAGCCCGGGGATAGCCCGAGAAACGCGGCGAGGAGTCCGTTTCTGGAATTGGCCTTGCCATTTACTTCCGTAGAGTCTGACCTGAGCACGACGGGATTATCATGTATGTTGCGTGGGTTAGTTGGTAGGAGAGGGAGTTAATAACTTATTGCAGCAGGAATGCGATGAGAAAAAGTCAATTCCAGCCTGCCGCGATTCATGATCGTGACGATGATGACGACCGTTTTCCAGAAGGCGTTGTGTGGCACACTTTGTTACGCAGGTACCTCTTACGGACATACATTAACTGCCGGCAATAATAATAATAATACTTTGCCTGTAGTTTGTATCTGAGCTCTCCAGCACACCACCAAAACACCACACCCTCCTTTGACGGCCAGGATTATCTACAGTAATATGACTGCAGTGACTGCGCCTCTATATCACATCACAACTGTATTTTGCAAAGTGGCAGCCAAAGGATAAAAATAGGCGTTGACATATAGCCTAATAAACCAACCATCCAATCGATTGGTTTTTCTTCTCAGAAAAGTGCATAGTGATCACCAGGACGCAGGAGAAGCTCAACCAACCAGCCTGATGCTCAAGTTCATGGCTGTCTTCACCTTTTGGCTCTGATAAGCCACAATGCTCCATGCTAATCTGCAGTTAGTACTAGCGTGAAAAGACACATGAATCTCAAACGCAGGTGGAATTGTTCTCGTCTAGGGTAGCTGATACTATCAAGAGCACTCTAAGGAGTAGTGGATAGATGATGATTGACGAAGACAAGTCTGGGCCTGAGACATGATGCAATCCGGCCTGTGAATCGCTCATTAATTACCTAGGAGGGCAGATCTCGAAATGGCATCGTCATTTTCTCTTTCGTTCATCTCCACCCCAACACAAGCACAGCAGGGCGGAACTCTGGTAATCGTTTCCACTGTTGTTGGACCCAGGGATCGTAGCGACTGATAAACTGGCCGGAGGGAGACGTGCCTGGTGTGATTGGCGATCCCATAAACGTACTGCGAGTCTCACTTGTCAATGACTGGTGATACGCATTCAATTCGTTCACTACGATCTCATCGATAGCCGCTTGTAGGGGTATTTCCACCTCTTCACGTGTCGGGAACACTGGCGACATCTCCTGAGACCGCGCCCATGCTTCATATTCATCAATGCTCTTTAGATCGTCACTATCGCTTAAGTCGAGAATGGTGCCCTTGTCCTTATCCTGGCTCGTCAAATCAGGCCGAAAACGCGACCAATAAACTGTGCTGATTTGATCAGCGATGAGGTAAACGACTTTGACAGAGGGGAAGCGTATGCCCCGAATCATGTCCCCAATGATAGTCTTGATGTCACCCCCGAAATCACCAGTAGGAATAGCTAGAGCTTCAGCTGCAGCGAAAAAGGGCTCCGGGTTTGACAAGTGATAAGGGTAGCCGCTGGCTAGCTCGAGGATGTCCCTGGACGCGATAAACCAGGTCTCATTATAACTATCCTGTGCGGTAGGAAAGTCGCGGACAAGGGAAAGATCGAGCGCAACCCTTCGGGACTCACGGCACACGCATGCGATTAACGGTGGGCCCAGGCGCCAGTCCTTCCATGGCGCATCCCGCGCAAATAGCTGGATTCGACCTCGAGGCAACGCGTTTGCCCAGATCAAACGTCTGATCTCAACGGGAAGACGGTTCAATGAAAAGCATACGGATGGATCAGGCATTTCTGAGTCGTGCGTATCTGCTACGTAGATAAGAACCAAGTCATGACGCTCATAACCTGCTACTACTGTGACCAATCGACGTTGCCTGATATCCTGCGCAGGGGCAATTTTCAGGAGTTCACCCAGCAGGATAGCAGCAGGACAAGCTTCGATTGGGGGCGCTCATCATACATGTAGACTCTGGGCATCCCATACCCTATATATCTTGTCAAAAGCTTGCACCATACCTAGTGCAGACTCTTGTTTTTTTTTTTTTTTTTTTTTCGCACAGCCATCTACCTACCTATAGGTACCGAGATATATTTGGGTGAGTAATTGCGTCGGTATGAAGGTTTTGCAGGGGCTATTGATGTTTGCTAGCGTTGACGTGATCAATAACCGTGATCGCACCATCGTTGCGACTTTCAGTGGCAGCATTTTTGCTTATCATTTTGAAAGTTGTGCTAAAGTGAGGAAGGAAAGCTCGTTTCGATCTTTCATGGTATCGGTAACGTGCCTAGTGTGCGAGTAAGCTTTACAGATCAGATCGTACCTTAATGCTTGCGACAAGATCGTCGACCGTGAAGAGCGATTAGGTAAGGTTGGTGGTGGTGGTGGATCTATTTCGCATTTAGCCTCAGGGAATGGTGTGCGAACTCTCTGAATTATAGTCCGTAGGTCTCCTCAAGGACACTAAACAAGTCACGACGAGAATTGGATACCTAAGCCAGAAACAGACGACGAGGATGAGATAGGTAGAAGAAGCCGCAGCTAAATTGGTGACCGAAATTGGGGTAGACGGCGTACCTACGGATCCGTACCTAGGTATGTAATTGAGATCCCTAGGCAGCCCGGATGGGTTGGGCAATGCGTCTTAACTTTAGCGGCGCGGTTGAATAGGAAGATGCGGCCAGGCATGATTCTTCACCCGTGTCCATCGTGAGGTTCTCGGGATTAGCAATTGCAGTTCCTTATATCATCGCTTTGTGATTCATCGATCTGCATCGTGATGAATGCGCAGGAAATGCGTACGGATACTCCTTCTGGAGCCATCCCTGGAAATACCTATCTTATGTACCACTGCACATGGGCCGGCTATTCTCGGGACAGAAACGGCACTTGTTTCGTGGAGAATACGGATCCGTAGGTACGTAAGGTATTCCGTATATTCGACGGCTCTTCAGTTGCGGGCTCGAATGTCTCCCTTATGTAATATTTATGAGTAATACAGATTAGTCCGTACACCATGTGGGATAGAAAATGATGCGGCACATTTTTTTTCCCCAATCACACAGCCGACAGCTCGCAGGCTTTTCTCAATTTCGTCAATTCGTGATTCCCTTCCGCTTACTAATAAGTACATACCTGAATTCTAGTCTATCTCTACTTAAACGGACCCACTTTCCGTGACAGTATATAAAGGGTATATACAATCCTTTTTATCCACCAAGGGATATTTCCAACGCTGCTGCAGTAATCCGTCGGTACCCAAGCTATCAAGATTCCTCCAATGCTGACGCCGCCCATAACAAACCTACCTTCAAAGTGTATTCAAGAAGAGTCCTCCCAGCACCGAGTGAACATGTCGGACCATCATGTACGACGTCTATGGCCCTACACCTTTGCCATTGGCCGTATTTGACCTGCAATTATACGACGCCTATGTTCAAACTCATCATGGCTTTATGAATCAAATATGGCACCATAAGCGGGGATGCCACGTGTCTGCATTCCAAACACAACCTTCTCCGTGACCTTGGGGTTTGAGATTATGAATACAGCCTCCGCCTTCAACTCATCTACGAGCTGGTATGTCTCAGCCACGATGTCAGGATAGCCTTTCTCATTCGTGTTCCAGATGATTGCCTTCGGGTCGGCGCGGAGCACTGCATCGACCACGCGCGGACCGTATGTCTTCTCGGGGTCGCGGGTGCTCCATAGGACCCGCCGAGGTGTGACATCCGCGAACAGGAGTGATAGGCACGGCCCGATACCCGAGCCTGTCGCAACCACGACGATCCTCTGGAACAACCTGGATGTGTAGAGCAGTCCATGTAGGGGAGCGCCGCGAATCCAGAGCTTGCGCTCGTTGGGCTTCCGGATCTGCTTCTTGGTCCAGTCGCCGGCGTTACTCACCACGACGCTGAACCCGTTGATCTCTCCGGACTCGGGATCAACGTCAGGGATCGTGGCGAAGGCATGCCATTCTGTCAAGGGCTTGTCACTGATCTTCACGCCATAGAAAGGCTGCATCTTCCTGTATTTGAAGTGAAGACGAGTCGCGTGGTCGCTCAGCTTCTCTGGGTAAACAGTGGGGTGACGAAGACGAGACCAGGAAGCGAGGGTGCAACAGGTCGTGAGGATGATGAACCAAAAGTTCGGAGACCGGATTAGGACATATCCAATGGTTGCATGCCACTGTCGGGCCGTAACATTGGCCGAGGTGATGTTGTGCGTCCAGAAGGACAGAAGCGCAGTCCACCCCGCAAAACGATGGAAAGCTTCAAAGTAGTCATGGTACCTTTTCCGCAAATCGGGATGAGCAGCTACCAAGATGACGATGAACATCCCGATGACGATATAACTGGTAATGAGATTGATCAAGCTGTCAACTTGGGGGTCACCGATGTACTCCTTGGTCACCAAGATTGTATAGAGGAGATACCAGACCACCGCCGCTGTTCCGGCACCGCTGTGACAGCCTCCATAGTGGAAGACCTTGGCGAGCCGCTTGCGGATGGACAGTGGCCACGAGTGCGGTGCACATACGAAAATCTCGTATACCAAGTTGACAAACTCCTCCTGTCGAAACAGGATGCAGACGAGCAGGTTGGCAGAAGCGGCACTACCTATGTCCCTGGAGTTTGGATTGCCTCGTGTCGTGCTGAGGAAAACGAGAAAGACGATAAGATTGATGGTGAATATCAGCCCGAATATCTTCCGATACGACGAGGCGTATTTGTCTAAGGCCAGTCAGTTCCTATTGTTCTTGGCTTCTGAGTCGAAGGGGATCTTACGTTGAATCTTGCGCGATAGTTCGGAACCCAGTTGGTTGGGGAGAACCGCACGTTCTCGAGGGTTCTCGACGGCTTTGTCATCTTTCTCGCTTGAGATCGATTCAGCAGAACTGATATCCGTTGTAGGGGTCGCCATTCCCGGTGGCTTCTCCTCGAAAGCTTTGATCGTCGACATTGGGTTTTCTCTGAAAACTCGAGTCTGAAACGTCAATGAGGAGCTCGGTCTGGGTTGACCTTTGGGGTTCGATCAGGTGTCTCTTATCTTCCAACCTTAAGAGCGGAACTAAAGTCGCTACGAACAGATTAGGTAGGGCGTGATGACTACCTTGGGGATCTCGACGTCGAAACCACCACTCGATAACCAGAAGTTGCGCAACGCCAATCAACCTATCGGCCGTCAAGCGATGCAACGTTCACTCCGCAACGGGTAATTATACTAAAATTTTATCACAGTGAGCATCTCTCAGAGCGAAATTGAAACAGCGACGAGGAGATTTATATAGCTATCTCTTGAGTCTGCTACTCCGGCATTGACAATTACCTTCCTCTTTTGATCTTGGTATCTCTAGGCCTTCCGTCGAATTGCCGGGGCGGGGCGGGGCGGTTTTGTCGGAATGCGAATTAAACCATGTTCTCATATCTCGACCCCCATATTGAAGCCCTATACGAAAGTCGCAAAATCAGAAAATCGACCAGCATGTTTGTCATGAGGCTGTATACGTCAGGTGGTGGCACGGATCGTCTTGAAAGCGTTAAAGCATCGACAACCCTTTGTTAAAATAGAACCGGGGACTAAACTTGAAACTGTACGACTAGCTTGGGCTTCCATAAAAGGCATAATGTAAATCCTCACAGCTGTCTGTGCATTCCTGGATATTTGTCAATAGGACGGACCCCGGGCGCTGGGATTTGGAGCTGGCGTCTCGAATTCCCCATCCAGAGCTGCACGTCAGTTGTTTCCGTCGTTTGATAACCCACTGGACCAACTAGTGGGACTTTCTGACCATTTGATCGACCGTTATTCGGCAGCGAAGAGACGTTGGGCGACATGATGCGACTCATTTGCAGAATAGTCGACACTCTCGCGGGTCCGTTATCTTTGGGGGGTACTACAAGGTGATGAGGGAGAGCTTGGGGGAGGCTCTCCCACGTCGTTCTATTGGTGGCTGTCAATACCGGACCAAGGAAGGCCATTCGTGTTGATGCTGGAGCACGCGACCGAATTTGCAACGTATTCTACATACAATACAGCCCTCTCGTTTTAAGATCACACCAACATTCTATCAGTAAGTAGTGGGGAGCGAGAGAGACTTGTTTGCATATTTCTTCTAAGAATGACCGGAAAGGACGGTAGCCAAGAGAATAGATGACAAACATGCAAACAACCGCCAGTCTCGGCAGTCAGTCAGACTTGGACTCAAAGTGAAGCCATCATGACCGTTTGACAAATGTATGGGGTTCCCTGGCCGGCAGATCACCGTTGGACCCTGTTCCTACATAATACGGCTGAGGATTTCACACTGTCAGGTACGAATCACATGTTTTTTTTTTTTTTTACTCAGTCATGCATGGATACCTCGCCTACCCAAGTACTACTAGTTTAAAAGCGACACACAGACTTACCTCGGGAAGAGAGACCTGCACCCTCGTTATCTAAGACATGATAATACATAACGTATTAACGTCAAGACCCCCCCCCGGGGCCATCGGACAACTCTTCAAAGTAAGAAAGACGTAATTTCCCCTCTTCACAAGCAATTGAATGCTACCTACCTATCATGGCAGGGGCCGACATTATGATTCTGACATGAAGGTTTTTGTACAGAGTGTAAAAAGCATGTGATATTTTTAAACGCTCTTTTCAGTTCATTGATCCGCTTCTAAAGAGATTAGGATTGTTCCAGATCCCGGTATACCTGCCTAGTGTAGGCGCCGCTCCCTGTCTCACATCCACTCAAGGAGCGTAAGCTGAAGCATGCCCGTTCACGGTCCACTGTAATCGTAAGACGGCCATCATTCACCCGTACGGGGGGCCTTTCAAAATAACCACATAATACCTACTTACCTACCTAACTCAGTACCGTACATACATACCAATATATATCCCATGTCCACCGTAAAGAAGGGCCCCACGTCTTTTCGGTCTCGGTGAGGTCTGACCGATCGGGAAACAAAAAAAAAAGGGGGGGTCCAGTCATTGTCATTGATACGGAAGAGGTATCATACAAGGAATGTAATCTTTGATGCGGTCTTTTTTTTTTCTCCCTCTTCTTCTTCTTTTGGGCGTTGCGTGGCGCCATGTCGATGCAGGCATTTGCTGCGACCAAAAAGTCGATCTACGTATATGGTAAACTGCCGACCTACCTATGTAGGCATGGAGGGCCGAATTGCTTATCTTTGCGCCCCCCGCCCCCCTCCCTCGGTGCAAGATAGGCAGATGTGGTTTACTACGGATCCGGTCCGGTAGGTTAGGTAGTTAAGATTAGGGGGATCGCGATTCAACGTCGCGTGTGTGCCGCAATCCCCCTTTGTGCCTAAGGTAGCATTGACAAATCTCGAGACAAGCCACGATGCTTACGCTTGTATGTATGTATGAATCTATGTAGGTAGGGTAGGTAGGTTAGGTATGTATTTGTGGAATGTAGGAGGTCTCGGTAGGTATCTACATATGTACCTGCGTCAACGATGCTGTTAGGTTAGGTACACATACCTCCTACCTATGCTTTGTCAAGACAACACGAGGTGGAATTTACCTATGGCCGGACCCTGAACCAGTCTGGCCCGACCCCCCGGGTCCGAATTGCATCCCGGATCCTTGTCGATCGGTTAGGTATCGTACCTACACTACCTTACGGTCCGTCCACTACCGGTCCGTCCGCTACCTTACCTACCTAGATACCTAGATAGATACCTAGCACGGATTTACGTCCGTACTGGATTCAGAACAAGTGCGCACTCCCTCCTCGCCTCGCTTATAAAAGTAGAGACAAAGACAAAAAGCAAGCGAATACCGCGTTTAGGTTTATATATATATATATATATATATAAAGAGAAATACGAAATTTCTTGCATCGACATATATATATATTCCCGCGCCGCCGCCGCCTCCGCCTCCGCCTCCTGCATGCGTATTCTGTTTTCCCAAAATATACGTCTGTCTGTGCGTATAATGCGCAAATGTCTGTGAACCCGTCTTTCTTTTTTCGTCAAATCCGCAAAAAATCTCATAACCGCACATACATTCGCGCACACATATTCACATACACACACACACATACACACATACATACATACACACACAAGAACCAAGTGGAAACTGCATATTTATATATTATATTAATATGTACAAGCCCCATCACCTCCCCCCCCCCCTTCAAACGCCCCTAACAAACGGCGCAAACAAAAGGCATGTGACCGACCACGTTTTCGTCCCGCGCCTCGTAAAGCCACGACAGGACGGGGAATGCGCTTCAGAGGGTATTGCATGTTGGTGCGTGAATCCCCTGATATTTTGCGACGTGGGGGCTTTTTCCCCAGGCCCAATCATGCTGTGGCTACATAACAGCTTTGGTGCGCGCCCCGCGGCCTAGAAATCACTCCTTGTCTGGAATATTCTGGTATGGGCGATTGATTGATTGATTGATTGATTGATCTGAGGTCGGGATTGGGGGCTGAGGTGAACGCGGGGTGCTTTGCTTATGATCGCATGTTCGTTCACATGATCGATCGCGCGCTCCAGGCCGTTTGCAATCGTCATCCATCCATCCATCCATCCATCCGCAGCAGCAGCAGCAGCACCACCCCACAAGTCGAGAAAGAAGCCAAAGATAAGAGTAACTGAAACTGCATTTGATCTAGGTAGTGCCCTTCTATACTAGTGTGTGTAGGTGTGTCGGTAGTAGTGACAAGATACACCCAATTAAGCAAATATAGCGTTCATATAAACGTCTAAATATATCCATATATATACAGACGAAAGATTTTTCTCTTTTTTCTCGTGTGTGTTGTGTCCGTTATCTTGGTGTCCTCGACTTATGTATTCAAAATCCCGGGAGGAAATGAGGGAGGTCGGGGGAGAGAGAAAAACACAAAAAGGATTTCCAAACATATACGGAATAAACACACCTCGCTCTTCCGTGAAAACGGCCCAAAAGGCTCTGCTATAAACCTCCCCCCCTCCCATCCGCCCACCCAAATGTGGAACTCCATCCTATATATTGACCCCGGGAACCAAAAAAGGGGAGGGTGGGTGATGATAATTTTAGGGAGATAAGGGCCAGCGATTATGGTCTTTGTTTCATCAAGGCGGATTCTCAAGTCCCACTCGTGGCCTCATATGTCGTCTTATACGGAATGACATCTCGATATGGTGGCGTCAAAGGAACACCGGGATGTCGGCGGGTAGGCGGGACGACCCTTTCATGGATGAATCATATCGATCGTCTGGGATTCAATATCCAATTATTCCATCTGACTTCTGACCTCAGAGCACAAATATAGACACATACCAATCATATGTATTTGTTCTCTTCTTCATACTCTGTTGTTATTCCGTCACCGTACGGTGGCGACAACCAACGTCCGAGCATCGCACGGGCTCTTCGCATGGGTGGGGCGTCAAGGGCCGAGGTCGTTACCGGGCTTTATGCGATACCAAGGTCGGCAAGCATATGCGCGGGATCCTTACTCCAGTCCTTGGCCCAATTGCCGCCGGGGAACAAGCTAACGTCCCAGTCTCGAACAAGCCTCCATTCCTCATTACCCTCGATACCCAGCTGTAGCAAGTTGCAGCCGCGGTGTCCCCACTTGTCAGCAAAGACGCGCCGGCCCGCTTCCTCCATGATGTCAAGGCCGGCTTGGAAGCCCTCGAGGTCGCGGTAGTGAGATTCGCCTTGCCCGCCCGTCTGGCGAGGCTGCCAGACCTCGGGCGAGACTCCCTTGTTCGCCCACTTGACGCTCTGCATGCGCTCCGCGACCTCGATGAGATGCTGGAACGCCTCGCCCTCCTTCTCAACCCAGTTATACATATCATGCTCGCGCTTGAGCTCGGCCTCGCGATGGGGTCTAGCGTTGTTGTTTGGGGTCTTGAATACAGGGTCCCCCGAGAACCCGGCGTGCGATCCCGGGAGTCGAAATAGTGCGCCAATGTCGTTCATAGCGACATTTACATCATAAATCAAGCCGGCTTCGCTCTGCGGCTGCCAGTAGGCAGCCCAGTGAAGCCGTAAATACATGTCGCAATCAGCGGCATACTGGGGGATGTGGGTGTCCCAACCACCGACGTCAAGATAGGCGTCACGATTAACTAGCGTAAAGTGGTCGTACGAGAAGAAATGGGTAGCCCACGGTGGCATTTCGGGCCCATTGAGGTAGCGCATCAAGCCGATGGCGCGTTCGTACAGAGTGGCAAAGGGATCATGGTCCCAATCGTGGTCACGGTCCTTCCTCCTGACATCCTCATCACTGAAGACTATTACATCTTGATGTGTCCAGAAGTATTGGCGCCATTGACGCATCAGGGAGGTGTGCAGATAGAAGTTCTGAAGCTGGGAGAAGCTTAGTAACGTAGGTGTCATCAGAATATTGACGCCTAGCTGATGTAGGGCGGTATGATTAAGAAAGAAAGGATTTTGAAGTGAGAGCTCCTGGCGCTGGTTCGCGCCGAATGATCCCGTATTCTCCACGACGAATATATCGTTTGGCGGCCAGCCCGCAGCGATATAACTGCTTACGCACTGAAGCAGTAAGGGCCAGTCCCGAGTGAAGCCCACCAGCAAGGGCGTGGTCTCGGGGACGTGTGGATTCGGGGGTAGGTGGTTCTCGAGGATTGGTGGGGCCTTGCCGTTGGCTGTCAGGTAGGGAAAATGGTCTTCTATGGGTGGATAATTAGGGGGGTCGGGTTTGATCTGTTTAACGTATCGTACGGGCTCCCCCAAGGAGGCCTGAGTGTTCTCATCACGAATACCCTGGGCGGCAGCAGCGGGGCCGAGGAAGGTAACTTTGTCACGGATTCCCGTGCCGACGGACGAGATGGTATGAGACAAGGGTATTCGGATCGTAAAGTAGAGTAGTAAGACCACCAGGAGCACTGAACCCCAACGGCCAAAAACAGGCACGAACCGCTTCGGTAACGCTCGCATTATATAATATATTAGCTGAGATGCTATCTCCTTTGTCTTTTTGACTTTCCAGGGCATATTAAGTTATAATTATCTAATTGGAGGTGGTTCCCCGGACGCGCGCGGAAACGAGCACCGCCGGTCAAGGGTTCACGGTGAAACTGTCAGGGCGATGGAAGGATAGGCTGCGTGTGTGTGTGTGTGCGTGTGTGTGTTTGTGTGTCTTGGACGGTGAGATGGAAAGAAGAAATGTCTTAGGAGGGGTCTCTCAATCCGTCATCCCAATCGAATACAGACAGACAGACAGACAGACAGACAGGATTTGCTAATATATGAAACGGAAAAAACGAACAGCAGATAGGGCGTGAGAGAAACGAAGGAGGAGAGCCGATATTGATGGTGCGGCTGCTGCTGCAGAGTCACAATTCCATACCTGCTGCTGCGGTGTGCGGTGGTTGGAAGGAGATAAAGGGGAGAGAGGGTGGATACAAAAAAAAAACAGAGACGGAAAAAGAAGACACAAATTTCTTTAGTTAACGCGCAGCAGCAAAGGATACCGTACTTCGTAGGTAGATTTCAATTGGATCATGACAGGGTGTGCATCCCCACCAAGTCAATGTATTTATTGTGGGGGTCATTACGGACAGGATACGGATTACATACGTCCGTACGGACTACATACATACGTATACTTACGAAAAGTACCATCTTTCGATGCTTGTACATTTTCAGCGAGTTTCAGTCGTCTTTGTGATGATGATCATGCCTGTTTATATCTTACGGGAGCGATTGCTTCGTAGTGTAGACACCGTGACAGACACTAGGTATTTACGTCTGTACAGTATGAGAATACGGATCCGTACTGGGGATTATAGTAATAAAGTGCCTACCTACGCTACCTACTTACGTCCGTAGTGTACCTGATGCTTATCAGCAAGCTGATACAGTGTGTTCCTCATATATGTACTGTACGCTATAGAGTCCACTATACGTATAGGTAGGTAGTCCACTATAGTCCACTATAGTCCACTATAGAGTCCACTATTTACCTACCTCGTACGGACGTAGGTACATACCTAGGTAGGTACATCTGGGCGCAATTAACGGATTGCCTCACTTATCCCTTATAGGTAGGTCGTTAGAATTGTTATACCTACACTAAATAGTGTCTACGGCAGGCAAGCTTATCTGCACTACGAAGTAGGTACCTAAGTACTTTTACGGATCCGTACATACCAACACTAGTTACGTACTAGTGTAGATACCCCGGGAGTTGCGCGTCGGTTTCGAGACCCGCTCGAGAACGGAAACATCGACGTAAGAATTCACGATCCTTTACGGAATAGGTATACGTAATCCATACGGTATACGGATCCGTACGTAATGTTCATCCCTGTGTCCTCCAGTCCACTCTTGATAGGAGAATCAAATCAGGAACAGCAAATCCCATTCTTGAATCGAGATTATTCCTGCATCGAGGAACCAGTTGGTGATCAAGCACTCGAGGGGCTCTACCTACGAAGCTACCTACCTAGGTACCTTAGGTACCTACTTATAAACCCCATTCTTATTCCCAGTACTTATCGAGGTTGATCATATAACCTACCCCACAAATAAGAAACCGACGGATCTCGCCGTCATCCACGGATATCTCCAGCTACAATGACATCTATGTACGGATCCGTAGCTTGCAAGGCAGTATAGGTAGTATATTCCATCTCAGGAGCCCTACGGAGACCTCGTCGAGGGTCGAGATGACTGCTCGCTATTGGGCTTTTATATTTGTAAGGATGGTGATACCAATAGGTTACCAGGCCTGTTCTCCGTTGAGCAGGACGTCTGCGAACTCTTCGATGTCAGCCTCCTCGTCATCGCTCGAGTACCAGCTTTTCCGAGGCTAGCAAGGCGATCATTCAAACGGCCCATATTCGAAGGACCTACCTATGCGTAGGTACAGTTCTTTTTCGACCCCGCATCCGTAGTGGACAGGGATAGCCCGCCGGAAAGTCTTCTCCGGATCCGTTCAGCATCAACATGGTGTTACTGAAACACCTATAAGTACGGACGTACCTAGAAGGGCTACTAGGTACTTGGTCGAGGGTCAAAGAAAAGCAATTTGTTTCGAGGCGAATGTGGGTCATAAATCGAACGCCATCCTGTTCAAGCAGACCTCAAATTGACTGCTTCGGAAAATGAATTCAATGAGCCTCTGCACGTAAACCGCTATGTGAACTGAGACGCTCTAGGTATTCAACTCGAGATCAGATCAGACAAGATGACTTCAAGAAAGACGTGAGATTGGGATGCAAAAGCTATGCCAGTACGTGCTGGCAACGGCCCGAAACTATTCGTAGTCGAAAGTAGTCCCGTATGGAATAGGCATACGGACTACGGACGTATATACCGGTAGAATTGATTCTACCTAGGTAGTGCCCGCTCTCAAGACTGAGCGTTCGAAGCAATTCCATGCTGAATACCTATCCGTCCGCGTTCCATTCGACCTAGGAGTGCGCGCGGCCGGCAGAACTAGAGAATAGTGCGTCAACTACCTAGGGCCAATCGCCTTGGGCGATTAGACTACCTAGGTACAGCAATCTAGCCCGCGAAAAGCCTCTTCTCTTATTGTGTCACTTCGATCTCAAGTCGCCCGGTTGCCTTCAGCTTACACTGGTTCCGATACGCCAATCCCGATATCCCATGGGGCTCAAATTATCGGAATTTTGTTGTTCGTGTACCTACCTTTTGGCTCATGTGGAATCACATCGACTCAAAGTCGCCCGGCCTCATTCTCTTTGCGCTGGCGCCAATACATCTAGGTATGACATACTCGTCATACAATACCTAAAGCCTCAGATCAGTCTCTTCGAAATTCCCTATATTTAACTACCTATGTCAAGACCAGGTCTCTAATGCGAGTTTAAGTGTTGACGTGTTCTCGGCTGAGTTTTCGTTTTATTTACATGGTCCAATATTTCAACCTTGAAGCCTTTCAATTTCTTCCGAGTTGGCCAGAGCCAAACACCTATGTTGAAGCCAAATATGTCGCGAAAGTCATAGTATCAAAACGGTATCCCTTTGCCTGTACGGATCCGTACCTAAACTCAAGACTCCTGAATTCCCGACGTTCCCTCGAGCTTTCCATGTTTTCGATAGGTAGTATGTCGACGCCAGAATCCGCAAGGATTCGTACTAAGGTTAACCCAGTAGTGTACTGATCCGTAGGCATGTGGTCGATCAATCGGGAACGATCGATCCCTCGATGATGAAACTATGGACCCGTCCCTATTATTATTCCCAGCGTGCCAGTTCATCAGAGACTCTGAGATTCGATCTGTTATTGGTTCATCGATTACACAGCTTAGGTCGGCAGGCCTGGATTTAGGATTGTTCCAAGTAGGTACCTAGGCATACACCGGTATGCGACCCGCTCCAATTTCCTGCAGCTCTCGACGTGGTTTCTTGTTTAGGCGTACCTATACCTACTACTTACACAGCTCTCTAGATTAATTTGCCCGCGATGGTGTCGTCTTCATTTCGGTTCATGTCTCCGATGGTTCCTCCATATCTTCTGTCAATCCTTGGCTTAGTATTCCCGTGTACCTAGGTGGCCATGAAACTCACTCCAATATTGGTAGAGCTACCGGTATCATACAGTAGGTAGGTATTGTCGTAAGTTGAACCAGAGCAGAGGACGCATCGTGGGGTACAGGGAGGTAGGGAGGTAGGTAGATCTACACTACGGATCCGTACCACCACACGGAATACTCGGACGTCGTTGGATGCGCTTTTGCATCAGCACCGACAATCTTGGTCTGCATGGTTGAATCTGCACCAAGTAAGTCGTCACCATAGGTAATACGGATCCGTAGGTAGGTCTAAGTGGCCACCCCAACTGTCCGTATCTGGTATAGGTAAATCGAATCTGCAATGCAAGAACGATGGTAAGCTCAACGGCGGGCCTAGTACTTATACCAAGATGAACAAGCTTTTCCCCTCTCTTGGATTGGCTCCGACTCCCTGCCTGCTTCTACCTACCTACCTTTTTGGTGCTGATTGATGATCGGCAACGGTTACCTATACACCTAATGAGGCGTGAATAGGTAGGTAGGTAGGTAGGTAGGTAGGTATAGGTACGCAATGCTCGAATACTACCTACATGTAGTAACGCCATAAAAAGCCATCCCCAACCCCAAAACCATCCATCCTTCGCCCAGTGATCCCGTACATATAAAAAGTCCCGACGAACCAACCAACGACGCAAAAGGGCTCTCTCACCCAGATCGCAGAAATTTCAGGGCTTACAGTAAGGTAGGTAGGTACCTACAGGAGCTAGCTAAACCCGCACCTCGAAGACGATCAGATCAATTACGCGTGCTTCTTGTCTTATGAGGTTTTATTTTTTTAATTTTTTATTATTTATTTATTATTTTTTTTAATCTTTTAATTTTTCGGTTTCGACGTGATAGAGACGCTTTTCAACGACATCACCTATGTCCGGGCCAGAACTCGCCTCCGCGACTACCAAACAGGCTGAAAAGCATGTGTTTTCAAAGTCCGGATACCTACCCTACCCTACCCTACCCTACCCTACCCGTGCGTAGTGGATTGATTTCAACAGAGGCCCTGAAATGTCGTCGCAGACGAAATGAAGGCGTCCATTTAGGTATCCAACAGTTCGTTTCCCAACTCATAGGTATAGCAACGTCCATATAGCTCAGAAACCGTAGGTAGGTAGGTTAGGTACCTAAGGTATCTCACACCTCACCTCGCCTCGTATCGACCAAGCAAAGCCTCTCCTTCTCCCCACCACATCCCTATCTCGTCCCCTAATCGAATCATCTACATTTATATAACCTTCCGCTTCCTATAAACCCCCCTCCTCCCAAAACTACCCGGCCGTAGTAGAAATTAATTAATCAATTAATCCAAATTTATAATAAAAAAAATCATCAAATGAGCCCCCCCTCCCCCCCCCCCCAAAAAAAAAGAAAAGAAAAAGGAAAAAAAGCATTTCTTTCTTCAATCAAAGCCATAATTTCACAGCACAACTTAGTTATTGTATTTTGATTTTTCGCCTATGGGAATAGACATATGTACGATACGGCCGCGACGCACCTAGGTACACTACACTACACTACAAAAGGTACAGATTAACACATAAGCAAAGTTCAGTTTCCGGAAGAACTCCCTCCCATAATACCTCTTGATCATCCCGGCGACATGTTCTAAAACAGATCGAGTATTCTCCCCCCGCCCTCCCCCAACCCCTCCCCCAAACTCTCTCTCTCTCTCTCTCAGGGGGGAAAAAAAGGTAGAAGAAAGACGAAAGTGAGGAAGATAAATAAATAAAAAGATATTCCGTTATTAGCGGTGTTATTGCGCCAAACATGCTCCCCGCCGCAAAACCATATGAAGCCGAGCCGAAAAAGAAACGGTACCTTCTCCCCTTACGCCGTACATGCCGATGTGTAATGTAAAACTCCTATGTCAATGGCTTTCTCGCCGGGGGGGAAATTATCCAGGACGCCAAGCTGCCATGGACTCAAGTCAAAACTTCGCTCTTTCCTAGAGCTTTTGCTGTTGCGTCAGCCGGGCCACCACATATCAATGTTGGGATTCCATTATGACTGGGCCAGCCCATCCAGTAAAAGTGTGATTGATTACTACTCCTCCCTCACGGTTCCCACGATCCCGTGGGATTTGCTCGGCTTCTTGCCTATTTTCAAGACGCTGAATCGTTTTCTAGCAGATCTTATTCTCATGACCCCGTTTTCTACAGTCCGAACAAAGTCGACATCCGTTATCTCTTTGCTTTTGCGTGATCCACCGTGGGAAGAAGTCGATCCTGCTGCATCGGCACTGCCATTCCTGCGACGGTGCTTGGAGCTTGAATGAATTGTCTCAACTGACGGTGAATGGGGGATTCGACCCAGACTCTCTTTGCTCTTGCTATACTGGCTATTCGACTCGCTAATCCCTCCATTCATTTGCGTAGGGCTTGGCGCCTCCGCATCCAACTGATGTGAGCTCTTCTTTTTACCACCTAGAAAACTGAGACGAGCGCCATGCTGTCGCATGGCTATCGAATGGACGGCTGATGCTTCCTCTACGACGGCGGTACCGTTAGTAAGGGATGAACGTATGTTTCCTTTCAGCTGTCCACTATCTCTGAGCGACGATCGTTGCGCGGTGGGCGAAGTTCCAGCTGTGGGTTCCGCTTGTGGTCGAATTGGAGCAAAGACGGCAATTTCTGGTGCAAATGTAGACAAAAATTCTGCACTTTCGGTTAGCAAGTCGAGTCAATTGGTATGTTGACAATTCAGTCTACTTACGCGAATACAGATCCTGGTACCCCTGGGCCAGAATTTTGTTTGAGCTCCCCGAAAAGCTAGTAAGGCATCGCTTGATCATGATTGCGTGATCAATGAGTGCGGCCTTGATAGCATGCTCTTGCTCATCCAGCTCAGGCTCCGCTTCGTCTGGATCTTGCGGATCGGCGACAGGCAAGAGCTTCCGATAATGCACGACACTGGCTTCTGAGTCTGGAAGAATGGAAATACTAATGGCTCCGACAATCAAGTGCGCAAGGTCATTATTATCCTGGTTATCTGCCAGTTGTCGCTCAACAGCGGTCATTTCTTGAGTTTTCCGAACGATCCGTTCCAGTCCTGTCTCTTTAGCACTTAGCCTCACGTGGCCAATTTCAACAATCTCACTGCGTCGCAAGATTGAGGGAAATGCTTCGTTTGTTGTGTATATAATCTTCTCAGCATAGTGTTCTGTTACTGGGCCAGTTGTATTGCGTTTTGAGGATACTGAGAACATCTGGGGGTGACTCGAAAGTAGAAAATCCCTAATTGGATGTGCAACCCGAGCACGCTGAAAGACTGGGTGCTTTAGATCGCGATGCGGTGATACAGCTGAGACAATCAAGTATTGGCCCTCAATCTCACTATCAACATCCCCATTTGTCAAGACATGGGCAGCTTGATATTGCTCCTGAATGCGATCCGTGAATGCTGTGGTCCGTTCTCCAGGCGAACCTTCATATACATAGGCCTTATCTCGTATATTAATGGGGAAGCCAAGTCCTTTGAATACAACCTTGAAATATTTGGGTATAGGTTTTTCGCCTTTTGCTAAGGTTTCGTAAATGGTGGCAATGGCTCGTTCTGTCCTTGCTAGCTTCGCAAAATCGAAGATATTCGTCTCATACTGGGTTCGAAGTTCCATATATGCTGCTAATGCACTGCCCCAAGCCTCACCATCTTCCAAGTGCTTGATCATATCAAAATAGATGCGCTCTTTGCGTTCGAAATGTGACTGCCGCGGGAAATTTGGCTCCGGCAACGCCGGTGTCATTGTAATAGGATCCCAGTCATACAAGTCCGCATGAAGTCGTAATGCCAGACCAGCTTCCGTATGGTTTCCCTTACCACGTTGCAGCGCGGCAAGTTGATGCACGTATCGAATGAACATATCTTCTTTATGCATATCTCGAAGAAATTCCATCAGCTCAAGGCGATTCATGAGGTTAGATGCTTCTCCACTGGCGTCGCTGCTGTGGACAGCAACTAACAAGTCCAAGAAAACATCGATCGTGTTGATGAAGTCTTTGAGAGCGGCATAGAGAGGATCATCCTCAACTAAGGACAGAGATTCAAATCGCTCAAGTAGTTCATTTATGAAGAGCTTTTGCATAATGCTTTCTGTCATCGCCCGATCCTTGAAAAATAAATCTAAGCAATCAATCATCTCGGTCTGTATGACAGACAGATCTTCGCTCAGAGTCCATTCACTGACGATCATGCTTTGTAGGACCTCAACCGCCACTTTTCGAAGGCCTCCATGAACGCTTAGACAAAGTTGAATAATCGGGCCTACCAGGGTTGGCACATATTGAACTTGATAGCCGCCCATTTTCGAGAGTCCGTAACGCATCCTCTCTTCGGCACTAGTGTCCCAGCCAACGGCTTTCCATGTTTGCCTGAGCAATTCCGCACCATGTTCTCGTACATCCCCGGCAATCTTCCAAACTGCCCTACGCTTTTGCTCTGGGAATGTCTCGAGCGCCAGGCATCCACTTCCCACAAGCTTGAGCAGAGTCATGAAGAACAACCGCCAGAGCTCTGTGTCGAAGTCTTCGGCATCATCAGGATCGGGAAGGGCTGATTCCAGGAGAATACCAGAAAGATATTGTAAAGTCCTCAGAGTGGATCTGTGGTGGTAGGTGTATACACTAAGCCAAGACGTAGGAAAAGCCTCGCCCTGTAAAATGCTTAAGTGGACAAGAAGGGTATTTTTGAGTACAGTCGAGATATCATCCACAGACAACTCCAACTGCATTCCACTAGGCAAGTTCGCTGATGCGGACAACAGGGCAGAAAGTTCAATCAGGGACTCGTCAAACTGTACCGGCTCGCCTGGTAGGGGTTTGCTAGGAAATGGATAGGAGGTTGGGAAGAGGAGCGAAAATCTGTCCTTCGGTTTCTGCTCAGTAGATTGAATAGCCAGGAACGAGTCTACTATCTTTGGGATATAATCAGGAATTTCTGAGTTGAGATATTCGATTTGACTGGCCAGTACCGAGCAGCACAATCGAACTTGTTCTCTCCACTGCTCAGTTACCTCTTCAGTTTTACCCCAATGAGGCGCGATCCATCTGACCGTATTAGCGCTGAGCGCTGAGCGCTGTTCTGGCTGGGAGAAAAGATCCAACTTGGAATAGTTAATGATGAGAATGAGCTTATACAACACCAACTTCCCCTTAACCAAGGCACATGAGTCCATGAAGTCTATGGCAATATGGAGTATCTCCTCAGTGGTCAGTAAGCTTGTGAGCTCGGGCAGCCAGGTGTGGAAGTGTTGAACTGCTAGGGTCTGGCTGCCAACAAGCACAGGTGCAGTACTGCGCATCATTCTATCGAGGGCCTTGAAGATGCTTTGCAGATGTCTTGTAAAGCCGGGTGTGGAACCAGTAATCCCAATCCCAACTTCTTTAGCCTTCTGCTGTCCTCTTGCGTGGGTTATGAACTTGAGAATGTGGCGAACAACTTTCAGCGTTGCGCGGAGTTTTCGGGCAGTTTCGGGCTCGGTAGGCTTCGTAAGCAACCTCGTGAATGATCTGACAAGGCATGGCGTGGCAAATGGGTAATTAAACGTAGTTTCGGCGTACTGATCAACTAATGGGCTCACATTGAATCGTCGGTCGTGAACTATGCTCAGTACCCGGACCAGTGCAGTGAACACTAGGTCCTCGAACTCATCATTGCCTTGGTATTCGACAAGGATGCCAAAGAGACGGTCGAGGACATCACTCAAGAGCTTGACAACTTCAATTTCAGGTACAAACATAAGTTGGCGCAACAGTGTCGAAACTTCGCTTTTTGGGCCTTCTTTCCACTTTAATAGGCCTAGAATTGCTCGATCTTGCGAAAATATCGTGCTGCAAAGATAGGTCTCAACATTGAGAACTGCGAGTGGGCCTGTGACTTCAGACGAGCCGGCACGCGGACTCCAAGGGAGTGACATATATCCGCCTTTGCCAGAGGAGTCCGGTTGAGCATTTTGCGTATTATCGTCAATTTTGTACAACAGCAACGAGTGCGAGCCATCGCTCATGAATGCTTGACGGTCCCAAAGAGGCAAATACGCCATGGCAAAGGGGGCATTGGGCAACTCAGATATGGTGAGCACAATGTGGGAAGTGGCTACGTCAGAAGGCGAAAGAGATAGGCGTAAAGTCTGACTCCATCGTTGGCCACGCTGTACGGCAAAAGAAGTCCAGGTGGTGAAGGGGTGCGAGTTCGAAGATGGGAATATGCAAGCATCAACTCGCTCTCCAGACTGCCGGCGCACATTCACCGAGACCACCAGATTATTGCCAAGCATACTACTGGAGATGGAATTTGCGCTGCCCCCGTAACGTGAAAGAAGGTTTTGTCGAGCTAGGAGCGCCTCGTTGATGGTGACATATATATCCGATCGTGGCTTCGTCGGAGCCCCAGAAAATCCCATCTTACTGGTTTTATCGACCGCAGAGAGGAGTGTAGGGGTTGATTTAATGAGGACATCAGCGTCGGAATGCGTGAGCGGCTTCAAGTGAACAAGCAGCCTTTCAGCCCTTCTCGACTGCTCGTAGTGGCCAGAGTCGCTGTCTAGTATAGCACGAATTAAATTGTCCCACCCTTTTATCGTCTCAAGCCTTTCTGAGTTTGCCGTCGGACTGGGTGACCATATCGTGACTACCTTTTCCGACTCTTCCCCCTCCTTTACCATGGATGTGACGTTAAGGACACCAACACCGACTAATCGATTGGCAGCAAGTTGTATTTGCTGTTGGGGGTACTCGATTGACATGCTTCCTGAAGCAGAGCAAGCAGAACCTGCAGAGCGCGGCGGGACTCCACCATCTCCTGTTGGGATCCTACCACCAGTAGGAGGCCGCTCCTGGGGAGACCTCTCCGGATAATATTCGGTGAGTGCATCAAGCTTTGTTGATCCTCCTTTAGAGAAAGCAGACCTTGTTGACCCCCACATCAAACTTCTCCTAGAAGCCTTGGACCCGCCAGAAGGGAGCGACTTTTCCTTAGAGGAAGGCGCGTTTGGCTGTCCCAATGACCCAGACCTCGAGGAAGGCTTTCCTACGATAATCTGTTGAGGTGCACGGACTTTGACAACAAGAAATAGTTCCGAGTCTGCAGATGGCCCATCTCCTATATCGGCCGATGTCAGGTCGGTGAACAGTGTGCGCATTTGTGCATTGCTAGTCACGTGCCCCATAATACCACCAGACGGCACATCAACCGTAAATGTCTCCGTGAGTTTGGTCAACGAACCCCCGATAGACTTGGAGACCAGGTAAAGGTCTAGGATGGCGGGTTCGTTGGAAGATCCAGCAAAGCTCTTAATGTCTACCATCAAGTGGTGCAGAGACATAGACTCAACCTGAGGTAGCGGTGGCTCTTCAAGAAGACTCATGGTAGATTGAAGTTTAGTAATATCTATGACGGAGTCGTCACCAGTCAGGACCTTTCCTCGCTGGGCTGGATCTCGCACAATTACCTCCCCACCACATAACTTGTTCCCCTGCACCAAATCCCAGATGGTTTTCTCTCGGAGAGCAGCCGCCTCGCGATCTGTTAGGAGGTTATGAAGCAGCTGACGCCGTGCTACATCAATGGTCTGGATTAATGATGATACTTTTTCAAGTTTCGCATACTGGCGGCTCAAGAGTAGCTCGTGGAAATTTGTTGAATGCCACTCTCGCAGACATGAGGCGATTTCGTCAATCAGGGGTTCATGGGCCGACGTCGAGGTCTCGTCGCCCATCCTCAGCATAGGAACAGGGGCAGGCGGCCTCTGTGCAGGCAAACATGTGCTAGAATTCTGAAGTGTCACGGCGTTTTGAGAGGACTTCGAATCCGACAGGGCCTGGCCCTCAGATTTCATTCTTGTCTGGTCAAAATCATGATCTTGGTTTCCATTGTTGGATACGACGCCACTCTTCCCAGAATCACTACACCGCTGAGAGGTATCCTGGTCGCTTTCGTGGAAGGAAATGTCGCTCTCATGATGTCTTCCATCAGCCTCGGGACTACTCAAAACTTCTCGAATCTCTACGCAGCTGCGTGGGAATATGCCGGAAAAGACACGAGCTTCGAGAGATTGGCCCTTGACAGACGTCAGGCCGGCCAAAAGTGATGGTGGAGCTAACAGGTAGCCGCGCAGCCACTCGCCATCAAGTGTCTCTTCGATGATATAGAGGTCATCACCTATCTCCAGGGGTAGCTCATTCTCAACCTTTGTCTCGAAGGGATATGTCGCGACAGCAAAGGCGATACGAGGCAAGGGTTGCCAGGGCATTGGAGCAGCTGGTTGCACAGAGGCTGCGCGCCGGTCAACCGCATGAGACGGGGGAAGGAGAATATCGGCCTGGGACTGGATATGGGAGAAGCGCCTTAGCTGCTGTTGTTGCTGCTTCTGCTGCTTCTGCTGCAGGCAAGCGATAGGGGATCAGGAGGGAATTTCGGCGACGTGGGTCGATTGTTTCTGTAGCAAGCAAGCAAGCAAGCAAGCTGGTGCTAGCTTTCTGGCTTTGTATTATATGGGTTAGATAACGGTGTGCTTGGAGGGCTGCACTTTAATGGTGCGGAAGGTCAAGATCCAACTCTTACACGGTGAATATTCTAATAGATCCAGCTCACTTGCATGCCATTGAATTCCCCCGTCCCGCCTTTTATGATATTTCCCGCTGGAAGTGTGTTTCTCGTATCGCAATATGCTGCTCACAATTGCCTGTCGTAATGCAGAATTGCGTAGTGGAACGAAAATAGCTGTTGTTGGATGCTGCTGGTTGATGCTGGGGTCACGTCACACTGCCGTGGTTCAAGAAAAACAAAAGATGCCAAGAGTAAAATTGATGTTCAATCAGTGTAGCGGATTGGCACGTCGCAGTGACACGATCGAATGGAGAATGGTGTCTAGGAAGGATGAACCTGGAGTTGGGATTCGCTCGCGAGTCAACAGGAGAAGTTAGGAGTTTAAAGATTGGTGCAGCTGTGAAGATCACGAAGAGGAAGTTGGTTATGGTTCGCCTCTGAGTCTTCGGTCAGGTACCTCCTACACAGTACCTAAGCATAACTGTACCTAATGTAGCATAGTAGAGGGATGAAAAGTACAGGGTACCTGATAGCGATAAGGAGTTACTTTTAATGTGGTGGTTTTGCCGTGATTAGAGCGGTATTTCTCTGCCACAAATTACGGATCCGTAGGTGCAGAATACTTAGCCTGTCCCGCATATTTGAACGCCGTCTATGCACGTGTTTGTACCTACACTAGCGCAGCTACCTTAGGTAGTGTGCACTAGTGTACGCAATTTAGGTGCGGTCTACCGGTACATATAGTGTACGTTAGTGTACCCAGTTTATACAGGAACCTACACTACCTATATGTACCTAGGTAGGTACTTAGGTACCTACGTCCCTTAGGTAGGTAGGTAGGTAGGTAGGTAGGTACTTTGTTAGGTGCTCCGTTAGGTGCTTGATTAGGTACCTGTAGGTAGGTAGGATAGTGTGTGCCTAAGAGGTAGGTACCTATCACATTCCAGGTACCTAGAAGTATGTGATTATCTGGGGTACATCCATCCTTACAGATAACTGCATTGTATGTAACTTTATCAATGATCGCAGTCCATGAGTGAGTGAGTACCTACCTAGGTACCTACGGACCTACGAATTAGGTACCTAGGTACCTAGAATTGGAAGGTAGTTGGAAGGAATTTAGGTGGGCACGCCAATAACTTACCCTGGTCAGATCACCCTCTAGTGTACGGATCAGTTGGGAATACCGTCGTACACTAGGTCAGGTCAGGTAGGTAATTACATGGGGAATTTGCATGCTTAGGTACCTACCTTAGGTACCTACTTATAGGGTACAGTTTGTGTACTGTACGGACTGCCTACCTACCTATACGTACATTACCTAGGTGCTGTGCTGTGAATTTGCCGATTGCCCAGCCCCTGTTTGTTTATAAGGCCATTTCCCCTGCAGTAAATCCGTATCTCGTAGGTACCTAAGGTACCTAAGGTAGGTACCTATACGTACGTACAGGTATGTACTGGTAGCGTAAATACCCCTGAAATTGATGGGCATTTACTGGTAATTAGCGCCACAACAAGCTAGGGGGTGCCTGAACTATTGAGTGGTCCATCGAAGTGACATCAATGATCAGATGCCAAAATGTCGTCGCGGGCCTTTTTTCATGTTCATTACCTAAGGTAAGGGGATCTAAACTACCTCCTACCTCACTACCTACCTAGGTAGGTAGGTACCTCCTACGGGCAACTAAAAGATGACCTTTTAAGGTACCTAAGGTTAGGTATTCCTTTAGGTACACTTATGACTTTTGCTCTAGAAATCACATGACAGGCTGCGTCAGACGGCATCATACTATGTGAGGATATTTTACATAGGATATTCTTTATACTTATACATTTCGTAGGTACTACGGACTACTACTACTATCATTACGTCCGTACATATAAGGGCATCTACCTAGTCATCTCCTTCAGCCCGAACAAGTTTCCAGCCTCGACGTACGGACTACCTACCTACCAGTACGTAGTGCTTGCACTTTATTGCATTGTCTATCTCCGTCCGTCCGCACCTTGCCACATCAGTCATTAGGCCCATCCTGCCGTTGGGCATAAACGTCGTTCCAGCATCACAGCAGCTTCTTCTTCTTCTTCCTCTCCTTCTTTTTCTTCTCCTCTTCTCTCCTGGTCCTCTGCCTCTAGGAAAAGACAAAAAACATCAACGGAGAATACAAAACATGGGCATATATCAGTATAGTATGTACATGTCTCTATTAAGCCATCCATTATATCCAACATCACACACGTGATCTATTACGTCGATATTAATACCTCGGCTTTAAACTTGTGATGTGCAGAAAACCGAACTTTGCGCCTCAATCACTTAAGCTTTAATATTACATATACCTACCTATATGGGTGCAATATGGTGTTCTCGAAAGCTGCCTGTCAAGAATCTCCATCAAAGGTTCATTTGCGTCCCACAAGATATTACGTCACTCGCGGCTATGGCTTGATGAGCTCTGTATTATATCAACTAATTACCGGCAAAGTACGCCAAATTCACTCTGATTAAATATACCGCCAAAGGAGGATGGCATGGCCGACCGAGTAACTATGACTTATGAGGCTCACTTGCAGTTGATGATGATATGCATGACGAACAAGATGCGACTAGCAATCAAATTTTCATAGTATTGTTGTTACGAGCTACCGAGCAGGAACAAAAGAGCGAGGATACCTACTCTCCAAGTTACGTCAGAGAGAGAGAGAGAGAGAGAGAGAGAGAGAGAGAGAAACGGCCGTCAGTGGCCCAGCAATGCAGTAAATCGGCCCGCAGTCCGTTGCACTATTTCGCGTCCGAAATGTCCTCATAGACAACCCGCTGCCCACTTTCCCTTGACCGGTACCCGGAGTCCAGTGACGTTCCATCTACGCCATAGTCCTCTGGGTCATAATAGTAACTCAGGTCCCCAAAGTCGAAATCGTTTAAAAACATGGAAGAAGGGAAGATACCATTGAGATCCATGTCAGGCTCGACACTGTGATCTAATGCTGGTACGACGTGCTCTTCCGTCGACACTAGGCCTGGTGAGGTTTCTCTTGATGCGACCGAGGGGCTAGCGGTCGAGGTTCCGCCATCTTGCGGCATGTCATTCTTAAAGAAATCAGAAACACTGCTCTGAACGATATCGCTGAGCCCCCTCAACACTTCTGCTCCCACTTGGTCGAATCGTTTGACCACTCGTTGCTTCACCAGCCGTGGGAGTACTTGTCTCATTCGCCTCTCAAATCGCTTGAACTGGCGCTTTCTTTCCTCACTATTCCCTGCACTCGTGACACCTAGACAACGATCGGGATCTTTTGGTCATGTCAGCCTTCTCTTCAGAATCTACGCGTACCTGATCTTGACTTACATGGGCTTGGGATTTCGTTTCGGTCCACCCCTGGAAACAAGAGTGCATACATATCTTTCCACCTTTGCGTTTCTGATAGGTCACAATTGTGCTTTTTTCGCTCTCGAAGCTTTCTTTCCGTATCCTGATCGATGCCCTCGTCAGGTGCGGCGTTCGATTTCTTACACGGATCATCGGCACGCAGGTGTGTCTGGAGCTCTTTATCGCTATCAAAACACAAATTGCACCTTGGGCACTTGTATTTTGGTAAGAGGTGAACCCGATATAAATGCTCCCTGCGTGGTTTTCTCCATAAGTGACGGTGTCATGCAGCTATCTTTGCTTGAAGGGACTAAGGACTTACTTGACCCTATGAATGGACCTCCAGGCCCCATTCTGGCAGCCTGGTTTCTCACAGGCTTTTGGATTGTGCTTATAAAAAGGACATGCTAAGAAAACCTCTTCAAGGTTGGCGTCTTTGATGAAGTCAATGTTAGTACTAGCTGCTCAATGAACGACTGCAAACTGCAGAAAATAAAGAAGCACGTACCCTTCTTAATACGTTTGCTTCCGCCTCCATCCCGACCATTCTCATCCCCTCCGGATGGGTCTCCGATGTCATCATCACCAATTTGCCGTTTGTGCCGACTATTCCCTCCACCAGACTTTTTGTCCTCCATGTCCCGATTTTCATAGTTGCTTCCGTCGTTCTCCTCAGTGGCTTCAGAAGCCTCAATGGTGTAAGAGATAATAGCCAATTTTTTGTCAAGCCACCTGTGAAATGAGGCCATTACCTTTTCGACTGCGAGTTCTTTCCTGTAATCAATATATTCTTCCGGCGACAATATTCTCGCAGTATCCGAATCTTCTCGGCCTTTTTTGGATGGCTCGGTAACGACCATGGCCTTATTTTGCTCCATATGGTCGGTGTTTCTAACAAGATCTCGACCTGATGAACTTTCTCGGTTTCGCCCAACAACACATGCTTCGTTTAAGCCTTCCTTGCATACGTCAGAGATTCTCAGACGTGGCCCGTCACCAACCGCGGAGTCTTGTTCTGTCTGCACAATTGTGAGCTTGACATTTATTTAAGAATCGTCAATGTGAGAACAATTTATTAGTTCTCACCTCGGTCGAGACGCGCTTGGTTTTCGAGCTAATTTGATTGGAAACGGCGTGCTGTCCAGCGGCCGTTTTCTTGACTATGCTTTGCTTGAAGATAGAGGTTCGACGTTTGATATCTGGAAATTAACAGCGGCTGTCAATGTTCTGTTGCGTCGACGAATTCGAGGAACTACATAAGACAATAACGATCTTGCAAGGCTTCACTCAACTCGTTCTTAGCCACTTCGTCACAAGCTGAGCTTTTGTACTGTTCCAATGGGATTCCGATAAATTATTTTTGCTGCACGGCCACCTGGTCCTTCTATCAGGTACATGTATCTTGTGACTATAACCAGGCCAGTCCGACGCTGCTTGTGTTAGCTCAGGCGAGTTGGACGTATTTAAAACATGGTGTGACCGTCCAAACATGTCTGACCGGAGGAAAACAAGAATGGCATAACTCCTGGTCAAGTTCATAGCCTAGTTATAGGTCCCTCATTCAGTCATCACGGTGAGTCCGCTGACGGATCCGGACGATTTCAAGCTATGGAATTCTGACTAGTATGGAATGGGGCGCATGTAGGATCGAACAATAAATTTATATGGAATAATAGGTAACAGGTGATCTTGTCCAAATTCGCTATTACACAAGGGCTCGGCCGGTAACTAGAGACTGACAAAAGCAACAAAGAATACAACAATTGTCACGGGAATCATTTCGCCCTGATCGGGGGGGAAAGTGGCATTCTTATACCCATTCTGAAGACGCTTTGATATTACCCCTCTCGCCATTTTTGCGCGACGGCGCAAAACATGATGGGAGGCATGCGCCTGCGCAAAAGTCAACAGACCAATGGGTACACGCAGATATCGCAGATACCACGTTTTCCGAGCGCGATACGCTGGCTGGAAGAGGTATATGGTACCTCCTGAACCTCTTTGATTTGGGGGGCCAATGGGTGGCCCAGCTATAGCGCGCAATGTATGCAGCGCAATGACGCCAGAGAGGCAGGCTGGCGGGATTGCGCGAGTTGCGTATTTGGCCCCCAAAAGTCCGACATGCGCAGTCGCTGTTGCGCCTATCTCGATGTTGCGCTTGGGACATTGGGGCCCCCTGCCCATCATGCGCGCCATGATCACCCGTCGCGAACATCCATTCTCATCTCCACTTATTCTCACAAGTGAAGCTTTCGCGAGTGGTAAGGCGCCATGTCGCATTGAGATGAGCTGGAAAACCGAGGCTGGGCCTTGAGTCTATATTCTCATTCATCTTTTGCCCTTCCAACACGTCTGCCCGGAGAGCAGAACGCAAGCGCGATAAATTGATGGTAGGAGTAAGTATGTCGAATATTCTGAACGTGTACGTGTTATTTGAGCCTCGACGGTATATCTCTATATATATAAATATGTATCGTCGACGGCGTAGATGATGACTCCAGAGCGGCAACAACGAGCTTTCGTCGGGTCGGTCATATAGGTCTAGAAACGGCATCAACTTCACAAACAGACGAGATACCTACATCAGCTCATCGCTCGAGACAAGGTACTTATCCAATATCAAAATATCATCACCTATATCGAACCTGACCTTTAGACCAAAGTCTGAGCCAGTGTCAAGAACATCACCAACCATGGCGAACAATGCAAAGCAGACCCAAGCCGTCAAGTAAGCGCAGTCCAAGTACAGACCAATTCACCTCACTAACATCGCCACCAACAGAAAGACAATCCCGAATTCGATGAAGATCTATCTCATCCAGGACCCAGTCACGGCGACAGCCACAGAAAGACTCGTCGCCCGAGCCGGCGATGACCCCAAGACAAGCACCACTGCAAGGGAGGCCCTTTGCCTAAAGGGGGCCTACATCGACCAGCTAGTGAAGCAAGTACAAGGCGACGACGAGTCCGAAGACGGGGAAAGCTCTCTCAGCCCAAGGCCAAACCACTAGGTCGTCAGTCAACCCATTACTCATCGAAAAACGAGAAAAAGAAGCTGTAGGATGGACGAGTGCGCTTTGCAACAACGGCGCTAAAGAGCATACGGGGAGAAAAAAAGCGGGAAAGGGGAAAACGAGTGCGTTTTTAAATGGGATGGCTCTGTGTGTGCCTTATATGTTATATGTATTCGGATAGATGGATAGCTGGTCTGTCTATCTACCTATTTCTCTGCCCTGTGTAGTGTAGTGTTAGGTAGTGTAGGATATTTCTATACCCCATCCATTCATCCAAGCGGACGTACACTATACTACGTATGGCCCGATATCGACCAATGGACCTCTCATGCGTGCTACGTGGTTGATTACCTACATAGAGTAGTTGGGCGCC
The DNA here is from genome assembly GCA_022984845.1 of Xylaria nigripes. Lineage (NCBI taxonomy): Eukaryota > Fungi > Ascomycota > Sordariomycetes > Xylariales > Xylariaceae > Xylaria > Xylaria nigripes. The sequence continues at coordinate 1,375,963 of JAJJKC010000003.1, read as the reverse complement.
ACCGGACCCGTGCCTGTGCCTATGACAGGCTCCGGACCGTTTCGTTCGTCGGGGGGGAGTGCATGTCGTTGCCTCACTTTCCATATTTGGAGGGGACTTGTCGATTGAATGACCAGTCAGTCAGTCAGTCAGTCTTTCGCACGTACGTAACTTAGGGCGAAATCTATGGGTATAGCTATCTTCGAGTCGAAAATCTCATGCGCGAAAGTATACCATGATGATTTGAGAGAGCTAGGTTAGGCTGCTACCTATGCCTTACGGAACCATACGGCTTGCTCCAATCATGAGCGGCGCGCGGGACCTCGGTTTCCGGGACGATGAACGAGCCACCGCCGATATTGTCTAGACTTGAACCGAGCACAGCCAAGCTATGCGCCGCGATGGCGTATGGTGTAGTGTACACTAGATAGTCACTTTGCGCAATAAACACCCACACGTACCTTCGTATGTAATTAATTCTGGCTGCGTCTATTTATCGGAACAATGGAAGTCTATGTAGCTACCTTGTCTCGTTTCGTTATCGTACTATGTACGTAGTCTGCAGGAGAGGAGAGCACTTGCTCAATAGGGGCCCTAACCGTTGCCGAGATATCTATCTCGTCAAGTTACAGGGTGTCGCGCCGACACCTTGCGGGGCGCTCGACTACCTATCAATAATCCACTTCTGCCCCAGAAGCCTGCTATTGGGGTTAGAGGGGGAGGGGGGTGCCCCAATTCTATAACACACCGGCCGTGTTCCATATTCTTCTGCTGAGTATTGTCGTCAATCGTGCAGTACCATCGATCCCCTTACAATTCAGTCAAACTCCCATGCCATCTTAATGTGACTATGTAGGCCTGTCTCGAAAGCTGTGCCGATTCCGTATTAGTCGGCGCTTGTATCCATTTTGTCCAGAGCCGACTTCGCCTTCGCAATTGCTATTCGCTCGGCTTTCCAGGCCTCGATTTGTTTACGTAAGTCATCCGCCGGCACAACATCGTCGATCGTCATTTGGACGTTTGAAAAAGGATCCTTCGGGGTCGACAGCAGCTGCTGCACAATTGTAGACCGATCCATGATGTGTCGCGATGGTAGGATGACTGGGTCGGTCATTAGATCGCCCATGATGGGATCTTCAAATTCAGGAGGTATCTCGCCCAAATCAAGCTCTGCTTGATCTAGTTCATCCTTTGCGTCAGCTACCTTTTTCCTCAGATCATTCCATGCGGCTACCACCTCCGGAGGCCTTAGAAGACCTCGTTGGAGCAGTTGAGACGCTGCCTCAAAGTTTGATGGCTTGTATGAACGACCATCAGCAGCAACAGCCTTGATGAAATCGGACTTGGAGCTGAGATTTAAGTAAACATCAATGAAATCGGATAGCAGCGTTTTGGCGTCGAAGTGGTACTTCTTAGCATCTTCCACCTTGAGCTGTCCTCGCTTGGGACCGACTAAAGACTCAAGATTGTAGTTCAGCATACCGGCTAACCGAACGACAATCTCGGGCATGGTAAAAGAATCGCGTAGTGCATCAGTGAAAAGCTTCATCATCCCCATCGTGTCGTTCACCAACTGCATCCACGATTGGCATTGCTGCTCGGCTTGCTCCAAATCCGTTCTAATCTTATTACTGTCCTCTGGCGATAATCCCTGATCTTGAAGCTGTTTTTGGTAATCGTGAATCTTAACAAGCTTCGTAAGAGCCTCATCTAGCAAGTATGTAGCATCGTTGAGAAGCAGGTTGACGAATTGTACAAAAAATTGGCGGTTGACCCTATGACCGTCAGAAGTGTCTACCTAGGCTGTGTCATTCAAACTTACCTGCTTTCTCGACTGAGCTTTTCTTTGTACACATTATTCGACCAAATCATTTTGATGATTTGAAATATCTCGTAACGGATGTTGAATTTGTCGTAGAAGGCAGAGCTGACTCCGCTGTGTTCACATTCTACTTTTGTTAGTTGAGCTACATGGAAAATGGTAAGGATTCTGGGCATACCTATATAGAATTTCATCAGGGAGTGAAGCAAGTGTTCGTTGGCAAAACTTGAACCAATCAGAGAGTCACCAAGCAAGCCACGGCTTAAGGAGTATGTGCGCCACGTTCCAGTGAAGAGCAGAGTAACGAGTGATGACTTCAGATATGGGTTTTTTATGTACTCTGAGGATCGTAGAAAAGTGATGCAAAGCGTGATAATTTCGTCTCCAACGGCCGGTACGACGATCTCAGGCATGAACCTGATCCAGGTTTAGTACGTGACCGCGGAGTCTTACTGCCTGAAGAAACTTACCGAAAAATGAATTTAAAGTTTTCCACAACACTTTGAAGAGCGTATTCAGGTAGGCAGCTAAAAGCGGCAGGTGTGTCTTCTGGGAGCGGGAGACTGATCTGTTTTCCAGGTGTATAGTCCGTTTGGCTAGCAGTTCGCAAAAGCCAGACAATCACATATCGCATAAACTGTAATGCTAACGATTGCGTACTCTGATCTAGTACAAGAGCTTGGATCGCGTATTTCTGAGCGAAATACCTCTCAAGAGTTTTTACCGCAGTCTGAAGGTGTTGTTTCGCTATGGCGGAACGGATGGGGTCCTAAAGCAATTAGTATGACTGTCCGCTTTTGAATATGAAGAGAAAACGACTTACCGACTGGACTTTGGGCAGTTCCTCCTCCATCTCTTTGATCAATTTTTCGACATATTTGATATCTTTATCCAGATTCTTAAGCTTCGAACTTGTGGCTTCAAGACCATAATGGTGCGCCGCCAGGGTCAGGAAAAAAACCTCAGATATGAAGTTGGATGTACCCTCAGCCTTGTTGCTGTAAAACTTATCCGATGTGAGTTGGTCAGCATTCAATTTGGTCTCATCACTTATGCTAACACGCGGAGTTCGTCGAAGGTAGTCGGGGTCAATTTTGCTGATCTTAGAGAATGTAGCATCCATAAAAGGTTCGCAGAGCTTGTCCAAAATTGCCGTCAAATTCACCATAAAGCCATCAGATGCGACTTCAGAGTCCTTCACCTGAATAGCTCGCCTTTTGTGGTTCCAGTTTAAGCTGGAGGCAAACCAGTCAAGCGTAGCGTTTTTAGCAACTGGGCTAGCTCGGACAAAAGCATTCATGATGCTAATCAAATCGCCTTGATGAGTTTTCAATGTCATCTGTATTGCGCTTTGAGAAGCCTTGACGTGACTAGGATCGATAGTTCGTGGACTGGAGAAGTAGGTCTTGGTTACTTCAGTCTGAAGAGGGGAAATGCGAAAGAAAGGACCAAGAATGGTAGTCATTTCCGTGGCCTGGGCTAGCTCCTCCTTGGTTGCATTCGGATTTGATTGTACTTGAAAGCGAGGATGTTTTGCCAGAGCATCGAGAAGAGGAGGAAAGCGTGAATAGGTCACGAGGCACTGTTCGCGTCAGCATTCATGAATTTAGATACTCTCAGCTTAGTCTCACGTTGATATATGGCTTGTAATCATCGTTCATTGTCATTTTAGCCACCAGATCGCTTATTATGACCATAGCGTCGGTAAATATCGGTGCTATGGTATCATCCTCACTCATACGAGAAACCGCTTCCGTGAAGAAGTCTAAGCATACTCCGTCCTCGTTGTCGTGGTTGCGCAGCAGATAAGGGACCAATGAGTCGTGACTTTGATTGGGATCTCGGCTAAGAGTAATCAGTACGAGTAGCAAGAGCAATAGAACATGGGTTAGGCTATTCATTACCCAAAGTACTCAGGCATAGTGAGAGCAAATATGCAGTTACTCATACAAAGGCGCTTTGCCTCACGCAGCATGGACTCTTGATCCGGAGAAAGCCGCCGCAATTGTCGAATTGCCTTCATTACTCGCTTCCAGCAAGGAAGCAAATAACTAAGGAGCGCCTTGTTCCTCGGCACGTGCTTAGCGGCTTCGAGGAGCGCGGCATCGATAGAGGACGTGGTGAGTTTGACTGGCTCTCCGGACTGCTCAAGATCAGCCCTCAGTTCTGGAAGGTAAATGAGCTTTTCGCCACGACTATCCGTCATTCTACTTTCGCTGAGAGTGACCAGGAATATATCGCCGAGCATACGGTCTGACCAGTTTTCAATGCTCTCTTGGGGCGCTGCATGGACTTTCTTTGCCAAATGGGGTTCTGATGGCTCTGCGTCAACCGAAGTGATAGGTCTTTTATATCGGCTCATATTACCTTTGTCAAGAGATGCACCGTTTCCGAGTTCGGTATTTTTAGTCGTGAGCTGAGAAAATGGGTTTGTTGACAAGGGCGCCTCTGCTGATTTCGGCTTTGACGCACTGCGAACCTGTTGGCTCTGGGGTTGACTTGACGATGACGGTAAGGAGGTAGCGGAGGTGGCGGAGGAGGAGGGATCGGATACGGTCTTTTCGTTGGAAGGCGCGGCATTCATACTGCCCAGTTTCGCTAACCTCCGCTGGCGCATCTTTTACATAGTCAGGACCAAAGCTTGGGATATGAAATGCGAGTAGGCGGGGTAGAAGAAAGCGACATACCTGCTCAGCTGGAGGTAGGGTAGGCTCCGGCTGCTCGTTGGACTCCATATTGGAAGATATGATACCACGATTCTGCTGTCTACCTTAATGAGGTTTAGGATCACTCATCGCAAGCAAGTAGGAACCAAGGAAAATAGAGTCTAAACACGATCACCGGTCTCGCTTCTCGATGGCTGGAAGGGTTATCGCCGCTGGGGGCACTCTGACAGTCGTTGTATTATCCTGGACGAAGTGAGGATAAATGCCGGTAATAGTAGAGTACTGGACGTAATATATCCAGTAGATAGAAAGTATGGACTGGTAATCCGTATATTATTAGATTGGCGATAGAGGGTGATGGAAGAACAAAGATGATTACATATTACACTGGCATACCTAAGGTACAAGGTTAGTTATTAGGTAGGTACCTACGTACCGTACCGACTTACCACTCAGTTGCATGACGCTTCACGAATCACACTCTATATTAGGTAAGTTAGCTCTTAGTAATAAGTAACTGCCTCTTATCGATAAGGACTCATCCGCTCTTCAGTTCTATCTACGTACCTAACCTAGGTAGGTACGTCCGTAGTGGAGGTAGCCTACTGTAAGTACCTTGGGCATGTGCTAAGTACCGGTCCAGGTATCCAGAGCTGCACAATCTGCGCAAATAGGTACCTACATACCTAGGTAGTTACCTAACGGTGTACCTACATTCGGATCCGTAGGGTAGGTAGATACGGAATACTACCTACTGCGGCCGACCACTGCCGTGTATAGACGCGCCGGGCATACATACCTACCTTAGGTACCTAGCTAGGTATGTATTCATCCTTTTTCTAAAAACGACGCCCGAAGTCTGGAAGCTCCCGACCCTTAGATATCAAATACAATCACGGCCAGCAGCCTGAGCAAGAACTGGCAAACTTATTCGACAATGGTAGGCCTTGGAATTTCGCGAGTGATTCGGAAACAGCCCAACGGCGGACTACCTATCTACAACAAAGCAGGACGCCATACATGTGACTACATAGTTGGCGAGGCACCCTGCACTGGCACTGTGACAGGATGAAACCTATCGCAGATGAGCAGCAGTTCATGGAATGGAGCGGCGAACTAGGTGTCCTCTTTCTTCCTTCTTGTTGATTCCTTTGGTCAAGCGAGATCCTGGGGCAGGACGCCCGAGAGATTTCAGTCTTGATCATCTGCCCGTGACAGCGGGCGTCGATACATCTCATCGTCATTGCCGCGATTTCCCTAGAATCTGCGATGTTGAAAAGGTGACACGACACAGGATACTTGAAAAGCCCCTGAATCAGGGATTTACAAGGGCAGCCTCTACAGACACTAGATTGACGCCTCAACCCCACCTCCCCCATTCGTCTCTGTAGCATCACCCGCTGGAGCAGGTCCAGGGCACAGGTACAGGAAGAGGCAGGTCCAGGGAACGGATTACACGTGACATCACGTGCCAGGAGTGGGTCTGTAGCCTTCTGGTGTTATATGGTGATGCTGTGTAAGATAGAAGGGGCCTCCGAGATAGAGAGATCATCATCATTGAGAATAAGAGAGATTGCCCATCAGTTGCTTCGGCCTGCACGTTCCATCTGCGCGTGAACGAGACAGGCTGTGGGCAGCGGGCGTCTTGGGCGAGCATCCGCGAGGGATGCTACAGTCTCTCTCGGAAGAGAAAGAAATGAACAAATAATAGAAGAATAAAAGGAATATATAAGTTCAAGCAATGTCTTTTCCTACCGGCGCGCAGACAATGTCCCTCCCTTCCGAACACCTCCAATTCGTGATGATGCCCCTACTACAGGTATTATTAGGCAAGTTACCTTAACAATTCTGCGGCGTTAGATCACTCTAAATTTGCGTATAGGGGACGGTATTTCATTTGAACTAGGTACGAATGGCGCTCTGGGAAGTAGTAAACATTCGAGTTTGACTACGGAATACAAAGGTAGTGCGTTCAGCGAATGCTAGGGAACTTACCCCTAGTAATAAATTATTAATGTTGTTGGTAGCTTGAAATAGGTGCACCAAACTTGGAGACACAAATGGCCCCAACTCGTTTCGAGCTTTTCACAGTTCGCACAAAGATATTATATAGCAGCCAGTTTGTTGAGGACCGGCAACAATGGATCACCATCAAAATCTGCGATTGTAAACAACCACTGCCGGAAGCAATAGCGACTACATGCGGACTTATGCAAGCGATCCAAGTAGCTGAAGAAACTGGCCCCACGACAAACAACTATGTATGGCGATATATGTAAGTTACAGCAGTCGATGTCTTCGCCAAATGACGAAGAAATCCGTTGGTTGACTTCCACCGGAGCCAAAAGCAATTACCATAAAGTATGGCCTCAGAGCGACGGCTTTCTCTCGGGGAGCAAGATACATAATGGGGCCCTAACGCCAGACTCTAGCGCGTGTACTACCTATGGTGACAACAGACGTGAGCTACAGTGAGTTTATAGGACTCCGAGCTGGGATGCGGACAGATCAATTTTCATACCAGCGCCGAACGAGGTGGAAGGATTTGAGAGAGGAGAAATCGCTGGAGAGTTTTAATATCATCAGGGCCTCTATCTCAGCTATAGGCAATTATACGACCTCGTCAATTCGCTTTAGATGTAGGAGTGTAATGGCTTTAAACGCATCTCTTTTCGGAGCGCTACGGAACATCTGACGGTTGTCAGAGCGGTTGATCAAAGTGAAAGCACTGTACCAGAGCTTGTGGGCAAATCGCAGTAACTATCGGAGAATAGAGGCAATAGAATCCAATATATTGAAATGAACTGACTATCCAAGTAGGTAAGTACACGATTTTGGAGTGGAAGAGCGATCTATCGATCTACCTACCTGCTAGATACACTACCTACTTAGGTAAAGTACTTACTGCGTACGGACGTACAGGTAGGCTATTTACAGTATACTGTAATACAATACGTCCGTACTTCTCCGTGACAGAACATGCCGTACCGTAAGACGATTCCAGCCGATGCAAACAGTCACGTGCAATTGACGTGATTCGGGAGCTGTGGGTCCCGGTGATTTCAAGACATTCCATGTAGGTACGTCCGTTAGGTACGGACGTAGCGTTGATTCTGTCTGTAGAACAGCCAGGCCAGTCAAGGGTGGAAAACGCGGCACGATTTCACATCTCTACCCGGGATCTACCTCAAAGATACCAGTTCAGATCTCTGACGGAGTCCGTAGCGGTTGATCATAGTGAAGGGACTGTAGCAGAGTCTTTCGGCAGATCGCATTTTACTTCGTGGAATAGAGGCAATGGAATCCAGTATATTGATGACCTGACCTCATAAGTGAAGGGTCGGGTGATCGCCCTTTACACCTACCTACAAAGTAGAGATCGTGAGACCCACTTATCCGTATGTTATTTACAGTGTATTATACCGTGCCAATATTATAGACACTGTGCGCCGTGACAAGAACCGTATGGATTTATGTAGTAGTCATTCTTCTTCGCAAGACTCATCTACCCCATCCGCCCTCCCACGAATTGTGTCTGTTCCAGTGTCCAAAACTCAACACTCTCCTTCTTTGTTTGACCTATTTCATCGCTTTGCTCTTCAGGCCTCCAGTCAACACCATTCACAATGGCCAAAACTCTGACCCGCACTCTTAGATTCTCATTCTCAACCAACTTTACCAAAAATCTCAAGAGCGTCTTCCGATGAAGATTCCTAGATCCACCTCCTTGGCACTGGTCCAAACGATCAAGTATAATCCAAACAGTCGTTGACATATTTAACATGTTGAATGCTCTCAGTGCTATCCTTCCAAGCAATTCTTGACGAATATGGAGCGCAGACCGTGTACGAGTCGCATTCTCATACTTTCTAGTCTCTGCCTGCAATTCCGTATATTGTTTCTCATCTCGGAGAACATCTTGATTCATGTTCAATAGACGGTATATCAAAGAAGATGCAACATGGTCAAAGGTGTCATCGGCTGTCCGATTTCCAAGCAGGTAAAAAACACAATGGCTTTGTGGACTGGACTCATTGCACTTCGAAATGAAATCCAGTGCAACTGGTGATAACCAGCAGTGCCTTGCTTGTGTAATCATATTACGTCCCACGATGAGTAAAATGCCCGAACCAACCGACTTATGCCATGACTGGAATTTCGGATCGCTCATGACGAAGGCGAGAGGGTTTGGTGTTTCTTGGCAAGAATACCATTGTTTGTGCTCTGCCAAAATATTGCCTCGGTGCCTTTGCAAGTAGGCAGGCTCCGTCTCGGTGGAATAATGGTCAACTTGCAGCAAACCACTCATCGTTTCTAACTTTTGACCGTCGCGTTCGTGTCGTAATTCTTTTTGTCATGAGTTAGCATTGATGAGAACGGTACTGGAATGGCTATTAACTTACCCTCAACCTGCCTTATCAGACCTACGACAATGACGATTAGACTCAACTACAACACTTAGCGATTCCTACGGACATACCCTCTATTTGCTTAGCTTGCGCTGTATAAAGGGTCAGAAAAGCCTCTTTTAAGCCAAGGAATACTCTCACCTTCATTGAGGCTTTTGACATCAGCAACATTCTTGTTTAGTAGCTCTTCGCACACGAGCCGAACCTTTACGATCGCTTCCTCAACGACCGATGCTTTCTCTTCTATAGAATGCGAATTGCCCAATGCTTTGAGCCAGCGGTCTACAACATTTTAAATTCAGTCTGGAATTCAAGTCTGATAAATAAAAGCAACTCACGGAAACCATTTTTGGTATAAAACTCGACTGCAGTTTCACAAAAGTCCATAAAAGCAGAATACACCTCGTCAAATTTGGCTTGCAGTCGCTCATCCGTCTCACCATTATTCTGGTAGATACGCTGATATATTTCGAGTCCTGGAAGTCGATCGTTGATGGATTTGATTGTCGCATCGATCTGATTCTCCATCTTTTCTCGGTTTTGTGCAACCTACAGACTCAGATTTATCAGTGAAACAGGCTCTCTGTTATGAGGATTCATTACTTCACACCATAAACACAAAAGCTATTGTTCCGAATGCTGCTCCCGTGAACGGGGGTCCGGCGTCCTTAAGAATGTTCAAAAATGGCTCAGCATTTTCCCATAGCTTTGAGGCTGACTTTGCCAGATATGTCCCGTTCCGAGCAACCTTTCTGTGGTCATGTCTAACAGTATAGCCCCTCTGCGCACCTATTGCATTTCTCCAGTAATTCTCAAAGGCCTCTTTAGAATCAACTTCAAAAGCTGATTTCTCTAGCTCCGAGAATTTTGATGCTCTCTTCCACTTTCGTTGGAGCCGCTGTTGGTCCTGTTCGGATTGACTGGGATTCCCCCTAAAACCTAAGTCAAAGGCTACTCTGTTGTTTTCAACGAGGAGGGAATAGTGTACCTGTGTATTGTGCTTGACAACTGTGCATCTCCGGATGCAGTATTCGGATGGGTCATCTTCGCACAGCCTACAGAGGGATTTGACGGGCTTTGATACAAACGGCACGATGATGAATAGGCCTTGGTTGGATATGAGGGCTGACGGATACGCCCATCAAACGTTAGAATGCTAGCTTTCTGGACTTGGTAAATGATACTGCCAGATATCTTACAGAGAAAGAGGCAAGCTCTCACGAGACGATACCTAAAGGTGGACTGATTCGGGTTGAAGATGGAAGTCCCAAATCTACAACTATTGTTCACTTCTTACTCGCCTACCATGCCTAGGCGCGTAAGAGACCATAAACAGCGAGCTTGCCTACTCGCCGTTAGGATCAGGATGCAAGAATGCCGAGCCTCGCCGCCACTGATCAAAGCCCAATCTGTTCCGTCGGCCTACCTCTTCTATCGACAAGCCTCGCTAGGTACACGTGCTCAGTCACAGGGACCTTTGCAATGTGTCAATGTGGGATTGCTGTCCTGCTTACCACCACGAACACGTTAGTGCCCCAGATCGGCCAAACCGCTCACCATTGGATGACTGCGCATATATCCGTATTGCTGACTACTCCAACAAGTCTTAATCGCCGGTCATTGAGCGAAATTGATGCGGCTCGAATCCTCGATGATTTCTAGCGTGTCGCCGTACATTTTTGGTTTCGGATTGGCCGTCATCCGCCGAACTCTCCTCGACATCGTCGAATTCGCCTTGCATGATATCGATCATGAGACGCATGCATTGCCAGACTTGCAGTAGGCCGGCGAACGCTTCTAAATTTGAATGTTTAGACTGGGAGACCGCTTATCATACCCGATGCTACCTTGGAGCCTGAACGAAAACCCGCAACCTCACAGGATGAACTCCATCAGCTCATGCCCAACATGATTCTATGTCATCCTGGCTTGGCATGCACTGCATACCCTTAAGCTCTATGACTGATAACTTCGCGACATTAGATGTTGTAGAGCAAGAAGCTCAGGGGCGGATGACCTTTTTCTCTGAGTAAATAGAGATTACGTTATATGCTCTCTTCGTTGTAAATTCTAGCATCGAGCTGCTCGATGTTCCCCGAAGAGTCTAAAATTTTCAGGCTTGCAACAAATAAATCAAATCGAATCGAGGGTCTGATCCGATTTGATCTGATTTGATCTGATTTAATACGGTTTATTTGTTTGCAACCCTGGTCTAAATATCAATCACGGTGTGGGGTCGGCTGGGAAAATGGTTTGTACAGCGCCTTGGGCATTGCCAAAAAGTCGACGCAAAGCGCGGGATATTGGCCATGCTGCAGGCTTCTTGCCACGGATTACCGCAAGGATCCCCATGGAGATCGCAGATCACAGAAACAGACCTATATTATGGATCTAACGATTTTCTTTTGCCCGCCTTTTGCCTCATGATTTCTGCAGCGTGCAAGAGTCTATGAGGTCTGTTTTGTTCAGTACAAAGTAAAAATTCAAAATTGGGTTGGCACACTCCTTCTTTACTACCTAATAGCCCAACGTCTAGGGAGCCTGGATAAACCAGAGTCAAGTCAACTGACAGATCTATTATTTTCTTCCACTACATTGATCACACGTGACTCTATACACCGGATTTCCTTCCTAAAAGATCAACCTGGACTCTGACCTCCGTTAGACTTCTAAATTCAGGCGTCACAGCAACAAATCAATTTCATCTTGGCACTCGTATCATGATTGGCGGGCGGGGGGGGGGGGGTTCCCGAGGGTTATGCTAAGGAGGTGCTATCCTCCTGGCTGCTGAACGGATCCTATATTATGCGATTGTTACCCTACCTCTATTTATGGGATTTGGAGACTATAGAAAGTGACCGAAGCGTGTGACCCCCTATTTGCACACCGAAGTCCGGACTCCGGACCGATATCGTAGTCACAGTTCGATTTCAAATAAGCAAATCCTGGAGGTGATGAGGCTCAAGTTCTCTCAGAGACAATGATGAAGAAGTATGGCTTGCCTGACTGTTGACTATATTTACTTCATGCCCAAGGGCAGCAATGCAAAGATGAAGCTTATGCTTGTGCTGCCTGCCCTTTTAACGTCTGGTCAAGCCTCTGACTGACGTCTGGCACCCCTGCTTTCAAACCTTGACACAAGACACAATAATAAGGACTGCTCATAATTTGAATGACTATGGATTGCCAACCGGAAAGCACCGCGCTATCGGTAAGTTCTGTCAAACAAATGATTTGATACATGGTCCATCTGACAGATGAAAGGCACTGATGACCAAAATTGCCTCTTTGGAGCGCAAGTACAACAAGCTCGAAGAAAGATGCGAGACCTTGGAAGCCACAAAGAGCACTACGGCCTCAACTCCTGTTTCTACTGCTGCTGGCAATGAACAGGCCGGAGGCTCCGAGGTAAGGAAACACTCATTCAAGCGTATAATATGACCAATGATCAATCGTTGCTTTTTCCTTCTTTGCATTAGGTCTTGGCCAGTCTGATATGACTTCATGGCTTTCTATGTAGCGAGGCTCTTTTCATTTTATAGTGACTGACCTTTCCTAGACAGAAAAAGAGAGCCCTACCTCAAGAGTCAAGGTGATCCTTAGCAAACGAGACCAGGACGGCCAGCCCATTGAATCAGACGTCAAGGCACCCGCAATGAAAGATTACAGCGCTTATGCTTTCGTTTTGAAGAAAATCATGTTCGACAACGTCCCACCGGGGTTCGACAAGTCCGAGTTAAACCGATCCGAGATCAACGTTGTCAGTCAAGAACTCTGGGATTTGCTGAAAAAGCACCTCCGATGGTACCCCTACCACATCTTCAGCGACTCGCGCGTGACACTATATTCACCATATAAGCCTATTATTTTTCATTGGGACGAACTTCTCAAAGTTGCTTCCCAGCATAAAGAGGATGACAATGATAGCGACAAGCAGGCCAAAAATGATTTAAAGCTTCTCCTGGACACTATCTCTGGCGGTTCTTCTGGAGACGATAATCTGGACAAATTCTTCCAGATGAGAGATAACTACAAGAGCCAACAGTCAAACCGCGAGACCGTTCAGTTCCGGGATTTATGGACTATATTCCCCCCGGGAACACTGATATATGGCAAACCATTCCCTAATGAGGATCAGGTCTTTGTGGTGAAAGATAGCAACACGACCTGGCCAATGCGGAAAGAAGAGAGTAAAAAATACTATCCCTGGACTCTTGTCGCTTGGTCATATGACCGGAAGAAAGGTTCATTCGGAAAATGCGCCTTTATATTGAGCATCGAATTTTTCGATGGACACCAACCCTTGACATCCTTGCCATTCTTCCCTTTCGAGAAGCATGAGGACTATGAGTTGATCCGATCTAAACTCGTCCACCGAGGAAAGACTTTCCAGGAAGTTTTTAATACCAAAGATGACTCGCGAATGTTTGAGTACAAGGGCGATGCGATTGTTGAGATGAAGGGTTTCGCTGGGATGAAAATCGACGAGGTTAGCTGTGCTTAGGAAAGCACCATCTGAATGATCATCGTATGCTGATTCAAGCACAGACAGACAATCAGTTTGAATCCCGCGCGTCAGAGCTCCCGATTAGGTTTATCAGTCGTTTTCTCCCTGCACATCATCCTTTGAACAGAGTTAAGCCTCCATCTCTTTCACATGTACGTATACCCTGCTGTGGAAGAACACGGAACCCGACTAACCCATCGTCAGGTGGATGGCAGAGTTATGGTTGACTATCAATCCTTTTACCAATACGGGTCACACGACGGGCGCAACGGGTCTTTATCACAAAGCCCAAGCGGGATGGAATGTACATGCTCGGATTGTCAAGACAACGAAGGCTTGGCGAAAAGATACAGGCTGCATTTCGATATGGGGCCAAAGAATAAGGACTGGGAGGATGAGCAATACCTCCTCTGCCCTCCAAGGGTTCTCGGATACATTCTTGCCGAGAAGCAGTGGGCTCAACTGAGGGTTTCCAATCTGAAGCTGATCCCATCTCGCGATGACCAAGACGCCTGGAATTCTCGACTGAAACTCGCCGATAATGAAACGAAGAAGTTGCTCTTCGATCTCGTAAAATGTCACGTATCCTCAGAGACGCCGGCCGATGGCGACGAACACGTCCTTTCAGTAAACGACATAGTTCCCGGGAAGGGGAAAGGACTAGTCATACTTCTTTACGGTACAAATCATGATACTTTTCGAAGCCCACCACTAACAGTAGGCAGGTCCGCCCGGAGTCGGTAAAACCTCGACCGCAGAGACCATTGCTATCGCTACACGGAAGCCATTATTCTCCATCAGCGTTTCCGATGTGGGTACGAAAGCTACGCATGTTGAGTCGAACTTGTCAAAGATCTTTTCCCTCGCAGCGTACTGGAAAGCTATCCTCCTTATGTATGTCACACCTTCATAAATTGTAAACGAATATGGGCTAAAAAATAATTCAGAGACGAGGCCGATGTCTTCTTGGAAAGTCGAGGGCGGGGAGGGATAGTCCAGTCAATGGATAAGAATGCCCTGGTTTCAGGTAAGCTTCCTTGAATTGCCTACTTTCTTTAGTCGGTGCTACTGTCTTCATCCTGCTATCGAAGTGACAACGATGGTAAGCTGGGCTAATGAACAATTCCTACAGTCTTTCTCCGGGTGCTCGAGTACTACAAAGGTATCATGTTCCTTACGACTAATCAGATCGCTGAATTTGACGTTGCAATCCCTTCTCGAATTCATGTCGCTATCAAGTACGAAAGCCTGAGGTCCGACCAGATGGAAGCTATATTTCGAGGTTTCCTAGACAGCCTAAACAAGCAAAACTTGGTCGAGGACTACCAAGAAATCAGAGAGTGGCTTAGGGAAGACGTCTTCTCCGAGGGACTCGATGGGCGCCAAATCCGCAACATCGTCACCACGGCGTTGGATTTAGCCCATGCGGATATGAAGAATGGACGTGGGAGAAATAAGTTGGAAAAGAGCCATCTGAAGAGGGCATTCAACAATACGAAGAACTTCAAGCGAGACTTTGATACACAGATGCAGCGGTACAAGGATTCTCAGAATAAGATGATCAAGTAAAGACGAGTCTCTTATCCCGACTCGAAAAATACAGGGCTGGAGACTGCACAAACCGTGCCATTGATGGCGCCGCCTGGCGCCCGTCATGCTTCAGAGATTTTTTTAGAAGCAGATTTCTACTAAAACACGTTTACTTTGTTTAATTGCAGCAGGGATTTTGGGGAGATTTTTCTAGCAGAAACCATTATATTTGTCAATGACGAGCTTTTCTATCCAGTCTCTTTACTATCTTCGTATTTATCGAGTTAAAAGCATTGCTGCTGCTACGATATATTACTGCCTTCAAAACTTCACCGTGTGCCAACGGTACTTCCGAGCTGGTTGAGAGTCTCGAGTCGAGACACACATGAATAAGCAACTGAGAATAATGGTGGCTGGTACGCCGTATTTGTACTACCCAAGGAAATGGGTCATGAAAGAGAATATTATACATACAAAAAAAAAAGGTGTGGAGCGGTGGAATGCGATCCCTATGAAAAGGGACCGCATAAGGACAAAAACATCATGACCCCGACTGGAATGTGGTGTGGTGTCCCCTGACTAACTAATATCTCCCAATCAAACGGTAACTCAGATCACACTTACATAAGAGAACTTATCACTACTGGCGGAAGTCGACGTTGTCCCCGGAATATTTCGCGCGCCATTCCTCCTCGTGAACAGGGCATTCCTGTCCGTAGACAATGAACGCCATATCCGCATCGAATTCTATGTCCTCAATCAACGAGTCTCGCGCCAAGTGTTGGCAGAGACACTCGACGGGATCTTCTTCCGGCGAGGACATTCTTGTCCGCTTCTGGGTCGGAGGCTCCTCGTCATCGTCGCCTGCCGTTCTCTTCAAGTGGACTGGAAAATTAATTTCGCTATCCGAATCAGACACTAAATCCCACTCCATAGGATCCACCGTGATGAGAGAGTCGGAGGCCTTACCCACGGGGTCCGGGTAGGCCTTCACATTGCATTGATTGAAGTTCGTGGGCTCTGTATCCTCGTCCATCTGCCACTCCTCTAGCTCCTCCATTTTCACGCTGACGCTGGCTTCCGAGAAGTCGAACTTACGGATATCGAAGCTCAGCGAGGTCTTAGGCGTGGGGATCGAGATCGATTTCCGCCGCTGGATCCAGCTCTTGACATATTGTCGGAGTTCATAACACTCGCAGTCCAGCTGGACGCGGACGGGCCATTCCGGGATTTCGTCGATGCTACGCGTGCTGTTGTACCATTCCGCCGTGTCGTGGACGTCGCTGTAGAAGTTCCCAAAAACTTCATACTCGAAGTCCTTGGTGTCGCACAGCTGTTCTTCGGCGAGGAAATGGGTCTCGGCGTTGGTGAAGTCATGCGTCACGAGCGCGTATAATAGCCAGGTGACCTGGTTGAGCTCGTACTGCATTCCATAATCGCTAACTGGACAAGTGAGCTCGAAGCCGGCAAGCAGGAGCTTGTCTGTCGGCCTATCGATCATTATGTTCTTGATTTGGAGATCGTTGTGGCAGATACCGAGCTCGAGGTGTAGATAGTCAATTGTGTCGGTAAGTTGCTTTAGCCACTTCATTTTAAACTGGCTCTTGTCGCTCGGAAACCCGATTTCGTCCCAGTGCTTGGACGTCCAGTCTAAATCATGAGCTGATCGATCAATGCCTAAGAGGCCATGATGAACAGGGGCAACATGAGGGTGTGCAGGAACAAATTGGATTGTTAGATTCTCATGCCATCGATGAAGAGTGAAGGAAGAAAAGGGAGAATCGAGCCCCTTCGCAGAGAGCCCGATCCGTTCAGTCGGGTCCGGGGATGCGGCAAGGAGTTGTTGGTTCTCATCTAGTACGATGATCCGGACCTTCGGAGGCAGAAGCTCCATATGACGTCTCAGGAGATTGTGGGTGAGAAGGATGCGCTCTCGGTCATTGAGGCCAACTGGGTCTTGAGGTTGACCGAAGCCAAAAGGTGCGACAACGCAGTAGGCATCTCTGGTATCATCCTCCAGGAGAAAATAAATTTCTCCCTTCTCTTGTTCTCCGGGTGCTTTTCCGTGGGCCGATACCACGTTGTCGTCTGTATAAGTAGCCTGTAGGTCAAAGTCAACCCACGAAGGCGTCATGTCTATGGTGGTCATTTTGATAGAGAAGATATTTGTTGAGCAAGTAGGTATTGGAGAGAGAAGAGAAGAAAGAGCAGTTGAGCCCAGTATCTGGAGTAAAGAAGCAGAAGCGTATGCTCTGGCCAATATTTAATGTCCATCTCACGTAAGAATATCATGTATCATCGGCCTGGCTTCAGTGTCAAGTTACAATCAAGCAGAAATGGCGGAGGACCAAATGAAGCAAGTAGCCGAAGTCAAAGAGGTTCTCTGTAAATCAGCTCGTGGACAGATGATCAAGTTAGGGGCTTGATTGCTGACGAACTTCGGCCCTGAAACTAGTTGTCTTTCTTTATTTGTAACCTTGCCGAAGGCACACAGACCCTTACCTTACGTATTGCGCGGCGTCTGGCCTTTCATTCTCGTTGTACAATACACCGGCATGTGACTATAATAATACTATTGTAACCAAGGCTTTTTTAGTTCCGCAGGGGACGCCATTATGCCAACGGTCCAACTCTGATCATAAACGCTGTGGCAGAAGGTGATAGGGGTGATGTCAGCACGTTACTAACTATTTCTCAGCCTTTCGGTCAGGCAGGTCAAGTTTCCGCCCCAGTGGACACATAAGGAACAGAATAGAGCGACGTACTTGACAAGTTGAACCCGTTGAGGCCTATAGATACATTGCGCCCCGAATGACAAGAACACATCACTGTAATACAATGAATCGTGTATTAGACAGACGACTTGAGCATGTGCTCGATGATGTGTAGGAAAACGGAGTTCATGCCTGCTGAATGTTTCTGTCATGAGTCCCATGATAAGACATCTGGTTTTCCCATGCAGTACTTCGTACATATGCATGAATGGTTCTACCCTCAAGCTTTTTGCCTTCCGCTGTGACAATAGCATGGTTGCGGGCGATTCATCTTTCACTCATTCTGGTCAACATATCCGTCCATTTAAATCTACGTAATAATAGCACATAATTTCGACCACGGCCAGTTTCAATTGTCTTCACACACAAAACGACCACGTGAAGCCCCTTGTTGCCTACCCTGATTAATCTTCAGCGGGTGTGAAGAAGTAGGTTTCAATCAGTGCTACGAACTGACACGACTGACGAAGCAACGTTCGGATTTAATAGGTTATGCGATTCGATTCCTATGAAGCCACCGGTATTTTGCTGGCGCGGGACTGAGACTTTTCCAGTCCGAAAAACCCGTGTGTTGCTGTGGCGTATAAGTCCTTATTACCTTGGTACTTCTTTGGATGTTTAGACTGGGTTACAAGCTGTCGAAAATGGTTCCGGAGCAGGTCCCAGGAACCTCCCTGACATGGCATGATGGCCACGAACTATGTATCTTATGCGGACAAGTGAGTCGTTGACATTGCCTACCGGCATCTGATACATTTGAGGATAACATGACTGCTTCTCTTTCGGAGCAATCTTTGAAGCGTAGACAGTCTCTCGGTCACG
This sequence comes from Xylaria nigripes, assembly GCA_022984845.1. Classification (NCBI taxonomy): domain Eukaryota; kingdom Fungi; phylum Ascomycota; class Sordariomycetes; order Xylariales; family Xylariaceae; genus Xylaria; species Xylaria nigripes. The sequence goes on along the minus strand of JAJJKC010000003.1, from coordinate 1,357,454 downwards.
TTAGGTAGATAGGGGGTCGGCCGAGTCCCGAGGGTTGGCGGTTTATTGATTTTATTGGTTCCTGGGCCTTTTACCACCTTGATATGAGACTCCCTGACCTCAATGCGCACCGTTTCCCTGTCATCGCGGTAACATACATCTACTGCTCTTTATTACACTACTACCTAGTACCGTGCAACGATGCCTTCGTTCCCCGACTGTCGGGGCCCGACAGCTGCGGGCCCAGAGCCCAACAGTTGACAAAAGGTGAACCTGGCTACGCCAACCCCTGCCAACGTAGTATCCCCATTGGCACTACGCTATATATGCTGAATCTCATTCCTCTACTGCCAACGACCAATGATGGCGAATGGATGACTTGGCAGCAGCGTACCGGAGTAGGCGTCGTGTTCTTCCATGGCAAGCGAAGTTCAAACTTGAGTATGACACGCTGTTCTTGTGCTGTCTTGCCTCTGAGATACAGTTACTATATCTCATTGATATACGGTCTCCATACGTTTTCCAGTAGACGAGCCTGAGCGAGAGACCCCATTCATCTCCCAGACTTCATGGATATACATCCTCTGCGCGGACTTCGACTGCTTGCTTGGCACAGTCTGACCCAAGAATATACCTGCTTCCTTGAGATTGCCTCTCCTTTGATACGGCGTTGACGGCACTGGCACAGGTGCTGGCCTCAGGCCCGTCGGTGCAGTCGTGTGGCGAGCCCTACGTTCTCTGCTAGTTGGAAATTGGTCTACGGATCGGTATGGTTTAGACCAATCCCCGGATTTACGGTGTTAGCGTATCAGACTGCAGTGCTTCTTGCACTCCTTACTGATCGTAGGTGCATTCCGTACGAAATACATCGGGCGTAGTATCATCACGCTTAAATATCGCTAGGCCATATCGTGCCCACAGATCGCGTACTTTGCTGTCGCGCAACACTCGACTTGCCAGAATAGGCGGCAATTGACGCGGTGCCGTGCCTCGTAATGATCTCACGAGGTTATTGAATGCTGCCGAACGTCTTCGAATTCTGCATTGAAATGCCTTACTGCTAGATCTGGTCTAGCTCTGGGGCGCAATGGCAGTGTAGACAAGGGTCATGTCCCGTAGCATAGCGAGTGCTACGGAATCATGTTTCCGAATGCTGATATATATAGTGCATAGGTACGTATATATAAAATAAGAAGAAAAAAGGGAAGAAGAGGAAAGAAACGAAGAGGAAGCAAAGCAAGAAAAGAGAGAAATAGAGAAATAGAGAAATATATATATATACACTCCTAAGCAGGAGGGATGGGGATGTTGTAGGTAGAAGAGATGGAGAAGTTCGTTGGATGTTTTCTGAAGAGTTTCCCTTATTATATAATATAGCAGCACTGCTGCGGCCCGTTCGATCCGTTAGGTACCTTAAACAATACCATACTTAATGGGTACTTCTCAAGACTTATTCCTACTAATCTGAGACCTAAAATCACTCGTATTTTTCCCTGCAAAATCTCGTACACAGTGTCAAACTAGCATTCTATTCAGGTACTTCCAAGGTACCTGTAAAATAGGAGATGGCCTACGGATCCGTAAGCGCCACAGAACTCGCAATGTTACATTCTTGTGACGGAAAGAGCGTTCAAGGTTTCCATGATGTACGAAGTACGTACCAGATACCCCCGACTCGAGTCGCACCTTCCTCCGATCAAACGTCAATTAGAACTTGTTTGCGATCACTTCGGTTGGCAGGAAGCACGATGAGTGTCTTATGCAGACAACGGCGATTAGGTAGCTTCAATGCGAGATCGGTATTGTAACTAAACGATATCGATTACCGCCTAACTACATAAACCTTCGCACCAGCCACGGTCCTGGATAAACAGAAATGCCGGAAAAGCAGACCGAGCGGCGAGCGTCTATCACATCGCCAACGCTACAGATGTATCTGGTCTTTCGCTATTCCGTACTCTATTACGGAACATCTTCATCTCAACCAGAAATTCTCCTCACCGTCTGATCATAAACATCTTTGAAGATGTCGCTACGTCGGGATTTCCTTCTGAGTGCCGGTTTCGGATGAGTGCTTAACCGGAGAGGGGTGTCGGATAATCATCCCCTCAAGCAAGCATTCCGCAGATTGTATTTATGTATGATCCGTAAGTAGGTAGTTCATAAACTGCTCATTCGATTCGCATCACTAAACTACATATTATATTAGTTACTCCTACTGAGTAACTGGGCTTGCCCAGGCCATTTCATCTTAACAATTACCTACCTAACCTAGGTCTTTATGTCCTGAGTAACGCCCGGCGGGGTACTTCGGGAGAACTGCCGTCAGAGGGCATTCAACAGTGTGGAGGTGGTTTTATTTTCCGGGCGGGGAGATCGGGGGGAGAGCGGGGAATCTGTGTACAAGTTACTGCTGGTTATGGTCACGACGCCTCCGGAACACAGCCGGTAAAGAAGAGCCGACGTCGGTATATGAACCAGGCCTTCCCCACGTTATAATGCAGCAGATCATGTTGCCAAGACCATCAGGGTGCCCCTCGCACACGGTACCATTGCATGCTAGACAAGATGCAATTCTCGACGGCGTCGAAGCTATCGCCATTGCTTGTGACTCTGGCAAGCACTGCGAACGCAAACGTTGACTACTCACAGTATGTCAACCCCTTTATAGGTGGATCAGGACCCTTTGATGGGCTCGCCTGTAAGTAGTCAACTCACCCTAGATCCCTCTTTCTTCTCGGGCAAAGTCAATTAACAGTTTTCGAAGATGGCGGAGGTGATATTTTCGTGGGCGGTGCAATGCCCTTCGGTGTCGTGAAGATGGGAATTGACACTTATGAGGAGAATGTCACGTTCGCCACGCTCAATGGCGGCTGGACACCAAAGGGTCTAGTCACCGGCATCAGCATGATGCACGAGCATGGCACGGGTGGCGGACCGAAGTATGGTGTAGTAGCGCAGATGCCTCTTACAACTGTCGACGCTCCCGTAAACGTCCTGGACAACACCACATATTGGCAGCGACGAGTGGGCGACGACGTGGCAAGTGTCGGCTACTACAAGACTGCCCTTGAAAATGGTGTCACCGTTGAGTTGTCGGGTACTCGCCATGCAGGTATCGTTGAATATACATTTCCAGAGGGTGAGAAGCATGTTCTGGTTGATGTGTCACACTATATACCTTCTTTAGATGATGGCGCCAGCGGTCAGATGTTCTTGGGTGGTGAGATAAATGTAAAGGGTTCCCAATACACTGGCTACACAACCACAAGAGGAGGGTTCGGCCTCGGCGCTCCTTTCACTGTCTATTTTTGTGGCGAGTTTGATTCGAAACCGGAACAGGTCCGCACGTTTCGCGGCAGAAACACTGATCCAAACCCGGGCTATCACTCGTTTAGCGGCGAGCCTATCAGTCAACCTATGTTCAGCTATGGCTCTATGGGTGAAAAGGGCAAAATGGGCGAAATGGGCGAAACGTCCGGGCCGCTGAGTGACCGTATTGGTGCCGTGTTCAGCTGGGGTGCCAAGTCACACGGCCCAGTCAAGTCACGCGCTCAAGTCAAGTCACGAATTGGAATCTCCATGATCTCGACCGACAAGGCGTGCAAGTTCATCGATCAGGAAGTCACTTCCTGGGACCTCAAGAAGACTGTATCAGCAGCCGTTCAGGAGTGGAACAAAGATGTGTTTAGTCTCATTCGCGTACCGACGGATGAGTCCGCGAACAGAACAAACTTGGTTCTCCTGTACTCCTCGCTCTACATGATGCATCTAATGCCGTCTGATCGCACAGGCGAGAATCCGCTCTGGGAATCCGACGAGCCATCTTGGGATGACTTCTATGCTCTTTGGGACACTTTCCGATGTTCCGTGAGCTTGCTGCATCTGATACAGCCTAAAGCCTACGAAGGTCAGATACGTTCTCTAATCGACATATGGCGCCACGAGGGATACATGCCGGACACTCGATCTGGTAATTCTAATGGTATCACACAAGGAGGCAGTAATGCCGACAACGTGTTGGCAGATGCCTACGTCAAGGGGCTGCGTGGTGGTATCAACTGGACAGCGGGCTATCAGGCAATGGTGAAAGACGCCGAGGTCACTCCTCCAAATACATTTGCCATGAACGACCCCATCGCCAGTGTCAAAGAGGGCCGCGGTGCGCTGGACGACTGGAAAAAGCTGGGGTATGTGAGCACAGATAACACTCGTTGCATATCAAGAACCGTCGAGTATTCGCTGAACGACTACGCTCTGAGCGTAGTAGCGGCTGGCGAAGCGCCACAGGACGTTAAGAAATACGTCCAGAGAGCGGCCGGCTGGCAGCGTATATGGAACCACGATATTGAAAGCGTTGGCTTCAAAGGATTCCCGACGCCCAGAAACTCGAACGGAACATGGGATGACGATGGATACAACCCCGCAAAATGCGGTGATTGTTCCTGGAGTTCCATTACTTATGAAGGAACGCCATGGGAGTATGCATTCACAGTTCCTCACGATATGAAGCAAATGATCCAGATGATGGGTGGTGTCAAGGATTTCGAGACCAGATTAGACTATATTGTGAGTCTGTTTCGACCCACATACAACAGAGAACATATTGACATTCCGATCATAGTTCCTCCCCAACACAAGCCAAGTAAATCTCGGAGCAAACGCTGCCGGGGTGACCTCGCTCATGAATATAGGGTAAGCAATACCCCAGTGAAAGTCATTTCCCTCGTTAGTTGACAACATCCTAACCTCACTCAAGAGATGAACCTGACTTCGCAACACCCTATCACTACAACTACATCAACAAGCAGTACAAATCCGTCAACCAATCGCGCGCACTATCAAACCAATACTTCGACGATACCATAAGCGGCATCCCGGGCAACAGCGACTCTGGCGCCCTGAACACGTGGCTGATCTGGCAGATGCTGGGCCTATACCCGATTGTGACACAGCCCGTGTACCTCCTCGAGTCGCCCTGGTTCACCGACATCAACATCACCATCAACGGCAACACAACACTGCGCATCACCAGCGACGGCGACGCCGCCTGTCTCGGCCACAAGGGCTACTACGTGCAGTCCGTGAAGATTAACGGCGAGAAATGGGACAAGAACTGGTTCAATCACAAGGATGTAATGGTGAACGGCGGCACGATTGAGTTCTCCGTCGGAGACAAACCCGTCGTCTGGGAAACCGGCGACGTCCCCCCGAGTCCAGGCCACGTGGAGCTTTAGGAGCGTCACCCAGATAAGGTTTCTTCAACGAGACCATCCCAGTTCGCTTCGCTTTCATGGATGGCCTCTCTTAGAATTTAGCATACAGGTACCTAAGCTATATAAATCAATTTACATCTGAGATACATTGGCCGTACTGGTATGGCCAAGCGGTGTATCTGCCACTCCTATAAAACTCTCAATATACTTTCCCAATATGTTTACTCAACATTCCTTACTCCGCATCGCTAGGCTTGGGGGTTCGATTCCCTCGATGGCCAATACAAAAGTTTTTTTTTTTTTTGGGGATTTTGTGTTTTTTTTTTTTTGCGCACTTCCATGCTTTACCCCTTTTCATCATCATACAACCACCTCCTTCATCCGCATCTTTCCACACCTCATCATCCCGCTTCGCAGCGACGATGCCAGTCATAAATCGCACCATCCCACATAAATATCTAATGAATGCCGATTCCGACACTTACGTATACGTATTGGTCACGTTGCAAGCCTGTCACCTAGTAAACTGACCCTCATCATCCGTAAATCCCGCTCACCCACAACGTCCCCTCCCCCCCCCCCCCACACCAAAAAAAACACGCGTGCGCGCAAATGAGAAGACGATTAGTTTATTACTCTGATGCAAAGTGTCTCGCCCGCAAGAATCGTGAAGGCAATGATCCCCGGTATCTACAAAGATTGCAGTCCCGAAGATATATACCTAGTCCGCAAGGGGACATCGGATCATACAAACCCATCCTAGCTAAGACGAAAAAGGTCTTTCAATCTTGCATTCGATTCAATGCCAATCACAAAACAGCTAAATTCCAAGCGAAGACATCACATATCCCTCCTTCCCCCCCTTTCTTTAACCGCACGCCAGGCCATGAATCGCACCCCTAGTTAGTTAACCCGACTCCCTTCCGTATCGTATCTATCATAATCCACCAACTCCCAAATACTGGCGGAGAAAATGATGGATCGCAAAAGCGGGGATGGGGCTGAGAATCCCGTTGCCTACTAAGTAACGGATTCGTTCAGTTCAGGGGGGACCTCCCAGCCATGATTTTCGGCTGCGCGCTTATAAGCCTCCACGGCCTCGCGGATGCTGTACTGCGGTTGACGGAACGGCATTAGGTCGAGACGCGCGGGGCGAGGGTCCTGGCTGCACATGGCGAGACGGATCTGCAGCAGGACGCTCTCCATGCTGCACGCGGGCGACCAGCCCGTGTTCGTAAGAAGCTCCATGCAGAGGGCGCCGCCGGTGGTGACATGGCCGCCGCCACCGGCCGCGAAGGGCAGGAAGCGAGGTTGGATGACGCGGATGAAGGGCGGGGTGAAGGGGTATCCTTGGAGGAAGCGGATGTCAATGACGATGCTGGTGACGCCAGCTTTCTTCATGTCGCGGGCGAGGGGGATATCAGGGTCAAATGAATGTAGTTCCACGATCCATTGGAACAAGTTGGTGACTTTTTCGAGCTCGACGTACCAACCTAGTTCGGAAAGGGGCGTGGTTGACTGCACCTTTTCGAGCTTGCGCAGCTCGCGCTGGAGCGCGTTCAGTGTGAGGTTCGACGCGGTGGTCGGCGGGGCTAATTGAGGCAGCCGGGAAAAATCCAAAGTGCCCGGGCGGAAATCCGTCTTGGAGTCTTCCTTGACTTTTCTAGCGTCCTCGATGGCCTTGCAGTTGAGGAACTTGATATCCTCTTCATACTCTTCATAATCGCTGTCGAATTCCTTAGCCTTTTCTGGTCCTAACGGGGCAGTGGCTTCCTGGTGTTCCTTGGGTTCCTCGACTGTCGGAATCGCGATGCTTGGGACAAATACTGCGTAGTTTTTTTTATATCAGAAACCGTGTCTAACTCTGAACAGGGAGTTTTTTCAAGCATGGACTGGTCTTTTCAACTTACTTCTTGAATAATTCGGTCCCAGCATTGCGTATCTTGGGTCCTGTCGAAACTCGGCTGGCATGTTGTCTGGGGGGTCTTGGGGTAGTTGCCTTGGTGCATCCGCCTCGATCGGGTTTTCGGGACGAACAAGCAGATACCGGCACTGAATCCAGTGCAATTTATCTACCACATAGCAGCTGATGCTATGCTTGAATTTATGAGGCAGATTGACAAGCTCGTTGACGCTGATAGCTTGCGTGATTTGCAAAGCCGACTGCGGCCAAATGGGCGTCTACGTGGATCATTAGTATTTTCTATACCACTGGTTTCATAGCCCTGGAAGCAGGAGAGCGGCAGAAGGTGAACGGAGTATGCCTAACGAACCTTTACAGTCTGGTTACGCGTGGAGCTGAAGTGCAAGCTATAATCGAACGATCGACTGAGGTAGACGCCATGTCCGTAGGATCGCCCATTTGTTATGGTCTTGAAATCCAGTCCATGCCGAATGATCGAATGCCAATTGCTGACGCCGCTGCCACTATAATAGAAAACATCAGTGAATGTATCTTAGAAAATACCCCAACTGGTAGGCCTTGGCAATATCGTCTACGAGTACCGATGGTTCTGTCCTTGAATAGTATGTTGATGACTTCTTGTTTCGTAGGTTTTTAAAAACAGAGAAATGAATGATGATGAACTTACTGCCATGCCAATATCGTGCGATATTTGCTTTTCACATCCTTCAGAGCAGCTTGAAAGCGTGCCTCTTTTTCAGGAGAACCTTGAGCGAATCTGAATTGAAACCAGCCATCGATGCCCAATATCTTCTCTCGGGATCGATCAATAGTCCCAGCTTCTGTGCCGCTTGAATTCGCACTTTTTCCGTCAGGGTTATCCAGTTGGACAATGAAGGAGCGGTTTGACGCGATGATCCATCTCAACAACTTTCTCGCCGGATGCGGGATACGGTCCCATGTTGCCAATTGTCGAGATAGACCGCCTGTCAAGTATGCCTTCATCTCTGCCACACTCGGCAACGTGTTGAGTAGCAAGACCGCGGAAAATGCTCGATTCACGTCACTCAGATAATCCAAATCCTGGCAGTAAGGTACCAGGTTACCTTGAGTGATGCCAATACTCCAGTCGTGAGCTTGGACTATCTTATCCGTTTGTGGCTCCACTGGTACTGAGTGTCTATGTGCAAAATGCAGCTTCAGAAGAGAGCCTGAAATAGAGTCGATGCGTGCGTGGTGGAACACGTCTACTGTCACTTTTACCGACGGATGCTCGAGTTTCGTATAAATTAGAACCCACTGACCCGTTTTCAGCTCTTGCTCGCTGATTTGATTCTGATGTATAACTTCGGCTTGCTTAAGATCCCAGGCCACCTTCACATGCATCGGACGGACAAGAAGTCCATAAGAGCCGACTGCGATATCCGAGGGGTAGTAGAATCCCCCTGCTGCTTCCTTCACGATGCGAGGGACTTGCAAATCCAACCCTACCGGGAATTCACGCAGCGTTGACGGCGATTCATAGCTTGCGGCGCTGGCATAGAAGAAGCTAATCAGCAGGTCGACGACATATTCCTGGTCGATTATTTCTTGATCGAGGCTCGGACCAAGACCTATACTCATATACTGGAACAAGCATAGAGGTTTGCGACAAACGTATGGTTTGAGCGCATCAAAATCATCCGTGACCTTTTGGTGGCAGATCAGGCAGTACTCGGTACACTTGACAAGGTAGCGCAGGGCGAATTGCATGGCGACAAGAGGCAAGGAGATTTGACCCCGACTTGATAGATGGTCATTTGGCGCGACATAAGAAGAAGTTGCGCTGGGGTTAGTATCATTACCTGCAATATTGGCTATATTAGTGGCGCCGCCTGCATCCGCAAGGGTGCGGTCGCCCCAGATCGATCGCATTAAGTGAGAATGGATTACCATCGCGTCATCCCAAGAAACAAGCTCAGCTGTGAGTAGAAGAATTAGCAACATCGATACATAAGAAGCAAACGGACCGGCGAAACAATCTGCTAGAACTTCCAGCTCTCACGCCTGGGGGTAAGGAATGTAGATACTCACTATGTCTGAGTTTCGCCATGGCAATGAAGGAGTCATTGAGGAGTCGTTCGATAGAATCTCCAACACCAAAGGTTGAAAGCTTACCCCCAACGGCTGGGGATTTCTGGAAGCCTACTGATTCCTGTGACGAGTGCTCAGAGCTTTGTGTCTCGGCAAAACCTGCAGCATCAGATTCGGCTGCAAAGGCCGAAGTGGCTTCCGCCAGTGTAGGGCGATATTCTGTGCATTTTCGTAGTTTGAACTTCAGGGGCATTTGCCCAGCCAGTACTTTGAGAATCTCGTCAAACGACGGGTATCTGTCGGCCTTGAACCTCATGAGAAGAACAGCGAAATCCGAAGCATCCAAGTTCCATGCGTTCAGAGTTTTTTCTGAGAGACCGAGCTTCCTAACGCTGACAGACATGGTTGCAATACTCCAACCCGGGACACTATCACCACCACATATCATCCCAACCTTGAAGCCCGCATCCTTAACAGCTCTAAAATCCTCTCGGATCCGCTGTGAAATAAGACTTGGAATAGGTGTGTGCGTCTGCGTCGAGATATCGTCTAGTGGATCGTTGGATCCTAAGTGATTGTCATTAGATAAGAGACCTTCATCGTCTTCTAACATATCTGATAGATCCTCGTCCAGACTGTTGTCTGTCGTGCTAAGATTGTCATCACTGTCATTGTCGTCGGTTGAATCTAAAGCGGCACAAATCTGTTCACTGAGGGTCTTGACCAAGTCGGCGATGAGCAAACCCGGGGTTGGTAACATGGCATCCTGCAGAATATCTATGATCGACGGTGGAACGTCATCCTTTGTATCGACAAAGAAGAAGTGATCCCCTGGATAGGCGTCCACCTCTGTAGCACAGGTTAAGAAGCTTATCATCTACCAGCTCGTTCGGTTTTCAAGCTCACCTTGTGGCATGACCTGAATTTTGATCCTTCCGAGAGGGAGTTTAAGATGCATGAAGGTGAAATCGAATTCATCTATGCAAACAACGGTGTGGTTAGCATATAGTATATTAGACCTGGAACTCAAATAGCATCAAAGCGAAACGGTGGCAAGGGACAGTCAGAAAGATCTGATATTCGGTCTCTGAGATGGCGAAAGATGCACAGATGCAGACTCAAGGAACCAGTTATCTTACCTCGGGCGTCACCTTTCACAATCTCCTGAACATTCGGGATTCTCTGCAGGCTTGCGGCCTCGATGTCCGCAAGCAAACGGTGTCGTCCTCTCCGCGAAGCCATTTTCCAGTCTCACGATAGAGTGTGAATAAGTCGTTAGCAGATAGAAGCCTGCGAGTACCGACGTGCTAGGATTGGCAAAAGTATAGATCAACTGTGCAAGAAGTTGTCTAAAAGTCTATTCAGGCACGGTATCCTCGAATATACTCCTAAGATCGGGCACATGCAGCCTTCTTATAAACCAGATTATGTTATGTGGTGGAGAGGTTCTGAGTCGCTGAGCAGCGGTTGAGTGGATGGAGATGGCTTGGGTGTCTTCTATCCAGTTCTCTGGAAGGCAAGTCCCAATACTCTTCTACTTGGGATCGCAAGTAGGCGTAGAATCTGCCACGGGAGTTAGTAGTCTTGAAAGGAGGAAAGGTTATGCCTGCAGCTCGGGATTGGATACCAGTAAATATATTTGTGCGTGCAAGTATATTTGGAAATACTAAACCGGAAATACCATGAGGGCAAATAACAAGCGAGGAGTACTGAGGCCTTGTGTCGAGGACAAGGGCGGTGATCAATCAGTTACTGCGGCGTGCTCAGGGTCTGCCTAGTTGAATAATGATGAGATGGAATGGTGAATCATGTGTCCGCACGATGAGTCAAGACGAGTCCAGGAAGCAGCAGAAGAGACTCGAGCTTTGAAGTGAAAAAATGCTGTGTGCGTATCTAGAATCTAGAATTTGATCAGGATGGAAATTCCAGATGATACTCGGGGTGGTTAGAATTTGGAGGTTCCAGAAGGCAACAGGGAGATAAGCCTGCCCATTCGAGAGCTATTAATTAATACCTCGGGTACGTATTCCGTAACTGCCTGCTGCTTTTCTCCAAGGCTTCCAAGCCGGCCTCCTAAGGATGATTTATACTGGCAGGACCTCGACGCCTTATAGGTAGCCTGACGGTCATTGTCATGATACTATATCCAGATTGGGTAAGACCAAACACTTTTTAGAAGGGAATAATCACGTACAAAGTGCAATTATTGTGCCTACGCGCCAGCAGATTAGGGGGGAAAATAACTACCAAGGTAGGTATTCAGTTGCTGCAATATATGTGTGTGTGAGTGTGTATGTATTTTCTCTTAACTCGTACTGGTAATTATAATTATTGGCTCAACCGATGAATGAAAGCCGCCTCTAATATATACACTGGGCGCCAGCCTCCAAGGCGCCAGCCTCCAAGGCGCCAGCCTCCAAGCCTCCCCAAACCCTCAACTGTTTCCGTAGGGCTGAACTCACGTCCGTCTACCGTTGATGTATATGCGGTAGTACCCGGTACCTGAGCTTTCATGTACCTATTCAAATATCTACACAGAGTATTGCCTGTTTGCAGATGTAGAAGGCACTTGTCTCGGGAGTATTCTATACTTGATCGCCGGGTTAGGCAGACAAGGAGGTTCAACATGTGACATGGCGGGGGTGTCCAATCATGAGCCGTTATATCACAGCAAGATTTCCCGATAGGTACAAGCATAGGGCCTGTGACTGCCACGGTATTATGGGCCTGGCCTCGTACCTACCTTTTTTCAACTGCCGGTTGAATGAAATGAATGAATTGAAGGTACGAAGTACCTGAGTACCTAAGGTACGGATGTATTGTAGGTACATGCAATAGGTACCTACCTACCTACCTTAGGTAGGTAGGTACTTACAGTGTACCGTACCTACGCTAGTCAGCGCTAGCGTACATTACTAGCGCGGTTCACAAACGCCAAATCGAGCTAATCTTAATCCAGACTAGTTCATATGCGGGGTGTTCACGCCGGCATAGCCCCACCTTCCCTTACGGACCGGTAGGGAAGTACTTAAGTACCTACTACCTAGTCCGTACTTACCTAAGGTAGGTAGGTACCACATCTGTCCATCCGTCCGTCCGTACATAATATGTACCTTAGGTAGGTACGGACTTAGGTACTACTTCGGTACTATGTAATCAAGACCGATCTACGGACGTACCTACGAAGGTAGGTACCATACTTACGTGTTCACCTTGCAATGACATCCCTGGATCTTGCCCACCAGATTCCCTCTCGTATTAACCAAAATAAATAAACATGTCCACAACAACCCGTCGGCGCCAGAACAGCGCCGCGGGTCGCGCTCTGTCGTTGTCTCTACACACACGTCAGAAATCAAAGGCTCATCCAGAGCCCAAATCTGCCCATATCTCCGATCCTTTTCTCCATAGTTTTCTAGAGCCTACCTTCAGCCCCGCCGACTACCTCAATTCCACCCTGCCCTCCCTCCAGACCTCGTCGCGAAATAATGACCCCAAAGCAGTGACCCTGGCCGAGCTCTCCGCTCAGGCCCAGACTCAGCTCTCGCAGCTCAATGCCCATACTACGCGCCTCACCAACACCTTGACACAATTAACTGACGACATTCTGCGCAGCGGCAGCCGTCTCGCCTACGAGGTTGAACTTTTGCGCGGCGAGACCCTAAGTCTCTCCGAGGCACTGACGGACCGTCTCAATAATGACATCGTGAAATTCGTACCGGATGGGCTCCAGGAGCAAGCTCCGGATAGCAAGGGAGGGAACCTTACCGCGACAGCGACTTCACAGTCCACCGCATCTACAAGCCAAAGGCGCGCATCAGTCGCCATCTCCGCATTACCGCCTGTAGTACCACCAATAGAAGAGAGTTCCTCGATACCACCACCGGCGGACACAGTGCCAAATAATCCCACCGATCCAACGTTCATAACCCAACTCCAAACCCTAACCCTCGTGCGATCACGCCTAGACACAGTAGTAAAGACTTTTGGCGACGCCATGGAATTCGTCTTCCCTCCCTCTGAAGTCTCCGTCAGCTCCTCCTTCCTCTCCGTCTCGGCCCCAGAGCCCGGCTCCAAGGACCGCAGCACTGAAGAGAAGGGGCAGAAAGTGCTGCAGCAGTTCCGAGATGACATCACGAACCTCCTGAACGCGGGGCCCGAGCCCGCCGACGGCATCGAGAAGGCGGCTCAGCGTATCGAGGAGCTGAAGGATCTTACCACCGTGTGGAAGGGCACGGCCGAGGAGAAGGGCCGCACGAAGTTCATCGACAGCCTAGCGAAGATGGTCGAGGATCGGCACAAGGATCTCATGCGCGAGATGGAGCAGGCCGGTCGGAAGGCAGAGGGGGGCGAGACGGGCCAGACGAGGCCCGCGAATGCGAGCCTTGATGCCGCCGCCGCCGAGAGCAGGGGGTTATCGGGTTATGGAATTATGAGCCAACTGCAGAGGTTACGTAGTGGGTTATGATTAAATATACGAGTAATGAATAGCATATTGAATCAGTGTCCAGCCTGATATCCATCTGTATTGATCACCAGACCGTTACACGGACTGCTCTGGATCTCCTTTTGAATACCCGGTCTCGTAACAGACCACCAAATCCAATACCCGCGAAACACCACGCCATCCATCCAACCATCCATCCATCCAACCACTCGTACCCAAAATCCAAGCCTACCATAAACCAAGCTACCTAATAAAACCAAGATAAAAACCAACAACCGTACGGGCCCAAGCCTACCACCACCAAAAAAAAAAACAAAGATCCCCGTAACCGAAAAGAGCGACGTAGATTTCAGCAAGAGGTATTGAAATATTAAAAAAAAAAAGGAAAAGGCAAGCTTTCATCCTCCTCATTATAAGTACCTACTCAGGACGTCACGGAGGTAGATAGGTACCTAGCAGGGTAGTGGGTGGTCATAATAGGTAGAGTTGAGTGTATCTCTGCAATTATACGTCCAACCCAATCCAATCACCCACATACACGACGACTTGGGTACCTAGTGTGACCTGTAAATAATAAGGCCTTGACCCTGAGATCGAGGATAGGTAGGTACACCGCATACCCACCAACCAGTGACAGACAGCAAGAAGCAAGATACAAACCCTGCCTACCTACGGTATGTATGTATGTAAGTAGTAGTAGTAGTAGTAGCAGCTCGCTCAGTCCGGACCAATAACATCTAGTCCAGCCTCACATCAGCGACGAAAAAAAAAAAAAAAAAAAAAAAAAGCAGTTCACACACAAAGGATAAGAAGTATGTATGTAGACAACAACAACATCGATATTATTTACCGGCCTTCCTAGCGCGTCTACTTAGTGCCTCTCTACTCTATCAACTTATCATCAATAGACACGGGGGAAAAAGATTTGAAGTCGTATGCGCCAATCAATGTCTCCAGGCATCCGAACGGAACCAAATGGTATCAAACCCGAAAAAAAAAAGAGGACAAAATGAATTATGGAAGAAAAAGAGTAAGCAGAATTCCACCTCCCCTCCCCTCCCCGTCATATTAGAGCAGCCCCGTGGGTCACGGGAAACCCGCCAGCCTCTAGTACATACCCGGCGACCCGTACGCTCGGTTTTTTTTTTTTGGCTTGGCTTGGCTTGGCTTGCTGGCTTATTACATCCAGAACGCGAAAAACATCATAATACTCATCAAACCAACTCCCGCACCAGTGACTTGCGAATTGGCAGCCGCATTACCCGGTATTGTGGCCGAGGCCGCACCAGAGGCAGTGTCTGAAGTAGAGGCAGGTGTGGTGGTAGAGCCTGATCCTGAGCCTGAGCCTGAGCCTGAGCCTGAGCCCTTTCCGGAGTCAGAGCCAGAACCCTTTCCAGAATCGGATCCAGAACTAGTGCCAGCGCTAGAGGAAGGGCCGGGGTTAACACGGGATGTGGTAGCAGTCGGCGCAGGGGTTGGAGGAATGGAGAGTGACGACCCAAGTGTAGGGAGAGGCACATTTCCATCTACGAGCCAACCGCCAGGAGTCGAGGCCGGGCACGCACGAGTCGAGACATTTGGGGTGTAGTCGGCTCTGGCGATACCCGTCGGTGTGATTTTAGCCCACTGTGAGCTGAGATTCTCCCAATCTGGGGACACCGGCGTTGGTGTGCCTGAACGTACGAAACCACTAGGGCCTGGAGGGCCGTAAGAAATAAGTCCGTAATGGTTTTCTTCTTGGATCCATTCATACTTTAATTACTCCGAGTCAGCAGTCGCCATTTTGAAATAAGAGTTATGTATTCCAGAAAATGGACCAGATCAAATGAGAATATCTAAAGAAATGACTTACGATGGCACAACCGCTCCAGTCTTGTATCATTTGCGGGCCAAAGATTGCCGCTTGGTCCTCAAATAGACGGGGGCCGGGTTGGTTGCATCCCGTTTCGCTAAAGAAGATGGGGACAGGGAAGCCCTTGGCCAGCGCTTCAAGATTCGCGTAGCCCGAAGTCTCGTAGGACGAGGGGTCACACCATTGATAAGAGTTAAGGCCGACTGTAAGATAGTTAGTAAGGAGATTAGACGATGGGTGATATCTAAACCCAGAACACTATCGAGAGGGACATTGGGCATTTTTAGTTACGCACAGAAGTCAATATTATCAGAAGCATTGCCACCGCAAGTCAAGTAGTCTTGCAAGAAAGGCCGAAGCTCAGCAATGTCGGCAGCAGAATAGCCCACAGGGAAATTGCGGTAACCTTTCGAGTCGCGGTATGCCTTCAAGTCACGGCTTGCAGCCTTGATGAATGGGGCAACAAGAGATTGACTTTTTGACGTAATGATCTCGTTGCCGACGAACAAGGCAAGCAAGTTGTCGTAGCCGTGGAAGGCATCCATGACCTTCGAATACGCATCGAATTGTGCAGGAGACCAGCCCGGTTGATCCTATGAGCAGCTATCAGTCGCCATGAATCTTGCAGTGACCTGTTGGAACACCAAGCTTGAACGTACAGCTAGAATGTAGGTTGAAAAGGTGTCCATATCGATCATAACGTAAATGCCAGCATCTTCAAAAGCCTTCATACACCCATCATGATCCGCAGAGGGATCTACGTGGTAGACGCGAATTGCATTGACACTTATAGTCTTCATCAGAGCAGCATCTCGTGCGCATTGTGCGGCGTCAACCAACGGGTCGTCTGAAGAACCCTCATATTAGCAGCAGTTATTTTGAGTCTTCTTGACGTATCTCGGTGACTGACCAGGAACCAATTGATAGGCAACACCTAGACAAAAGAGTCAGCATGTGTACGACGACATGTTTTATCGGCCACTCAACGTACCTCGGATGAAGAACTGGTTGCCATCACTGGTGAAGAACTTGTTTCCAAATGCTTCAATCGTAGGGAGGGCATTGGCGGCAATGGCGCCGCAAAGCACGGCAAAGATTGAGCGCTGCATCGCGAAAATTCAACGCAGAGTTACGTGTACTGGCTCAAGTGATGTCAACTTGAGAGTTGAATATGCAGAGCTCGTACCGCTTCGGGTAGCGATTTGGGTTGGGAAAACGTTGTAACGTTCGACCTACTTTCCAATTGAGTTCCAACAATGGAGAAATTGAAGCTGAAGAGTGTGAAAAAGAAAAGTGTAGGTTGTGGTGGAAAGAATCCAAATAGGTATGGAATTTCAGGTTGGTGGCAAGCGAAGCGCCGAGATACCGTATAAGTACGTACAGTAAGTAACAAAGGAGTGGAATCGCCAAGCAGAGTTAGCACAAATAGGTAGGTAGGTAGCTGATCCTCCAAGAAAGTGCAATGTGTAGGTATTAGTATGTCGGCGAGATAACCAACAGTTAAGTAATCCAGCTGCAACCTGGGTCGAGGGAATGAGACTCAGTGCAAACGCCGGCCAGTACGACTTATACACAAACACGTGAATAGGAAGAGAAATTTGGACAAAACCAAGAGCTTCAAAGAGAGGGAGCCTTGCTGCGGGAGTTATAAAGTTTGCCATTGCTTGCTCGCTACCTTAGTTTGGTAGATTTCAAGACGAGCTAGCTACTGAGCTAGGTAGGTAGGTAGGTAGGTATCACGAAGGATCTTGCCCGGTCCCATCGCACTAGGTCGATTGAGCATGACATTCAGGTACGCCTGTAATAAGCCGAAGGAAGATCGTACCCAGCGGCCCCGGCCAGGGTAGTATCCTTGAAACCTTGCAATCTGCTTGGAACCTGGAACTTGGAAGAGGACCTGCCCATGCATTTGAACAGGAAGGATGGAGTTCTCTACCAATCGTCTCCCCTTTCCGCTCAAAGAAGGAAGTAGGGAAAGCATGACATCCATTTTCAGAATTCATGGACAGTGGAGACAAGATGCTGTGTACACGACCCTACCTTAAAAGTAAGTAGTATTTCACACACAAGATAACACTGGGACACAAATCGGTAAGGTAGGTAGGCAGGTAGGTAGGTAATAGTAGTAAGGTACCTAAGCATGGCAAACAGCAACTCGTGGCATGCCATCGGACTCGGTAAGCTGCTTTACTGGCTTTTCCAGGCGTCTGTTCACTACCTGGTACGGACGTACATACGTGGTCAGACAGTATCCGCATAGTGCGACGTGACATGGAAGCCGTTATTTGTCTTCTGCAGCACTACCAGTTGAGACTTTGGTGTTTTGTGCATGGCCGGTAACATGTTGAGACTAACGACTGATTCACACAGGCAGGAAGTGAAATTGTCAGGGGTTGGAGAGGTGAAACCGGCTTGGACAAGTTTCTACCTAGGTAGGTATACTACCTACCTACCTATATTAAGATAGTACGGACGTACGGAGTAGTAATTCCGAATCCGTATAAGTATTGAACACCGACAATTTTACGGATCCGTATGGATCCGTTACCTACTGCCTTATCTAATCTTCATACTAGGACTAGACTAGGACTAGCCAGTGTAGATTACGGTACCTTCTTAGGTAGATGCATTACTAATACTACACTAGGTACGGGGACCAAAGGGCCAAATCAGTGCCGAAAATTAACCTAGGTAGATCCGTATTGTACGGAATAAAATCACATCACTGTGTTGGGCGCCACCAAATCTGAACGGCGAGAGGAGAGGAAGTGAGTACCTAACCTCTACATAAATAGCAATAGCTACGGATCCGTACATACCTAAGATCATATACGTAGGCAATAGTTTTCACTTGCACTGCCCAAACAACAATTCATTATTTTTAAGGAACGGTTGAACGTCAACTTGAAGTTTAGGACGTTTCAAGCCAACGACACAATTAGGTACTACCAACCTAATGCAGGTACAGATCCGTACCTATTCCGTAGGCACACGCCGAGGATAACTCCCTACGTAATCCGTATACCTACTTACACTGCCTTCGTCCGTCAATAACTAGATACTACCTACGGATCCGTACTAAAAAAAGAACCCGAAACGGGCTGCTCCACTAGGTACGGATCTGTACCAGGCACGTGGAAAGTATCTGCCGGGAGATATTTCTACTACTAAGGATTCGTATACGTACGTAGCGCTGTAAGGCTACTTACTTTCCCTTATCAGTACGGATTAGGTATGTATCTTGACATAGCAATTCCCTTTCGTTGAACCTACCTCTAGGTAATTATTCCGCAATCATCTTCAACAGCCGGATGCCTTCCTACATTAGGTACGGATCCGTATATACATGGTGTTTCGGAGGGATGACTGAGACATAGGTAGATCAACGTACGGATCCGTAGGTACCTACCTATTTACCTATATTGAACCGAACCTACTGTCTTGGCGAGTGTAAAGTCCTTACGTAAGTAAACTCTTTACGGAGACAATAGATGAATTTCCCAGGTCTCTTCTGGCTGGTATGTACAGATCCGTGCAATTGGTAGGTCCTGGGTAGGTAGTGTGTACGAATTAGCTTTCTCCCATTCCGAGTTTTTAAGGTGCATAGCATACGTAATAGGTATATTATGTGCAAATTCAGGATGGAATGGCACCTAAGCCATCAAAGCATCCAATAGGAAAAATACCGTGTGGCTCTTAAGTAATGCTCTCAGGACGTCCGTATTTTACTGGGTACCTACGGATCCGTAATGTAAAACAAATCCAGCGAAAGAAAAAAACCAAAGATTAGTAAGCTAAGGTACGGATCCGTACGTCCGTAGGTACCTAAGTACCTACCTACCGACATGTACTTAGGTAATCTTGCCAATCCTCAGTGCGGATTAACTCCCCACAAAATACGCCACATTATGGTCCCCTACCAGCCACAAAGACTGCCAGGCCATCTCAGCTCAGCCAATTAAATCAAAAATGCATTAGCGACATTCTTCATGTTTTTCCTGATATCTTGAAGTCGTCCACGGCTCGAGTCACTCACACCGGGAAGCCTATGACGCTGTCGCCATCATGGTGAGATCCACTCTGATAGTCTAATGTCAAAATCGATGCTGATTCATCAAAGAAAATTAAAGCCGTCTCTCGCTCCGTCGAAGGCTATTTGCCGGCTGGGTCCAGTGCTCCAAAGGTTTTCACCTTACCTGTTGCCCCATCGATTGCCAACTGCTTTTACTCACCAATAAGTCTAGGCTCCAAGGAATCTGGATCCTGCAAACCATCAATTTGAACGTGCACGGTAACTATGTCTTTATCACAGCCAATACGGATTACACCTCGTGCTAATAAGTATCCAGGGAATACCAACGTGCTCTCAATGCTACAAAACTGGAGCGCATGTTTGCGAAACCATGTAAGTTCAGCCAGTGCACGTTCATGTGTTTCCCCGAACAGTCGCAACATATGCGTATATACATATAGTATATATATCTATAAAATCACTTTGCTGATGAGACATTCGAATGTTGCAGTTGTCGCCCAGCTAGGAAACGGTCATGTAGGTGTAATCCCGGCACAAATAATGGAAAAGGTGCTAAAGTGTCTAGGTTGATGGTGTATACTCTTTTGCAAAAGATCCTAACAGTCTCACAAGATTTGCCAGTGGATCAGGAGATGGGTGAGAAATGGAAATGATTATATTGATCATCAAAACTGGGCTAATCCTTCACAGCGTTGTCAAGTGCTGGGACTTGCCGAGCAGAGAAGAAGTCTGGAAGACAACCGCGGCTGAGAATATCGTGAAGTCGATAGCCTTCACCAAAGACCAAAAATTGCTGACTGCGTCTTCGGATTCCACGATAAAACTGTTCGATCCGTATAACACCCCAAACCAGGCCCCTCCTATTCACTCATGGCTTGGGAGCCATCCATATACGTCTCTCTCTGTTCACCGAGATGGCCGATCGTTTGCGGCGGCTACTGATGTAAGTATTTCGTATGTGTTATTGCAGCGTGTGTGGTCCTGACAAAACCCAGTGTATATCCATACACAGTCTGGATCAGTATACTGCGGCCCCAGACGTGCTGCGCTGGCCCTCCTCTGGAAACACAAGTAAGTATTAAAGTCAGAGCTTTCTTCTGCCTCCCCTGGACCATACCAAGATTATCGCAGCCAAGCTTCTGCTGCTCGATACACTGCCAAATTAAGCGCTGCCTCTATTCAGGAAGGAAAATGCTGACTGTCTTCAAGTCAACTCGGTTGCCTTTAATCAAAGTGAAACTAGCGTGTTGGGCAGCTGCTCCGGCGATAGGAACATTATTCTGTACGCTTCTTCCCCATCCCTGAGACTTGCCGTGCAATTACTTACAAGCGGCATAGCTATGATCTGAGGACCTCATCCCCTTTGACTCGTACCACACTCAAATTTGGGTTGAATAAGATAGTCTTCAACCCCTTTGAACCAATGAATTTCGTGGTCGCTTCCGAAGATCACAACCTTTACTGTACGTTCCCTGTCCATATTCAAGGCCCATCGAAGGAGCCTGTGCCCGATATAAGTATTACAGCCATCGCTGACAGCGTACAGCTTTTGAGTACGGATTTCTGACATTTGTCACCCCCACTTTGGCGGCTACCTTTTCGTTATTCAGCCAGCTGATACGTTTGAGCTTTTCTATGTCCAATTTACTGACTCCTGTAATTCAATAGCATGCGTTCAGTGCAGCGCGCCCTGAATATTTGTAAGTGGCTCGCAAGACTAAATCCAATAGGGGCAGTCACTAATGTGGATCATACAGACAAAGGTCACGTGGCGTAAGTCATCATATAAATAATCCGTCATGAATTCTAGCTGTCATAGAGAGCAGAACCAAGCTATGTGGCTAGTTCTTTCTTCAGAGAGAAAATTTTGACCTTGGGTCTTATACGTATAATCCAAGTTTATGACAGCGTTGCTAATGGCTTTGTGCCACAGGGCCATCATGGACGTCGACTGGTCCCCTGACGGACGAGGCTTGGTAAGCGGGAGCTACGATCGTACCATACGGCTGTAAGTTATTCCGTGGAATAATCATGGAACAGCGACTAAAGATATTTGGCAGATGGAACCGGGATGAGGGCGTGTCCCGGGACATTTATCATACGAAGCGCATGCAGCGCGTATTCTCTGTGGCATGGTCACCGGACGCCAACTACGTCTTTTCCGGGTAGGTGCTAGCGTCTATGAGTCTCAAATTTCTCCAGAACTGATGAATATGATGTATAGGAGTGACGATGGAAATATAAGACTGTGGCGAGCAAATGCCTCCAAACGGCAGGGCGTCAAGTCGGCTCGACACCGCGAGGCCCTTGAGTACAATGATGCGCTTATTGAACGATACAGCCATATGGTACGTTTCAATTATGAAAGTCTGCAACATCACACTCTACTAACTGATACGCAGCCCGAGATCCGACGCATCAGGAGACACAGACATATTCCCAAGGTTGTGAAGAAGGCAGGCGAGATCAAGCAGGAAGAACTAAAGGCCATCAAGAGACGCGAGGAGAACGAACGAAAACATACCAAGAAGCAGTTCGAGAAGAGACAGAGCGAACGAGACAAGGCCGTCCTTGCGAGGGAGAAGTAATGAAGCCGATTAACGAAGCTGAGGCTTGGACGATTTTGCATTGCCATGGCGTTAAAGGGGTGGGCAAAACATGGGATACCAACAGGAAAACGAATATGTTCATATACGTATATATATATGGGTTGCATCCGGGCGTTCGGAGATATGGTTTTATATACCATGACCCAAAGAGACATTTCAGTTGCTAATTAACTAGACGTCGCATTTGTGCCATTGCTTTCTTTGGGTAATTCGAAGATGGATTACCTGTCCTATATATGGCTTTGCCTCCGGCATCATTCATATCTGGGTTCGGTACGATGCACCTCCTCGCCAGGCCCACCTGGTACCACTCCACTCAGTATATGTGTGAGCATCATTAGGCCATGTGAATCTCGGAATAAAAGGTATGATGGTGTAAATAGACCACTTTGAGGCCAGGAAAGATACGCAGAGATGGGCCATGGCACATCGATTGGTCCGGACATCTTCTTGCTACGATTCCCAGGAAGTTGAATGGAGAAGCAAAGGCAGCATTCACTAGGATACCAACTACTACCATTTTCTGAATAAGGCGGCGATTATGCTGGGTATCAGTGGCTCGCGGGGCCGAAAGAGCGGGCTAACAGAGCCGTGTACGAAACGTCGGCGCAGGAAGTAGGTTGACACATGCGAAACATTCATCCGTGCTACCGATTCAATCACGCATCATATGAGGCGGCGTAGAGGGAAACACTTTCGATCAGTCCCGGACTCCATTAGCTACGGGCTTCACAGCCTGGATAACTGGCTGCAATTTCTCAAGTGCCACCGCCACGACTTTCTTTAAGGCCTCCATTTCCTCCTCCACGGTGCCTCCAAGCCCCATGTTGGCAAGGCTGATCGAGTTGCCCACGTAGACCGGCATATTCGTCTTCTTGGCCAATATCTTGGCAAGACGGGTCGCGAAGTCCAGTGTTGCCTGTTCCGAGTAGATGGTTGTTGCCAGGGGCTGATTGGGATTGTACCTCTGTGGCTTATGTAAGCGTCTGGCATGGGAATGAAGATTTTATGGGCGGACACACATCGGGTAGAGCGTAGACGAATGAGCCCATGGGTGCTGTTTTGTCCGAGTCTTCGGCTGCTACCGTTGTTACGAACATTAGGATGACTTTGGACTGAATGGTCAGGCGCATATGGATCTTGGTGTCCATTCCCCGCGGTAAGGGGAAAGACACCTGGATATTCTCATTTGCCGTCGCCTCCATATTCAGTCGATAGATAATGAGTGCAAGATGGATTCACGTATCACTTCATCAGCTACGTGAGTTTAAGTTGTTGTTTGAGCTGTAGGTCTTCAGTCGACAGATGCCAGAGACTTTTATATTCGCGAGCTGACAGCTGGCGCCCCTGCGAATGCTTATTAAAGCCATGCGATTGCCAGCTGCTCACCCGAGCCCCTCCTAGCGACGCATCGATTATACGACAAATGCGACGCAACAGAAAGTCTTGACACTTTTTCCAATCGCTTTCTTCGTTTCCCACATTCGTTCCTAATTACGCGCCTTGCTTTTAATACTGTGGAAGTGCTTGCTGGTCAACACTAACTCATAGTTCTAATTCTTTTTCCCTCCTCAATTGCCCGAGGCCCCGCACTCCCAATCGCCATGAGTCATCCTAGACCAGCGCCGCACGACTCTTGGTTTGCGCCGTTATCCATCGACCTCTTCCTTCGCGTGCTCAACGTCACCCTCCTCCACCCTTTTGTGGCATGGATGATACCGTTATGTTTTCGCGCCGAGCACCAGGCCTGGGACACTCGGCCCATGGTCATCAGTATAACATGGGCCGTCTTCGTGACGTTGCTTTGGATGGGGAATGTGTTGAGCCATAAGATCGCATATGGGATACATCGCGAGGTGGACTTGGACGAGGAGGTCATAGTCATTACGGGGGGCACGAGTGGGCTTGGTCTGCTGATTGCTGAGGTCTACGGGATGAGAGGCGCCACTGTTGCAGTTCTCGATACCAAACCTCTCGAGAACACTGAAGCTCGCGGCATCTCGTACTACCAATGCGACGTGAGTGATAAGGCGCAGGTAGTTCGTGTCGCAGAGGAGATTGAGCGCGACGTAAGTGTCTATTATAAGTCTGCGCTTATAATTGAAGGACTCTATCTACATATTAAACTTACTGACATGTGCGCTTGCAGCTGGGAACACCAACCATCTTAATCAACAACGCCGCAATCGTCGTCGGCAAGAGACTACTTGACATGGACACCGACGAAATCGACAAGAGCCTTCGAACAAATCTTCTCTCCCATTTTTATACGATCAAAGCTTTCCTCCCCGGCATGATTGATAACGAGACAGGCGGGACCATCGTCACCCTTTCAAGCGTCATCGGTCACCTTGGCGCGGCCCAATTGGCTGATTACGCAGCGGCAAAGGCTGGCGTGACGGCCCTGCACAAATCGCTAGCTGCCGAGCTGCAAGAATACCCCGAGATCAAGACCATCCTCGTGACGCCGGGCCAGCTAAGCACGCCCCTTTTCTACGGCGTCCATACCCCGAACTCGTTCATCGCACCCGTCGTAGAGCCGATTGAGGTCGCCAAGGAGATCATCAAAGCTATTGATCTGGGGTTGAGCGATCATATCGGGATGCCCCTTTATGCTCGCTGGATTGACTGGTATAACGTCTTACCCGTTGGTCTTCAGAAAATTTCTCGTAGAATTTCCGGTGTAGACCGGAGCATGACGACATTCGTTGGCTCGAAGGCCCTGGCTACGCGCGAGAAGAAAACGTCTTAGTATAAGCCGCCAGATGCGCTCGTTCTCAACATTAGATTCTGTTTCATAACGGAACAACACAATCCGAATCTCCCAGTCACGCCGACTAGTTATGACCAAAACAGTGAAGCTGGACTCAAACAAGATTGGCAGGTTGGTGGGTATATATCTACCTGAAGACGAAACCCCCGAAACTCGAAACTAAGTCGTTATATCTGTTCAATGACCGATGACTTACGAGACCGAACTTCGAAAGAATACCTTGGTATGACCCGGCAGCATCTACCTATCTTCCCATACAATGATTGTCCGGCTGAGAGCACTTGGTTCGTTCCATCGTGATCTCGTCCGTTTGGACGTATGCTTTCATATTCTGAGTCGTTGAAATACGGCACCATCAAAAAGTCGTCTTGGCTATGTATTTATATCATATCTTACGCACACTTTGAGAGGAGACGAACTGTACATAATATGCTGGAATGATGAAGGACGCTGGGTCGATATAGTATTCATGAAGATGTACATATTATCCACATAGAGTGTAATTAATGCTCAACATCGAGAGATTCAAGATCTGATGAGCCTCCGGCCGTTGTCATGACTTTTCATAAGGCGGGAATTTCAACGTACCGTGCGTTTACCATGTATAAATACTGTATCCTCAGCCCATCCGATGACACCAGAGGGCTCCACCCACTGTGCGCAACCTGAGCGGCAGGTACGATACGCTAGCTAGGGCGTTAGGCACTTGCCCGCAATACGTAAACGTAGGTCCATTGCAGAGCAAGAGCTCAGCCGGAGAAACGAAGACAAATCAATCACGAAAACAAGTTAACACAACAACGGGATAACCCACGAAGAACCACGCAAATCTCTCCCTTTCTCCTTCCATATAAATACACCCAATCCTCTTGACACCCACACTTATATCTCACAATGACCGTAAATAAGCCCTCTGTGACAGAGGCCCAGAAACTAGCGAGCACCGACCCGCGCAAGGCTGAAGCTCTACTTAAAGATATCGTTGCCAAGCCTCCTTCTGTCACATCAGAAGCTGCTATCAGGGACTATGAGACCGCTTTGATCAGTTTAGGAGAGTTATATCGAGATGAAAAGTGAGAGACGAGAAAACCGCCCTGGATGCGTCCCGATTCGCTGACACAACCAACGCGTGCTTGTAGGAAGCCAAATGAGTTGGTGACGCTTATCACCACGAGTAGGAGTATGCTCTCCAACTTTGCGAAAGCAAAGACAGCCAAGCTAGGTGCGTTCCAGCTCTCCGTACTGCCATTTCCCGTCTCTTCCTAACAATATACGTCTCTTTCGTTGCAGTCCGCCAACTCCTCGACCTCTTCGACGCTATCCCCAATACAACCGATATTCAGATTGCCGTCACGAAGTCATGCATAGAATGGGCCACGTCAGAGCGACGAAGCTTCCTCCGCCAGAACCTCGAGACTCGTCTTGTCACATTATACATGGCTAAGCAATCATACTACGACGCCCTGACCCTTATCAACGGATTGCTGCGGGAGTTGAAGCGTCTCGACGACAAGCTAGTACTGGTGGAGGTGCAACTTTTAGAGTCCAGAGTATATCATGCTTTAGGCAATATCTCGAAAGCCCGAGCTGCGCTTACGAGTGCCCGCACGAGCGCCGCCTCCGTTTATACCCCACCCCTGCTACAGGCGAACCTCGATATGCAGTCTGGAATGCTTCACACCATGGACCAGGATTTTAATACGGCCTTCTCATACTTCATTGAGGCTCTCGATGGGTACCACTCGCAAGACGCCACCGTGCGCGCTACGGCAGCGTTGCAGTACATGCTATTGTGCAAGATCATGCTGAATCTCGCTGACGACGTCAACTCGATAATGGCGTCGAAGCAGGCCCAGAAGTACGCGAGCCAGAACCTTGAGGCCATGAAGGCGATCGCGCGTGCACATTCCAATCGGTCGCTCGAAGAATATGAGCGCGCCCTTTCTACCTACCGTTACGAGTTGGGCAGCGACTCCTTCGTCCGAAACCACCTGCGCCGCCTTTACGACGCTATGCTCGAGCAGAACCTCGTGAAGGTGATCGAGCCCTTCAGCCGTGTCGAAATCGACCACATTGCACGCCTGGTCGGCCTCGACAAGCAGCAGGTCGAGCGCAAGCTTTCACAAATGATCCTTGACAAGGTCATCATTGGTGTCCTAGATCAGGGCGCTGGCTGCCTCATCATCTTCGACGAGACCCAGCGTGACGAGTCGTACGATTCCGCGCTGCAGACCATCGATAAGTTAAGCACCGTCGTCGATGTTCTTTACACGAACCAGGCCTCTTTGCTAGAATGAACAACAACCTTGCGTCTCGAAATGGCTTAGACGCGAGGCGGATCTGCCTGAGTGCCGAAGTTCGAATTCTCATTTCGACACCGACGAAGAGAAGAGAACTGGGATTGGGCTGGGCAGGTCTAGCTCATGCTACTTGTAATATTAGGTAGATTAAATAAGCCGAAAACAGACATCATGGAATTAAAAACATATATCAGATGTCCACTGATGCTATATTCATGAGCGATCTTGACCCGTATACACACACTATTGTATTGTGAATCGACCCTTTTGGATCATAACATAAAGCGTACGATATCTACCTCTAGGTAAGGTAGTGCAGTGTAGGACCTGTCATACAAAAGTTCATAGAATGTACGTACGTATGTATGTTTGTTTGTTTGTATAAACCCATACCAGCACCGTTGACCAACCAACCAACCAACCAGCCAACACTCCCTAAACAGAAATGAAGATCTCCCACGAAGTATAAAACCCAGAATGATGAAAGGGGAAGGAAAAACAAGGAAAGTCGATGTACAGGGAACGTAGAATTTACTCAAGTAAGGGGGGGGTGGAGGTGGAGGTGGAGGTGGAGGTGTCCATGGGGAAAACGAAAGGAGGAAAAAAAAAACCACGAATTATCCATTACATACATTTAGGATGTATTTACATACATACATACAGACATACAAACATACATGCATACAAACAATACGTACGGTACAGTCAAGTCAGGGAATGCCGGACTCACCACGCTCATATCCATTCATATGAACAAGACTGACCTTTCTACCGAGAGGAAGCCGCGGCGGCGGCACGTCTCCTCTGCGCGCCGACGACGAGCGCGAAGATGCGTTTGGCGAGGGCCCGGTCGTCCCAGATGCCGACTTCGCGTCGGAACGCCTCGATGACGTCTAGGTGCCAGGGCTCCAGTGTGACTGTCGCGCCGTGTGCCGTGACTTCTTTTCCGAGGAGGGTGGAGGAGCGGCGTTTGCCGGCGGGGGGGAGGGGGCATTCCTGTTGGAAGCGGAGGGGGTCGTAGCGGCGCAGTCGGAGGATTTCTTCGAGGCGGATCCAGTGTTGTTTGGACCAGGACGTATGTGATAAGGCGGTTCTCACTGGGGCGGCCGACGCCGAGGCGAATGCGGATGTGGAAGTGGAAGCATGGGATTGCTGATTCGTCCGCGTTGCGTTCGAGAGGCTGGCACTGTGTATATCTAGAGAATTATTGTTGGCGAGATTGCTTCTGAACTGCTGGTTGTGAAGATTCGGCAGGTTCTCCTTACCCTCGAAGCGGGGCTGAAGAGGGGGGCCCTGCAAGACAGTGTGATGCGAATTATTGCTGTTATTCAATAAATTCCTTGTCTGTGTCTGATCCGGGGGGAACAATAAGTTGTTCGAGAAAGCAACAACGCGTCCGGGGGCCGTCGGCTTCAACGGCGAGCGAAAACAGGACTTGGTGGGTGAGAGATTTCGGTCCCATTGTGAGGGCTTTGCACGAGGAGGTACTCGTTCATATTCGGAACCTTCTGTTAGCCCGGAAGAGTCTTGCTCGTCGCTGGATTCTCCATGATCGTCTTGAGCAGCTTTGCCTCGGGCAGCTCCAGAGTTGGTCTGGCTAGGTGCGAATAGTGCACTTCTGGACACTCCCTGTCGTGGTGTGGAATCCCGCTCTTGTGGAATGGGGGGAAAGACTTGATCTTCGGGCGTCGAGGGTTCAGGTATTGAAGGTTTAGTCGAGGCCACAGGACCGGCACGAGAAGTCGAAACAGTAGTAGAGTGTTCGAACATATCTGCCTCGCTATTGCTAGATTGCGAAGCTGAATCCGGGGAAAACGACTCAGACCTCTGCTCAGCATTCAAACGAGACTCGTTCGATGGTATTGATGGGAACAGGCCGGTTGACCAAAATCCTTTCGGAGGTTCTCTCGATTGTTTAGCCTCTAAAGCTGCCTGAGCAGGCGCTGGTGATTTGGGCCTCAGCGCCTTCAACCTAGGTAGGGATGCAGGCGACGAGAAAAATGACAAAATATCAAATGCACCAAAGAATTTAGACTTGCCCGGGGCAGCTTCTTCCTGCGCTTTATTGGGAGTCTGTTTTGTATGCTGAGCCAACAGTGAATATTCCGAAGACTCTATTGGTGCTTCCGGGACCGGTGCCATATGAGAGTCTACTTTCTGCTGTGTACCGCGCTCCATCTGCTCATCACCCATTGAACTTGGTGCATCTTGAGGCCGTTCAGGAGCTCCTAGCTCTTCGTATTGAACTAGCTCGTCATCATCGGTTTCACCCAAATCTGCAGGTCCCGTATACCCTTCGAACCCATCATCGCTGTGAACTGGAAAAGCATTGATATTTCTTTCAGTTATCCCTTCCACAACAGGGCTCTTCTGTACAGTGTTTATTTGGACAGGATTTCTCTGGATAGGACTTGTCTGAATAGAGTTGGCCTGAACAAAGCTCTTCTGAACTGGGTTTGTATGAACTGGACCTGCCTGGAGGGGGTTTCTCTGAACATGACTTGTCTGAACAAGGTTTCTTACAGGGTTTGCCTGGACAGGGCTTCTCTGGACAGGACTTATCTGAAGTGGACTTGTCTGAAGTGGATTTCTCTGGACAGGGCTTGTCTTAATAGCGTTCCTCTGGATAGGGCTCCTCTGGAGAGAGCTTCTCTGGATAGGGCTAGATCTCTGGACAGGGCTCCTCTGGATAGAGCTATTCTGGAGAGAGCTTCTCTGAACAGGGCTCTTCTCTACCGGCGCCGAGTCCAGCGACCGTCTTTGGGTATCCTGCTGGGGCTGTGATGCAGGTTGTTGACTCGATCGGACAGGCGGACGCTCCTCAATCTCACTCGGCGAGCTCTCTTCAATTTCTATTTGAGAAGAGCTCGCGATGTCATCTTGAAAAATTAGCCGCCGGTTGTTTCTTCTCCAAGGACTTGGCACCTTGTTTCGTCGTGATGGTGGTGAATCTGGCCTCGATGACTTCGGCGCAGTGAGAACTGACTCTTCCCTGATTGGCGACGTGCGGGATGCTTCAATATCCCAAACATCCATATCATCGTCTTCATCATCATAACCATTATCATGTTCATCTGCTTCGGGCTTATCGCCTAGATTATTATCCATGTCCTTATCGTTGCGGTGGTCGTCATGTTCTGAATGAGATCCTGTATCATGGGTGGTGGCTATCCCATTTGCATTTGTACCAGGCGATCTGACTGTGCTTTGACCAGGAGCAATTGTTATTTGCATTGATGCCTGCTGGTCACTCATCTTTTGAGGACTATTGCCGTCTACAGCCGAACTCCGTTCATCGTCAGTTGGCGGATCTGCCCTGGTGGAACTAGTCATAGAAAGATTAGGATTGTTAGTTGATGGGATAGAATCATGTGACTGGTGCCTTCCAGAACCCCACTGAGACTCGGTCCTGGAAAGCTTAGAATCGCCTCGACCGGATGGATCCTCTACCTGCTGCAAATTTGGTGAAGCGCGCCCAGAATTCTTTTCCAATCTGGGGTAAAGTGCTCGATCTAATCGAATAGGTGAGGCCACAGAAGGCTGTGGTTTATTGATAATTCCTCTATTACGGATGGATGGAGAAGGTGATCTTGCGATAGATGGTTGATGCAGGTGATCGCTACTTGTGGAGCCCTTGAACGGACTCCGAAGACTGCCTTCTCGAGCTTCTGGGGAAGAGTTATCAGACATGACGTTTTGAAGAGTACGGCCAACCCTGACAATTGGCGAGAGGGACGGTCGTGCGTTCGAATGAGGGGGGTCTAATGGTTGAGGCTGGTTTGATGACATTTTGCTAGATGATTCTTGTTGAGGGGATGATAACTGCCTTTCTGGCGCAGCATTCAGTTCGGGCTGTAGATTCGAAGGCCCGTAATCCGGAGCAAGATGCCGAGATTTGAGAGGCGGCGATGAGGGCACATCTGTAGGGCGATTGGAGTTCACGTGTTCCTGGGTTTCTGGGCTTGTTTGCATCTCATCGTCATGCGTCTTCTTTGAACCGGCATTTGACGATGATGTTTCGTCTGGTGTGGGAAGTCGGCCGGACCCATAATTAGAATTAGACATCCGAGCCGACGGGTAAGGATTCGAAAGGTTTCGTTCTTGTCCTGCTGGTGACCTGCGAGTCAACCTTTCCTCACGTCTTGGGGGCTTCGGTGTCGCCGCCTCCAGAACTTCTTCCGGTATTTCCGAAAACGAATCATCATACGCGCCAATTTGTCCATCATGGTGATCTTGCTCGCTAGCCGTAGGTTTCATGGGAAGACGTCCTGGAGTGGCCGCATGAAGAATGCTGTCCGGAATAGTAGAGAACGAATCATCAACATTTCCCCTGCCAATGAAAACTTGGCGACTTAATGGTAATGGCTTCAATCTGTCTGGACTCTTCGATAAGGCCCGCTCATCGCTGCGATTCGATGCCACCGTGGACTGATTCAGCAGCTCCTCTCGCCCTTCATTCCGATTTTCATCTCTCCTGACTCCATTTGCAGTCCCAGTAGCGTGCGAATCCTCACTTGTTTCAGTTTGTAGACTGCGCCGCAAAGTTTCGAGCGCATCGTTAATAATCCGACTCGTTTCGTCGCCCAATTCACTTTGATCCGATGGCGGTTCGCCAGTTTCTCCATGCACAGATTCCTGGAAAGAAGCTTGAAATGAAGGTAGAGAGTCTACGGCAATCATGCTGAATTCGGAAGCATCTGCTATTGTGTCTTGTCTATCGTATCTTGCCTCGTCTTCGCTTTCTTCAGATTGAGTGTCACTGTGCGGTTCCATTCCTTGAAAATCTCCATCCGTCATGAGATCGTCATTTTCAGCCTCGTTCTGATGTGAGGAAGCAGGCAAGTCTGATTTTCTACCTCTTCTTGGCGGTTCGTCAAAGGGGTTTAGATGTAATGTCGATGTTATGTCACTGCGCCGTCTCGGGGGAGCCTTCAACGTGGCGTGAGACGTATTACTTTCAATGTGTCCACGTGATACTCTATCGCCCGCTACGTCCAACAATCCATCACGGCTCTGCTGTGTATTCGAAGTCAAATTGGCTGTGCTTGACATTCCACCGGTTATCTCGGGTACAGCATCTAGGACATCCGATTCTGTAGAGATGGGCGCTTTTCGAGATCGACCACCTTGTTTTCCAGCAGTACTGCTCGATGGTTTTGATGGGGAAACAAGGACGCTTGTGGAGGGCTTGTTAGGCGTTTTCCGTATCCGTGTCCTAGGCTTTGGCGTTTCCTCGCGGACATCACCTCCCATGTCTGCCGATGCATCACTTAACATTCCAGCGTCCGACGATGGCGCATCGTCTTCTTGCCGTTGATGTTTGGCCGTTCTTTTTATAGGCGTTCCTGCTCTCTTTCTTCCTCTCGGCATAGGCGTCCCATTGCTCGTTCGACGTTGCCTGCCACGCTTCGGTGGGGTGTTCATATTAAACGCCCCAGCTTCGTCATTTAAGGGAACCGTAGTTGTTGTGATGGTCTCACGGCGGCGAGGTGTTCGCTTGGTTGCCGAGGGCGGAAACAACTTGCGATGGACACTATCGCGCTTCAGGGCGTCCTCTGCCTCGATGGTCACACGTATTCGGTGAGGGGATTCTCCGTCGCCGACATTGAGCTGAAAAGTTCGCTTCCTAGGTGACTGTGTACGCAACCCTTTTCGCGGGCTGCTCTGGGGAGGCGCAAAAGATGACAATTCCTGCTGCGACTTGGTTGTTCGACGTGACGCAGGCCGTACTGAAGTTGGGATTCCGTCGGCCAGCGGGTCTGGAGACGAGGAGAGATCGAGAAAATAATCGGCATCGGCCATGGCGATGCGATTGCGTCGGCGCGTCGCGATCGGTGACTATAGATCAGAAGACATGAATAAGTACTATGCAGTGTAGTGGTAGTTCTGAATCCCCGCAATGATGGGGCCCCGTACGTCGTGTAGTGTACAGTAAGGATTTGGCGTGATGATGCTTGAACACGACCAAAAAAGCAGTTTGTTTACTTTGGTACTTTTGAGCCAATATGATGTGTACTCCGTGCGTAATTTTGACAGTGCCAGGTGAGAATATACACTGTAGCAGCGTGGGGTGAATGACTTGCTTGCTAGGTAGGTACCTTAGGTACCTAGTACCGGTAGTAGTAAGCTTGTGGCTTGTGGTGGCTAGTGATATGCAACTTGAATATCTGACCAATGGGAATTCTATTATTTATAGCGGCAATTATAAGTGCCACCTATTGGCTCAAAAAAAAAAAAGAGATCACCAGGGTGGGTCCTCTTAATGTGCCCTAGCGCAAGCAAGCGCACGGGACGGGATGTGGAGATCACTCGGGCAAATACGTATATGTACGGACGTACGTCCGTACGGATCCGTAGTTTAGCATCTAATCCACAACCAATCTCTGATCGATGGTCTCCGAAACGCCGAGGAGTGCAAATCAACAGAATGAACTGGTTGAAATGAACTACCTATGTCCTGAGATCAAATCTAGTGCCTTCTACTTACGGATTATTACACAAAAAGAAGATGGATTGGATGCTTAGACGACTTGATCTTGGTAGTGAGATCTGTGTGTTGATCCGAATGCCAGTAACAGTAGCCTTTTCAGATATCGGATCGCAGGGCAATGGCGAAGTAGACTGACAATACACATTCATCGATGTCTGTGGTCGTGAGTCCAAGTATGCCTTGGATAGTAACGCCTTCCAGGTCATCAAGGCATCCCTGACTCAAAGGTGACAGAGTCCAACGACAACTACTCCATTAAGGACAAAATTACCCAGAAGTAAATAAACTGCTTTTAGTTTCTCTGCTTCTGAACCACGTTGGGGAAGGCCGACGTCTAGCTCACATCGACCGTCTGACGTTGTTCTCGGCCGAGAAGCCGCCCCGTGGCCAGTATCGTTTGGCGACCACAGGACAAGAAACCCTTTAAACACAGTCTTCGCAAAGTTTACGGGAGATCTGCAACCAGGAATGCAAATAATTCCAGTCTTAACCTTTACTAGTTGAGCAATATGATCCGGAATGAGCGTAAACTAGTCAATTGCTTCGGCCGCTAGGGCATGAAGTCCCGCCTTCAAACACCCTCTGACAAGGCCAGATGCCGAGGGAATAAAGAGGGTGAGAGTAACGGAGTATTGGAGCCCACGCTCTTTTATTCGGAACTCAACAGATCGAACATCTACAGATACCCATTTATTTGTTTCGCGAGTCCGTGAGGGGGGGGAGAAGCAACAAGGGGACTCATGTATTATGTACTGCAACGTGAAGTTTTATCATCTAATATCATACTTCCCCCTATTGTATTCATTCCTCGACTCCCATTCCAAAGTCCCTCTAATCATAATGATAACTCTTGCTCTCATACAAAACCCAAGCCATCAAGAGAATAAACCCCATCTCACCATAATTCAGAATGTATACACACGAAGAGCAAGTAAAGTCATCCGCAACCCAACCTCCTCACCTCCATCAACACCTTGCCCCAACTAAGCTCCTATGCCCTAAACTATTTTCCATCAAAAGACCGCCCAAAAAGCCTCGCAAACCCTCTAAGCAGTGCACTCAACCGAGGCGAAGTAACTTCTCAATATTAAAGGTCTACGCAAACCGGACAAAATGAGCCACGAGAGCCATGGCGCTGAAATCCGTGGCTGGGACGGGCCACGCCGAGCTCTGATAGATGGGTAGTGGCAGTGCGGGGGGAGAAGGGGAAGAGCAAGAAGGATCAGATGGCGAGAATTCAAATCAGATAGATATCTATTACAATGCAATACATCTTGTTACAAATAGAGGCACTCACTCAAAGGCACAGGATAAGCAGTCAGAGCAGAAGGTATATATCATGAAGCTCGCGTAGAAGTAACTATTACTACGTATACTCGCTGGCCTACCTAGCTACACCGATTGATAACTGAGAAGTGAGGTCACAAAAAACCGCACAGTTATCATCGAAGGATCTATAACCAGGTCTATTCTAAAGCAAGGGGAATCAATCGCATTATTTCCATGAAGAACACATGAAAGCAATAGATAGGAGGCACAGTGCTAATGTTCCGCATAACGCCGCTGCCGTCGCTGACAAAGAAAGATGCGATAACGCTTCAACTTGGAAAAAGATGGTAGAATGGCATCGATCTGTAGAGGTCATCACCCGTTATGTTGATGACTTCCTCCTGCCTAGATCACATCGAATCTAAACTCATCCCTTCCGCTTTCCTCGACCACTACCAGCCCTGCTCATAGCGACACCGCCAAGACTGCTCTGTCGACTCATAGAGACACCAGCAGTTGCATTCGCCGGCGCGTTCAAGAGGGACTGGTTTCCGGCCGGCTCGTCTCTCGTGCTCGATGACGAGACACCTAAAACGTCCGCAAGTGCGTCTGTAGAAGGCCGACTTCTTTGCACATACGTGACATTCTTGCTTCTTCGCTGAGGAACAGACATAGTCTCCAGAAGACGACGGCCGCCGTTTTCGACGGCAATATTGGAACCCTTGCCATTCTTGCTCTGGAAGTTCTTGAGAATGGTCATGACTGTGATATCGTGCGACGCGTCATCAGCAGATAGACTTGCCGGTGTGTTCGATTCCGACTTATTATATGTTTTCACGTATTGGGATTGGATCAACGGGGGCATCCTTGGCTCTTGGGCTGCCACCTTGTTAAGATTCCCCGGGAGCTCGAAATTGGTCAGCCCTTCTAAGCCGAGCATTTTGTCGTCGAAGAAGTTCTGCTGCCCTCCTCGTGTGCTACGCGTAGTATGTGATGGTTGTCGTTCCATTGTCGCCGCCGAAAGGTCCTCTTCGTCCTCATTAGCATCACCGTTGCTGGCGTCGCTGTCTTCGGGCGAGGGGAGAACATTTCCCCTGGCGTCGCGGCGCGTCAGCAAGTGTTTGTGTGCGGCGAGAGCTGCCGCGTTGTAGGTCATGCTGAGCTCTCTGTCGGTGAACAACTTTTCAATGCTATATGTGGGGCCTGTCCCGCGACGAAGGCTCTTAAGTCGATCGCTTTGCCAGAAGGCCGTTGCATTGGATGTGTCGCCTCTGCGAGCAGGCGCCGGCGATCCATCATCATCGCCAGCATTGCGCTTTCTCTTCTTAGTGTCCGAGAAGCCAGGCAACTCCTCCATCTCACGCCGCAGTCTGGTATTTCGCTTTCCATGAGTGCCGCCTGGGCTGGACGGGTTGGTCAGGCCGAATTGATTCGGGTGCAAGAGTAATGCTGAGTTGTCAGCGATATCAATGGCTTCTTTCTCCTTAGCAAGACGGTATTTCTTTGACATGATATTATTAATAAGTCTGTCCCTGAGAGTTTCCGAGAGGGCCTTGTGCTCTCTCTTGGCAACTTCAATCCGATAGGCGCGAGTGTTGTGGTAGTCTTGCATCTTTCGCTCGTAATCGTACTAAGCAAGTTAGTCAATTGTGCGAAAAAGACTGGACGATGGCGAAGCATTACCTTTTGCATAGTCATGTCATAATCACGAGTCTCCACGAGATCCTCCACTTCATGGATCCATTCTTGGAATGTAGGCCCGGCCATTTCCAGGAGGCTCCGCTGTGATCCAGTGGTGCTTTTGTTGGCGCCATTTGTAGCTTGCGAGAGCTCTCTCTCTCTTCTCTCTCGGTCGATTTCGTCGAGCGGGCGGTCAGCGTAAGGATCGACACGGGAAACGAGGTTGACATCCACTTGAATCTTTTGTAGCTCCTCACGATAATGCTTATCTTTATCGCGGCTTAACTGCTCGGATAGTGCGCTCAAACGATCATTAACAGCTTGCCGTTTCTTATCCTTCTTGGACTGCGGCTGAGGAGACTGTCGAGGCGCTTTGTTCGCCGCCGCCGCCAGGTGCTGTGCGGCATCGGGGGCAGCCATGGCGGGCGAAGATTTGGGAACGAAGTGAAGTGATATTGGCTATAAAAGAGGACAGTCGGTCTCTTTTAAGATGGAGGCAAGTATCGGATGGTCAGAAACGCATAGAAAATAAATCCCTGACTGGTAGGTCGTAAATGGGACGGCATGCGAATACCAAAGGTGTCCGAGGAGGCGCAGGGAATCGAGTCCGAGGTAAGCGTACAAGGGAAAGGTTGAATAGGTAGAGTAGGTAGGTGGTTATGATCAGTTGGACGAGAAGGTTGAAACGGTAAATATCTCGTTCCTTTTATATATTTTTGTTGGGAGTACGAGAAAGTGTGAGAAGGTCTGGCAAACAATTTGGATGTGAATTTGGGTTGGTCAAAGTGGACGTTGACTTTGTACGGACATTACCTACATACCATTCCGCTAGGTAATACCTACGGTAGGTACCTAGGTACCTATACCTAGCACTTCGTACTCGTAAAGCAGGTACATCGTATAAGTAACTAACACTGCCTACCTACCTACCTTACGGACGTATGCCTATCAACGACGCTGTGCTTCCTTATCGTAGACGCACTTAATGCTTATCGAGGCAGAGCACACACACGCTACACTAGAAAAGGGAACCTCGGCCCACTTGCCTGATTCGCCTAGTCGGGGTGAAGTGAGCCAATCACCTATCGTTATTTACATGGTGTTAATTGATAATAAACGACGACTTCTCGTTCTTCCTCCTCTTCGCTCACCACGCTATACGATGAGATCATAAGTACCTAGGTAATCCGTACCCATGTTCGGTATATTGGAGAAACTTTCCTAATAGTGCTTTTTCACGTGAGTTTGTTGAGATCGTTGGTAACCTTAGGTAATTATACGGAATTTTAATATCTGTATTACGCGCCCAAGCAGTACTAAACTTCTTGAACTATCTTGATTAGACGCAGCTCCTAACTTCAAAGGACCTACCTACTTATACATGGGCTCCTCCATTACTTCAGGGTCGATCTCAATGATAACACCTAGAAATATCAGAACCTCGGTCGACGCAGAACCGGAACAGATTAGGCTGTCAGTTGTCGCAAAAAAGGAGAAGGATAGTCGATATCAGGTTAACATTACACATTGTAGTAACCACCAAAAACAAGGATGGGATATCAACAATTATTCCTGGAGAACCTGGTACCACTCCGCCCGTTGGTGTCTATTTGAGCGGTGGACAGTCCTGATTGCATTCGTCGTCTTCATCGTTGTCACAGTGATGATGGCCGGTTTGATCTTCGCTATCTATTATGTGAGTCCGAGGGCTCTCTATAGGCAGGCCGGCAGTTCTGTGCTCTGACTAGTGGTATTGCATAGGAGGTCACACACGGTCACAAGGGCAGCTCCACGGTAAAGACAACTCAAGAAGATGATGGCGACCATGCCTCTTTAGTGCAGAACACGCATATTATACCGACGACTGTGAGCGTCGAGGCACTATAATCAGGCACGAGTGAATATGACGACAATGGTAGAACTCCCAAAGCTAATTACCTATTCTTAGAAAATTGGTAGGGGATGTAGAAGCAGAAAGCGAAGGTTAAAACTACTACAGACTCACGATACTCAAGTGATAACAACCAGATGAACGATAAAATTAGATGGCATTTTGAACCTGCACCTCGAATCCTAACCGGCGTTTCCGCTCAATTCAACGCGCCGACGGGCAACAGCTGCTATCAGATCAGAACAGCTATTGCAACACGAGAATGTGTAGTGTAGTTTCTCCCCAAGCCGCTCCTGAACCGTATCGCCGGAGAGCGATCGGGCAGCACCGACCATGCACACCGGTTGCGACAATCCAATCGGATACTCTTCACAAACATGATGATAAACGCAGGAGAAACGGTGCTGTTGATCGAATTCAAAGAAGACACATCCTGGCTTAAGGTTCTCGAGATACCCGATTCTCAGCAACTTCGAGATAGATGTCGCTGTCGCGGCCTGGGGATGTCACTGATATTGGTCATGCTTGGATACATACTGTTGAACAACGAGAAAAAAGAAACAACACAACCAGAATGTACGTACGGACGTACACTGCACGTAAAAACGGGAGCCGAGGGCATCAGATGGTGTAAGTACACTAGTGGAAGTGCCGGTGCCAGAACTTGTACCGAATAGTTTTGGCGTAGCCATCATTAAGGGAATAGAATAGTGGGCCCGAGAAGGAGAAACCCGATTTCTTTGCGTTTTCATTGGCTAGGGGTTTTCACAAATAGCATTACGTAACTAAAACAAATTGTATTTTGCCCCACATCCTCTTGTCGACACCGTCTCACATCCTCAACGGTCCTATGGAAACGCCACGAAAAGTACATTATGTACATACTTACTGGTAGAATTTGACTATCTTCTACATATCTTTTACGTCCTGCCTGGATGCATGAGACAACAAGGACAGTAGTCGTAAATGGCGAATCAAGCAGAGGCGCCGCTGCTTTCGCGGCAAGACAATGACGACGACTTCGATGAAACCTCTCTCGACAGTCCCAATGCGCCGATATCAGGCACCGACTCGACACAGGCTGGTCGACTCGGGTATTTCGTCTGGTTGTTGGCATTCTCTGCCGGTATAAGCGGTCTCCTTTTTGGCTGTAGGCTTTTCTGCTTTCTCCCTCGCCGCCCTGTAGACTATGTGTGTTTGCTTACCTACAGGATACTGAAGACGACACAGGAGTCATATCCGCGACTCTTGTCTCCATCGGTTCATCGCTGTCCGGCCGCGAGCTGACCTCCCTCGACAAATCGATCATCACGTCGTCGACGTCACTCTTGGCCCTTGTCGCATCACCCCTTTCTTCCATCATCGCCGATCGCATTGGTCGCAAGCCCGTCATTCTGGTGGCAGATATTCTCTTCGTAATTGGTGCTCTCGCTCAAGCGTTTAGCGCCAATGTGTCACAGATGGTGCTCGGTCGTTCGATCGTTGGTCTCGCGATTGGCGCTGCCAGTTTCGTTACGCCGCTGTACCTTGCCGAGCTTGCCCCGGCTGCACACCGCGGCATGGTGGTGACCATGAATGTCCTTTCTATTACGCTCGGGCAAGTAGTAGCATATGTGATTGGTTGGATCTTCGCCGAACACGGCGACCCTGCCACAGGCTGGCGGCTCATGGTTGGTCTAGGCGCCGTCCCTGCGATCTTGCAGTGCTTTTTACTGTTTGTTATGCCGGAGACGCCACGATGGCTAGTCAAGGCCGAGAGATCGGCCGAGGCACGTGTTATCGTCCAGAAGACCACTGGTTCTGACCCTAACGCAGATCGCGTGGTTGACACTATACTAAGAGATATTGAAATTGAGCTTCGAGAGGAAGAACATGCCGTGAGCCCGGGTAGTAGCGATGGTAAGAACCGCCGCACTTTACTGACGGGTTGGCGGGAGCTGTTGTTCGTACCCAGAAACAGGAGGGCATTAACTATCGCCTGTCTACTTCAAGGCTTGCAACAATTATCTGGCTTTGTAGGTATCCTTCATGCATCGGAGAACGTGCCGAAACGTGTAGCGTGGGCCTTAATGCTAACCGGCCTACTACCTAGAACTCACTCATGTACTTCTCGGCAACGATATTCCTTAGGCTCGGTTTTACAGTGCCCACTTTGACATCGTTGATCGTTGCTGCTACGAACTATGTCTTTACAATAGCGGCACTGCTACTTATTGATAGAATAGGCCGCCGGCGAATATTGCTCTACTCAATCCCATTCATGTCATTCGGACTCCTCGCCACCGCCTTCGGCTTCAGCGCGTCAAGCGCTTCAAAAGCCACCTCCATCTTCATCCTCCTAAACATAATGCTTTACGTAGCTGCATACGCGCTTGGGCTCGGCAACGTCCCGTGGATGCAGAGCGAGCTCTTCCCACTCACTGTGCGGTCTCTGGGCAGCGGGTTGTCTACGGCCACTAATTGGCTCGCTAACTTTATCGTCGGCCTAACTTTCTTGCCTATGATGGACGTTCTGACCCCGACTTGGACTTTCGTGCTGTATAGTATTGTTTGTATTGCCGGATGGGTTGCTGTCTGGTGGATCTATCCCGAAACCGTCGGGTTAAGCCTCGAAGAAGCCACCGGCTTACTTGAACACGGCTGGGGAGTGAAATGAAGTTTATGTTGGCTAGAAACTGTTGGATACAACCTGCAATGATGATACCCGGACTTCAGACATTGATTAGCCCCTGGAGCACTTTCTACTCTTTTTTAATTTAGTATTCCAATCCATCCCCCATGCTTCTTGGTCTATTGGGAATTGCATTTTGTTATGAGAACAGGCTTTACATGGTGATTTTGGCTGCACACTCGAATGCATGCCGCCTAAGTACGGCGATCTGGTAAATCATGCGGTTTGAGCTGATGTCGACGATCAATGGCCACGACCAGTCAACGATTTGGCATCAGGACGAGCGATCGACGAACTCAAGTTATCGATCAATTATTGACTTCCGAATTTCAATGGACCCGATCATACGGAATTCAATATTCCTATACTAAGTGATTGCCGAGCACTGATCGCTCCGATCAAACGACGTTTAACCGCCGACAACACTCCGGTCGATCGCACCAAGTTGCTGACATGCTCAGCGATCGATCAATCTCAGGTTGTTCATCGAAATTTCCGATAGATACGATTCTTACACTGCGTTGTTATTCAGGGGGACTCAGTGGCATAATATCTCGCTTCCCTGCCGGGTCCGATGATCATTTGATAAGATTATTCTCGTGAGATGGGAGAGGGAGATATCTCCATAACGATGCTACGGTGGGCATACAGTCTCCAAAACACCGCAATGGTACTCATTGATAATGAATTACTGCGAAGGAATACGAGAAGCGTCGCAAGTGCAAGTCGATCCTGCCACCAAAGGGCATTGATTCCACCATACACGATGAGAAGACCAGTCAATGCTTATTTACGTATAATGGGATTGATCCGCCCGTTCCAGAGCGGCGTCTCAGAGACCCAAGCACATTTCCCGTAACATGCTTGTCACTGTTACCCAGGTCCC
Source organism: Xylaria nigripes (assembly GCA_022984845.1). Lineage (NCBI taxonomy): Eukaryota > Fungi > Ascomycota > Sordariomycetes > Xylariales > Xylariaceae > Xylaria > Xylaria nigripes. Next base: position 1,315,382 of record JAJJKC010000003.1, on the reverse strand, counting down.
GGGAATTAACCACTGACAAGCTAACTTACGATCCGGTACGCAAGCATTCCGCTCACTATCTACACACCTCGTTACCCTCTACCCAGGTACCGTACCGGTACACCGTTTCCGGTCTTCTAGGGTAAGGACAGCCTACACAGACTTATACCTAGACAAGCTAAAACGTAGTCTTGGTAACTATCCTTAACTAAAGCGCCCGACAAGTGTATGCATAATCCGTCCGTAAGACATTACATACATACCTACCTATTACCGATCGTCGATAAAAGTCTCGATCAGCCAAGACCGCTGGGGTATTATGACTTATCTATCTACCCACACACTACTGTGCCGTCCTGTGGAGGTCGCTGCCTACTGCAAATCAGGACTTTTGAGTCTGCTCCCCAACACACACTCTCTTCTTGTCGTTCCGTCTCAGGGCCGAATTGGTCCGTGTATTCGGAGTGGGTCCTTTACCGAAGAGCTTCTTTAAGTCTCGGCAGTCGCCGCGGCCTAGGTAGATCGGAGTCGGCTGATCTGACTGACTAGCACGCAGCGATCGAGTCCAGCCGGCAATTGCACGTTCAATATTAGCTTCGGCTTTCCAATAGGTATCGAGCAGGTTCCCAGGTTATAAGCGCGAGGACATCCCTACCTGATGAAGCTGTTATAGGTATCCCTGGCACATGTGCATGGTGTGTGTGTGTGTGTCGCGTGTAGGTAGTCATTGTGTCTATTAATACCTATGCGGCTTGCCGTCTAACAACGCCAGATCAACACACCTTATTAATCAGTGGCGCCCGTAACACGGTACCTACATAGGTACATCGAGGTACAGACTGTACTACTAGGCATGTTGTTGAATCTGAGCTGTCGGTACACAGGGAATCCAGATAGGTATGTAAGTAGAAGTCGTCAGCAGATACTCGTGCAGGGGTCGATCCAGTGAGGGAGTCGGATTTACTCGCAACAGACAGGTAGGTACACAACATATGTCTATAGCTTCGGACTACCTAGGAACCTAGGCAGATAGATATGCGAAGTATTTATATTTTTGGAACACAGCTGCCGACCTACCGGTACTTACTTACTTACACTGTTCTTTTTTTTTATCTCTGACATGCCTAGGTATTCTGTACGAATTACCTAGGTAGCGTGTAAGACATGTCCCACGAATGACTCGGTACGGATCCGTAGGGGCTCTGCTGAATACCTAGTGGCGCCCACGGAGTCTTGGTGAAGAGCGGTAGGTCGCATAAACTGCCTACCAAGTTATTTCTTGGGCGAAGTGCCAGAGCAGGAAGCTCGAATATTTAAGTAGGTAGTTATTAATCCCATCTTGGAATCCAGGATGATGATGGCTTCCATCCGAGCGAGTACCAGGTACCGTCCACTAGGGGGGGTGGGGCGTGTACGTATCCATTCTCTAGGCCTGGGATTCGGATCCGTTAGATGCTCTTTATTTATGACTTTCTTCCGCTTCTGGTTGGCTAAGCTAGGTAGTCACACTAGTCTAGTATGACAGTAATGTGGGGACTAATTTAGTCTGGCTCCACTTCGGATCCCCAAAAGTACAGGGCGATACGTACCTTCGTAGTGTACAGCAGCCTCAGGCAGGCATTTTTTTCTGGACCCACACCACGAGTAAAGTGGGGCAGGCTACAATCCGGTATATACCTATCTTATTAGCTAAGCCGCGGCACTTATACCCAACATACGGCGTCAATCTCAAGCCGGTAACATCTAAGTAGAACCCGGAAGGAAAGCGGGTGAGCGAGGGCGCGAGAGATCAAGACCGACCCATAGGATTACATAGGTACCAGGTTACCTTATCATGTCCGGTCCGATATTCGCGGAATAGCCTCCGGGCTGGTCCTTGGCGGAGTCATGGATAGCTAGCTTTGTAGCAGCAGCGCCGATAAGCCTGGAAACCGAAACGGTTCATGGCAGCGATTTAAAAGAAGCTGCACTGAGTTTGTAGCCACGCGATTGTGTGAATCTCAATGAGATCGATCGATCGCGAGCCCATACGAGCAGAACATGGCGCGCTCCCGTCAACTAACTCACCAGCGTCACCTCATATAAAGGCTAACCATGAGGTCGAAGCCATATCCATACCACTGTCAAGGCAAACGACGTCCCCGAGCAAGGATTCTGTCGATTGCGGTCTGCCGGGAAACGTGAGCCTCATTCGCGCCTCGCGCGAATTCGAGAGACATCAGAAATCGCTCCCGGCCTTTGGCGGAGGAAAGCCTCATCCGCCTTTCCAGCCCGATCGCGAACCCTATGGTGTCGACCCGTGGCCAAGGGACATGCAAACAATTCAGCTAAGCCGATCTTCTTTAGAGCCTCGCCCCTGTCCATCGTGGGCGCCGTCCTCTCTGACGTGTTTGACGATGGCCATGACCATCTTTTCGATCTACGGTACCCGAGCGACTCCGCCCTAACTTACTGATCCGCCTATAAATAGATAGAAGAGATATATATAGTGTAGTGTAGGTATGTGCCGCCCACACGCTTGCGTTAGGTAGGTATTCCTTGTCGATAGACAAAACATACCAAATTATTCGCACGCATCAAGCACAACTCCACTCATCTGGTACCCCAAAATCATCATCACATCAAAGCCCGAGAAGGACGGCAGCAAGACACGCACAACCTAACCTAGTCACAACCCAAACCAACCCAACCCAAACGAACATGAAAAATTATTCAAAATGCATGCGGTAAACCCATCACACACACACACTCACTCACTCACTCACTCACTCACTCACGGAATCCCAAGTACAAAAAGTAAAAAGTTAAAAAGTTTTTTTTTTTATAAAAAAAAATACAATAAAATACAATAAAATAAAAAATCTCTCTATACCGCCTGTCGTTTAACATACAAGTCCTCCGCAGATTTGATGCAGTGGATGTTGGCGCGCAACTTGTTGATCGTCTCCATATACTCCTCGTAACCATCCGAGTCGAAGACGATGCCGCCTCCTGTGGGAATTATCAATAATATTAGTCACATCATCCTCACCACCACAAATAAATGAAACCAGGGAAAAGAGAAGAAGGAGGGGGGGTTGGGGGAACGGAAACTCACCAGCTTGCAAATACGCAACCTCGTCCTTGATCAGCATAGTGCGCAGCGCAATGCACGTATCCATAGCGCCCTCGGCCTCATTCCCCTTCGTATCGACACTTCCGTAGCCAAAGTATCCCACAGCGCCCGCATAGATGCCGCGCTTCTCCTTCTCCAGCTCGGCAATGAGCTCCATGGCCCGAACCTTGGGCGCGCCCGAGACGGTGCCGGCAGGGAATATGGAGCGGAAGGCATCGAAGCGGGTCTGGCCGGGGCGCAGGACGCCCGAGACTTGCGAGACGAGGTGCTGGACGTGGCTGAACTTCTCGACGACCATGAGACGGTCGACGCGAGTCGTCAGGGGATCGCATATGCGGTTGACGTCGTTCCGCGCCAGATCGACCAGCATGACGTGCTCGGCGCGATCCTTAAGCGAGTTGCGCAGCTCGTCCGCGAGCTTCTCGTCTTCCTCCTCGTTCTTGCCGCGCTTTACCGTTCCGGCGATGGGGTGTGTGATGATGCGGCCGTTCTCCTCCTTGACGAGCAACTCAGGAGATGCGCCGACGAGCTGGAAGTCCTTGCAGTCTACGTAGAAAAGGTAGGGGGACGGATTGACGGTGCGCAGGTGGCGGTATATGTTGAAGGGGTGCAGAGAGGTCGGGCGCTTAAGCCTTTGCGACGGGACGGCCTGGATAATGTCGCCCGAGACAATGTGTTTCTTGAGCGTAGCGACGTGGTTCTCGTAGCCCTTCTGGCCGATGTTGGAAATGTATTCTTGGTTTTCCTTGATGGGAGGCTGAGCGGGAATGGGCGTCTCGGGCGCATTAAGCACGTCGATCAGCTCATGAATGATAGCACAGGCCTTTTCGTACTCTGCACCCAAGTTGGCAAGGTCGTCGGGAATGTGAAGGTAAGTAATGACCTTGACGACGCCAAAGAAACTGTCGAAGGCCACGACGGTATCGAACAGCATAAACAGCGATTCGGGAATATTGAGTGGATCCGTCATGTCTTTCATGGACCGAGCCGTCTTCGGCTCAAAATACCGTACACAATCATATCCCACATAGCCGATGGCACCGCCGGTTAGGGGTGGCAACTTGAGATCCGGCACGTGCGCGACCACCCGTTCGGCCAGCTCTTTCTGTAGAAGTGGGAGAGGATCTACCGCCTCGCCATGGCCTGCGCCTGTTTTAATGACTTTCCTGGGTCCTGCACCGACAAAGCTGTAGCGGCCGACCCGCTCAGTGGCAGCATTTTCGTAGAGAAAAGAGTATTCGGACTTGCTGTGGGCCGATAACTTGAGGTAGGCTGACGAGGGCGTTATCAGACCGGCAGATATCTGGCCATACAACGGAAGGATATTGGGCTTCTTGGCATTTCGGGGAGGCGGCTGAGAAAGTAGTGTCTGGACCGTTCCAAGCGACGGCAGAATGACGTCCTGTCAAAGTCATAGAGTCAGTTAGTGGGTGTAGCTTCGTATAGTATGAATCCGTCTCAGTCTCTCTCTCTCATTTGCTCGCTTCCTTATTTTTCTTCCTCATTCCTTCTCTTACCCATGCTTAATTCTGAGGCTTTGCTCTGGAGCAACGAGTGAGATGACTGGATGAACGAAAGAATGGGTTGGGTCGGGTGGTTCCTACAGCTTGAGCCATTGCCTTTTGAGTATGGGAAGGAGGATTTTAGGGAGGTAAAGTTGGCGAGAAAGGCCTTGTTTTGATTTGTCGGGATTGAATGGAGATAGACTCGCCAACTAGGTAGGTATTTCGACCACGGTGTGTGTGTTGTAGGTCGAAATCCCGACGGGTGATCCTAGCGTGGGAAGCCGACGCTGGGAGTGGGCCCTTGAAAGAAACCACGCTGTAGGTAGTCATCATCAGCCCCCCCCCTTTTCAAGCCCGTAGGGGCTACGGACGTAAGTATTAGTACACGTAATAACATGGTCTTCTCCATCAAATCATTCATCTTGGGGGTATCAGTAGATAAGGTAGGTTGGTACAAATAAGTAACCTGTGTGCAAGTATACGGCCCGTACGGAGAGTGAGGTTGATTTAAAAAGTTTCCATCAGGTGGTTTACGTTGGACGCCCAGCGGTCTTGACTGATCGAGACTTTTATAAGCTTAAATCCGATCTCCGTACGTCCGTACGTACGGATGAATACGGGCGTGTGCCAGTTTTTTTTTTTGGCGGGCCCACCAATTATGAGTACCTACACTACGCATCTGTACTGCCCGCGGACACTCGATGCGACCGGAAACTTATTGAGTGCTCAAATAGTCAGTAACAAGCATACGATCTGTACATATATCTGATATATCCAGACAAGTCGGCCATGAACCCCAAAGTCAGTCAATTACAGTGCCATACATACAAACTCATAAGAGAAGAGCAAAAGCGAGAGTCGCTAGTAAAATTTACTTAGCTCTCAATAGCCAACGCCTTTGCGCCGACTAAGCGCGCGCCCTTCCCCTTCCCATCCGTCGTCACGACCCAATACTCGACACGAACGCCTCCCTTCGCGACCCGATAGACCTGCACATCATTGCCCTTACCGGCCTCGCTCACCGCGTCAATAATGGTTCCGTATTCCCCTTGCGTGTCCCAGTCTGCCGGGTCCTGGATCTGGATATCTGCGTTCACGGGATCGGGGTGGTTTATCAACGTCGCGAATTCCTCTGCATAAACCAAGCCGTTAGCCTCGTTGCCAAGTAAAGTGTTTCCGTCCGCACATAGATAGCCATAGACAGCAACAAAACAGCGAAAGCAAAAAAAAAAAAAAAAAAAAAACCAAAACGCAAGTAAACAAATAAGATCAAGCCAAAAATCAAACCATCAACGCACCTTCATCAGGCAATCCTTTACCCGCCTCATCCCAAGCAAGACTAACAGGCACAAACGGCTCGTCCGCATCGCTCACATAAAAAGCATCCTTCGTAGCGCTGTGAATAACAGCAGGGACAACAGCCCCCTCATCCAAACTCTTGAATTCCGCTGCCGCCGCCGCCGCCGCAGCGCGGCCACCACCACCACCCTGCGAACCAGCAGCGCCCGCCTCGCGGTCCCGTTGAGCCTTTTCCAGAAAAGCCAAATAACTATCGTCCGAAGCCATTCTCAACGCAGTCGTAGTTTCGAAATCCCTGTGTCCGTGAACGTGTCGCGGGGACGAGGTGGGTTGTTGGAGCACGGTCCTCGGTCTCGAAAAGAAGAGCGATTCGGATTTCAGTTTCCGGAGTTGATGGTAGGCTGCGGCCCGTCGCTGAGAGAATATTAAGCGAGGTATCATTGATCCCAGATGCAGAATGGCGAAGGAGGAAGCAAAAAGCAGGTGGTTGCGGACAAATGTGACTCGCTCTTGATCAAGATCGATTGGTCTGCCTGGTTACATCATAGGCGATGGGCAATTGCGCCTGTGCGCGAGTACCTAAACAGCGGGGACACCAGGTATTACTAAGCACTTTGGCATTTCCTTTTCAAGGTAACGTAAGGACAAGAATTTGTCTATATAGATGGACATTCTGGCCGATCTTCAAAAATCACCGAAACATGGCCAACAATAAAAATACCTTAATTAGATCAAATGATATCACGTAGATGGATTAATCGTAATTCAGACTCAACGTAGAGTTTAGTTTAGTTGATAGCACATGCATTGCAATCAGACGCAACATGCTGGGGAATCTATGGGCTATTTTTTTTTCATTCATGCAGTCTCTCATTAGCTGCGCTCAAATGACAATCCGTGTGACCACCGCGCCCACTGCAGTAGCTGAAAATTGAACCGAAAACACCGAAGCAAAGACTAGATACAAGGAAATACAAAGCTGCCTTAAGAGCTCTGTACCAGATCCTTCTTGAGAGTACCCATAAACTGCTTCTTCTCGGCAGGGGTCTGGAAAGCACCGTGACCGAACTCGGACGAGGTGTCGATCCACTTGAGCTGGACCTTTTCGAGAGCCTTTCTTGAGGTGTGCGTGAACATGGACTTGCGCAGCGTCATGACACGCTTCTTGACACCAGGAATAGATCCCTTGACCATGACGAAGTCGTTCTTGACCTCACCATAGCGGACAAAGCCACCAAGACTATGGACAATGTTAGATAAGAGTAGAAGAATTGGTTGGGCAAGGGGGACTTACGGGGTGATGGTCTTCTTGGTGATATCCTGGTCAGTGGAGGCGTTGCCATTGTCGTCACCCTTACCGATGCGGTAAACCTTGTGGTTAACCGATGTACGGTGGTGGTAACCCATCTGACCAGCACGGGCAACAGTCCACTGGACGTGGGACGGGTGCCAGGCACCGATACAAGCAACCTTGCGAAGACCCTTGTGTGTCTTGCGAGGGAGCTTCTTGGTACCCCAACGAGCAGTGACACCGTTGAAACCGTGACCCTTGGTAACAGCAATGACATCAATCATCTCATCCTGCTCGAAGATGGAGTCAATGCCGACGGGCTTCTCGAAGAGACCGTGGCCGAAGGCAACCTTGTCAGCGACGGAACCGCCGTTGACCTGGACCTCCATGAGGTGAGTCTTCTTCTGCTTGAGGGGAGTCTTGCGGATCTGGGTGTGGGCAAGCACACGGACGACGGTGCAGTACCTCTTAATGCGCTCGAGCTCGCGGGTGATGGAGGCACCGCTGTTCTCGGAGTGCTTCTTGGCGTACTTGGTGAAGGCCTTCTTCTTGCTCTTGTACCAGTTCTTGTAGAAGCGGCGCTTGACTTCGTCGCTCAGGTGCTCAGCCCAGATGGTGGTGAGTGATCGGAGACCGCGGGGGGTCTCGATGTAGCCCACAAGACCAACAACGATCATCTGTCACAAGATGTTAGCCATAGGCACAGAGCCAAGCGGGCTGCGTTGTTCGTACAGGTGGGGTATCAATGATGGAGACGGCTTCAACAATCTCCTTCTTGTGCGACTTCGCGCCGGGTCGGTCGAGGTCACGGACGATGGTCGTCATACCGGCCTTGTAGCCCATGGCAGCGGTGAGGTGGACGGGCTTCTTGGGGTCATCCTTAGGGAAGCTGTATAGCAATTGGGGGTCAGCCGCTGACGCTGCCGGAAAAGGGAGCTTCGGGTTAAGTGAGCTTGGTGAGCTTGTTTATGAACTTACGACTTGACCTTTCCTCTGTGGCGGGCAGCACGCTTTCGTGGCAGATAAGCCAACGAACCGTGGCGAGGCGCCTCGAACTTACGGTGAGACATCTTCGATTGATTCCCTGTGGTTAGTAGAAGAAGTCAACCGGTTGGCTTGAGATGGAGGATTGAAAGAGAGGTAAAATCTTCGAGGTGGAAAAAGTTCGCTTCCTATTTGGCAGGTACCACTCGATTGATTATTGTGTGGATCAAAACTCCGGACAATAGCCGGGCCGCAAGCCAGTTAGAGAGGAAATGCTATAGCCCTTATCGATAAGAAACAGTCTTGTCTGGATCCCCCCATTTGCTGCGCTAAGTAAGTGACCTTACTTTTAGGTACGTACGGATCCGTAATCCGTAATCCGTAACTGCACATCTAAATTCATAAGCGCCGGATAGGCAATCCCGTATGCTCAAGGCTCAATAATGTACAGTAGCTATCTACCTAGGTAGGTAGGCAGAGACTCTAGCATTGATAATGGATGAATTACGAAGCCTGGAGAGGGTACATTGGTGACAAAGCCAAGTTGGTTCTTACTATCTAGCGTATTTTGATGAATAGGTAGGTAACTACTCCTCTTATAGCATTACAAGCGAGACAAGTTGGAAAGCACAATTATATCGTGGAAGCAGTAACAAGTAACAGTGTCGTAATCATCTGAAGAAGCAAGAATACCTGACAAATGAGTACTTTCATCCAGCCTCAGTTCCCTCCCTTATGAGAGATAAACTAGTAGCCTTGCTTTATACATTTGCTGACGTGTAAGTTAACGAGAAAGAAAAGGGTATGCGCATAAACCCCATCTCAGAGAGTTCAAGTTCCTCCCTCAAAGGCTTCGCGAAAGGCTCCTCGTAATCCGTCTCCGAACCTTCCTAGGTCTCATCCAAATGAGTCTCCGCTGAGTCTGAAAACTCATCCTATCCGCTTTCTGCCTTCGGAGCCGGAGCCATCATGCCATTCAAACTCGCACTCGTGGGTGTCGTTATCTTCAGATCTCCGGCCGCTGATGCAGGGCCAGACGTCGGGCCTCCAGGTCCGACCTTCTTTTCTTCCTCACCGCTGTCGTCGTAATTTTCGTCAACATCCATGGCACGAGCAGCACGCTCAGGCTCGCTCATTTGAGGAGGAGCCGGTGCGACTGGATGTTCTAGCCTCGGCCTGTCTTCCTGGTTGTATTCCTTAGATGATGAACTAGGCTGCGGAGGTTCGTGCATGATACCAGGCATGGGCGACGGGCCTGATTGCATCGGAGGTAAGTGGTTAGGCGGCATTGCATGAGCCGGTGGATGATGGGCCGCCTCCGATGGGTGATAGCCATCGTTTCCATGTCTCTGTTCCTCAACACGTCGCATCTCCTCGGCACGACGCTCCTCCATTCGACGTTGCTCCTCGAACCTATGACCTTCAGGAGAACGGCGGTAAGGATCTCGCGGTGGAGTAGATGGGCGGCGATGAGATACATCATGTAGGCGAGACCTGTTTTCCTCGCTGGCCGGCTTTTTCATGGCCGGTTCATCTTCCCAGTCTCGCATTCTTTTCGAAGCAACAGAGGGTGGTCGCTCATCCCGATGCATGTCGAGCCCCAGTGGGCCTTTTGGGTGCATGGGACCACCACTTTCCATGCCTGGGTCCTGATGGTGTGAATAGGGAGGCTGATGTTGGGGGTAAGCAGACTTTGGGGAAGGCATGCGGTTATCATGCATTGGACGCTGCTGTTCTGAGCGTGGGGAGCCGGCCCGATATGGCATCAAAGCGTGCGGCTGAGGTGCACCATTTGGCGGTCCGTTTCCAGGCCCCATACTTGAAGGAGTGGGTGTATAATTGGGATTCGTTACGCGGGCTGGACCAGCCGGTGGGGGTTGCTGGGGCGGCCCAGGCAGCGGTGGAGGCCCGTATTGCGACGAGGGCCCTGGAGATGGCACTCGTCGGATCGGTGCCGGACCGGGGCGGTTAGGCTCTCCGTAGGGTCTCATCTCAGGACGGGGGCTTGGTTGACGAGGTAGGGGGGGAACGGGGCCTCGAAACGGCTCTCGCTGATCGTAGGGGTTTGGTGGCTGGGGTGGATTGATATCACTAGTCCGTTGGCCCCAGCCGTTCGCAGCGGCAGGACCAGGTGGTCTATGAGCAGCGCCAGGTGCGGATTGCTGAATTGGGCCAGAACCTGGCCACGACGGCGCCTGCGGGCCTTGGGCACCGTAAGATTGGGGGTGAACGTCAGTTGGCACTGCCTGGGGAATATTGCTGCCTGGTGTTTGGCCTTGGCGTAGGAGCTGCAATCTAGCCTTGATATGAGGGTTGGCAGGATCCAACTCGGCTGCTCTCTGGTATGCATCAAGAGCATCATTAATCTGATTGTTGCAGGACTCGTACTGAGACACAATTAGTAAGTATGTTTGGGCATGCAACTCGACAAGAATGGTGAACTCACCAAAGTACCCAGGTCGTACCAGACTTCGGAAATATACGGATTGAGACGTATGGCGCGGGAGTACGCATCCAATGCGTCTCGATATTGATTAATTTGGTAATACAAAACACCGATCGAGCACCAAAATGTTGGGTTGCGGCCGTCACGGTAGACAGCTTGCTGGTAGGCCTCATACGCTTTGGGGTACTTCTGTTGCGACATGTAACACCGGCCCAACAGATACCAGCTTTGCGCGTCGTTATTGTCTGTAACGTGTAAGCAACAATGAATTGAGTCTTGTGGATGGGAAGTCTTTTTTACCCGCAGCAACGGACTTCTCCAGATACTCAATTGCACGCTCCTGTGTCTGGAAGCTGTTACTTTGTTGGTGATGGAGCCAGCCAAGCTGTTGCAAGACTTTGGCATGGTTTGGATCACGCTCAAGGACACGACCATAAGCGGCTTTAGCACTATCATACTAGGGAACATTTAGCACAAAAGTACTTTGTACTGAACAATTAAGTGACTTATACATACGTCTTTCTGTTGTTCATGAACATGTCCGATCTGGAACCAGATATCTTCTTCAGTCAATGGAGGTGGCGGAGAGTTTACGATATACTTAAAGCACTGATAATAATAGTTAGCCTGAGTACGAGAAAGCTGCAGTTAATGGCGAAGCGTACCTCTAAACTCTGACCATACTTTGACTGTTGCTTGTAAATTATTCCAAGCCGGAAATATATCTCATTTGCCTTCTCGAAGTCAGGCTGCATTTGCATGACCTGTGAAAATGCCTCCTCGGCATGGTCGAGAGAACCATATCTGTCGTACAAAATTCCGATTCCATACCAAAGTTTCGGTTCCTACATGGCATTAGCTCACGTGAAGGCTAGGAGGGACAATCGGCAGGTGGATGAGACCTACCTTTGGGTTTGCTAGATTGATAAGCGCGTTTTGGTATGCAGCGTAAGCCTGCTGTAAATCATCCATCATGAGATAGCAATGTCCTATCGTAGCGTGTTAGTCGCACGATAACAGTGATTTTGAATAGTACAAGCGAAACTTACCAAGGCTTCCCCAGACTTCACCATTCTGTCCGTCGATCTTAAGTATTGCCTGCAAGAATTCGACTGCCCTCTGAAATTCTTCGCGGGTTCGGAGAATTAAGCTGATCGAATTCATAGCAGGCACCGAGTTCGGATTTGCAGCAAGCGCTCGTTCGTAGGCCTGCATGGCATCATCCAGATTGCCGAGCAGTTCAGAGAAACTGCCTATCCAGATTGTTAGTCAAGGACGCGGTACTCTGAACGAAGCAATCACTTACCGATTTGCATCCACAGTGATTCATTGATGGCTGCAATGTGACGCGCCGGACCCCATTGGCTCGGCTGACTGGGGCCCGGAGGACCAGGCGGTCCGTGATGTTGCAATTGCATAGCCATTTGCGGCGAAGGGTGATGGTTGGCCATATTAGGCCTCAGACGACTAGACGCAGTGTTGTATGCCAGGCCGGTAGATGATGATGCAACCGTCGGGAATCAATCACTGATACCTTTTCCGATTTTTTTTTCTTTTGTCGTTTCGTCTTTTTTTTATTTTTTTTTTAAACTCTTTCACCCTACCCTTCACGAACCGAGCTATTGAGACTGGTCAAGTAAGGCTCCTAATAGAGATGGGCCAAACGCGAATCAACAATGCACGATGCACCTTGCGAAAGCTGCAAAAGTGCGGATTAATCAGTGATGATGAAGGTGATGATGTTGGACGGTGAAGATGGATGGTGAAGATGGTTGGTGTTGTTGAGGAAAGGGGACAGATGTCACCGACGATGATTGCGATCGGTGGGTGCAAAAGTTTGACTGCTTCTGCCGGTTGCTACCGATGATAGGCTGTGGGTGCCCACTAAGCGCATCTGCTGAAGATTCCGGCGACTAGGATTTGCTATGAAAGTGGAAGTGGTTACAAGAGTACCTGGCAGTGACAGCAGTCGAAAGGATTAAATTGATGGAAACAACAGGAAGATGACAAGATTTGATGCTCGTAGGCTATGTGATGGACAGGAGGGAGATAAGCGACAAGCGGTGGGAAGACAAGAGAGACAACAAGAGAAGGTTGGTTCGCCCCAGGAGTTTTCGAAGGGAATTGCCCTCCATGGCAAACTACCCTAACCCACGAATGGTGCTTTCGACAGAAGAGACAACCGGCCCAGGGGCGCAAGTGGACTTGTGGAGCGAGGGGGTTCAGAGTTCCCGGAACATAATGTCGTGAGAGCTTTGGTAGATTGGATGTACCCGTTGGGTACTCACATCGGCATGGGTGTGGGGTGGGTACAGATGGGACAAGGATAGAACTGTGTATCTAGTATGTGAGAGGTATCGCTACGCGCATTTCTGCTGCATGTGGTACCTGCAGATACATTGATATGTGTACCTACATCATACATCATAATCCGGGTGGATCTTGGTGGGGCCGCGCTAGTGCTAGGCACGTACGTATCTTTTAATGTGGGGCCAATACCCGCATCTACACTAGTGTACGAATATCGTTCGTTCCTCCTTGTGCTGTTATGAAACCTGAACCTGCCTAAATAAAAACTATACGATCTAGCTCAAAGAGGCTAGACAGCGAGTAACGGTGTAAGTAAACAAGCATTAGGTACCACCTACGCTTACCTACCTAGGTACCTACCACATACCTAACCTTAGGTAGTGTACTTACGTCCGTACCTACCTAAACCCTAACCTTCATTACCTAGGTACCTAAGGCATACCTACCTGGTAGGTAGTGTAGGTACCTACCTAGTGTACCTAGCCCACCTACTTAGGTCGTGTAAGTCACCTAATGTAGCGCACATACCTACCTACACTAGTGTATTCCGTCAGAATCCATGATATTTTCCGTAATACATAAAGCGCATTTTTAAATTTTTTTTCCTAGCTCGGTAGGTTATCTGTACAGGTGCTTCCGGATTAGCGCTAGCGTTCCTAGTGTCGTGTACAGTCCACGCTAGTAGGTACTTAGTTCAGAGGCATGTCGTACATACATACCTTAAGTACCTTGATCTTGGGTAGGTATAACCCCCCTTCCTATCTTGGTCTAGTGCACGTTACAGATATAGCCTATCCTGCACTAAATAGGTACCCAACTAAAATACTCTAACCGACTTGGGTACTATGTATAGGTAGTCTATAGATAGGTACCTATGTAGTAGGTAGGTAGTGGTGTAGGTACTTATAAGAACGCTAGGTACCTATAGTACCTACCTAGGTACACACTACCTACCTAACCTACCTACTTACCTAACTTAAGGTAGGTACCAGCCTAGGTACGCTCTCGGTGGAACATTCGGTTGATAAATGCCGCGGTCTTGCCGCGCTCTTCCCCCGAAACCACCTACCTACCTAGACGTACCTAGGTATCAGTAAGTACCTTAGGTAGTTAGGTACTTACTTACTGTGCCTAAGTACCTACCTACTACTACTTAATGAATGAGAGCAGATACCTACGTCCCTACGGTCGGTATGAAATACATAGGTAGATATCTATCTACCTTAGGTTGTCGCTCAAAACCTCCCCGTCTCTCATCTCGGGGGTCACAACAAGTGATGACGATGTCTTCAATTTGGCCCGATTCGGTTGGTTGTTGTTACCCTGGCACTCACCGCTTCGCCAGTCACCTTGGAGGTCTTGTGTTTTGTTGCACAAAGTTAAGAAACAATGGCGCGCCACATTTGCAGGCACATAAATGGGTAGCAGTATAAGATATCAGGTCTGGCAACAGCAACGTCAGCCAGCCAGCCCTATACTACTACCTACCTCGTGTGTACCTCAATTCTACGCCTAAACAAACCATCATAATGTACGGATCCGTAACTACTAGTAGTAGTAGTAGTATCAGCATTTGAATTAAAAAATTGCCCAGATCTTTGAGTTTACACTACGGAATATGCATAGCTTACCTACCTAGGTACGGACGTAAACTAGGTACCTACAGCTAGTACCTAGGTAGATACCGAGACACACTGTCGGATTGACGGACGGACAGACAGACAGACAGACAGACAGATGCAAGAAGCTTCACCTTCACCGTTCAAATCAACAAAGGCCCTTGGGTTCCGTGCGTTGATAAGGTCCCCGACACCGAGACTGTCAAAAGTCTGGTCATCCGCGTGATGCGACGAATGCCAAGTTTTGCTACCTACAGTAGCTTTTCCGCGAGTCATCCCCGTCGCGCCTCGCTGCGGATGATGATGCTGTGCGGCTGGGTCCCACGTTGGCTATTTTCCCACTTAACCCTGATCGGCATACATACCTAGTAGGTACATAATGTAGTGTACTGTGCAGTAGGTACCTAGGTAGGTATGCGTACCTACTTAGGTTCCTACTTACGTACGGATCCGTACACCATCCACTACCTACAAGTTACCTGCCTAGTATCGACACTACATACAAGTAGGTAAGTAAGTGGACGTACGGTCACGTACCTAATCCGTAAACTAGGTAGAAGTGGAACTTCACCAGGGTTTTCCGCCCGCTGTGTGCCTGATGGGGTTCGATGGGGGAGGGAGGGGGATGGGGAGGGAGGGGGCTACGGGCTACGGGCTACGGGCTACGGCGCTAGGCGGTATACTTTATACATCCAGGGTACCTTCGCGCCACTTGCCAGTGCGGGTCGGAGATGTTTTTGTGACCATTCCCAAATTTGGTCTTCTCCGCCGGGTCGCGGCTCGGACGGATTTCACATTTGCCTACCCTGGACGAGCCCCAGTTGATGGTGTTTGGTAGGCTTGCGGCTTGCAGGGCCTGGTGGGAACTTGGGGAGGGGCGTTGTCGGTGGTCATTTTGCAGGTCTTGGCATAGAACTAGTATCTGCATAGTGTGTGTGCCTCGCACATAGTACCTAGTAATAGCTAAGTGTAGGCACGCACGCAGAGTCTCCTTGTGTGTGTACGTATAGGTAGGAGGTAGGTATACGAAGACGTTCTGCGTACCAACAGTAAGAAAGGTAAGTAGGTAATCCGTACCTTAGGTAGGTGGTAGGTTAAGTAATTAACAACATTGAAGGAAGTCAGGTTATGTACGAAGTACCTACTGTAGGTTTTTAATAATGCCACGCACACATCTTTGACCTATTCTTATACTTGATTTTTTATTTTTTTATTTTTATTATTTTCATTTTTTAAATATTCATTTATTATTATTATTATTATTTTATTATTTTCATTTTCATTTTCACATCCCCCTCCGCACCCCTTCATCTCACCACATTTAGGTGTAGGCATGTGAGTACACTACAGATCGGTACGTACGTACTTACTTACTAATACGCCTTTACCAGAGTACCTATACCGGTAATTTCCACGTTACAGTAACGTAACTTACCTTCTCATAACTGGTAAACCAAGGGGTCACTGGACACACTATATTCGGTACGGAAGACCGTACCTTGCAATTGAGGCGCGCTTATCTGACTCGGAGCAGGTAACAGTTATAGTTTTTACCTATGGCCCTTGCCAACGCAGCAATACTACTGAATACGGTTAAGCGTCCGTAATATACTTACCTACTTCTTCACAGAGCCGCCGAATCCTGTTGCTTGTTGTACCTTTCACATACGTAAAGCATACTGTATGTACTTCGTAGGTAATCCATAAACTTACCGAATAATACATACTTCAATTACGGGATTACAGTATAGCTTAGGTACAGTACAAGTACGGATCCGTACGTACTTGGATGGTTACGTTTACCTACCTACCTATTTCGGTTCCACTTGCTCAATTTTCTTCGGCATATCCACAAACTCATCGTCCGTCCCCCGCGTGCGTACACTGCTTGGCCCATAAATAGCGCTCACTCGTCACCATGTTAACCAGGTACTTATATAAGTAGTCCATACCGGTATCATAGATATGAGATGTCAATATGATTACTATTGAACTCGCAGACAGACAAAATGAATGAGTGAGTGAGCGAGTGAGCGAGAGTGAGTGAGTGAGTGAGTAAAGTGAATGAATGAATGATCGAATGAATGAGTATTCATGTGTGGAATAAGGAAATCCTTATACTAAGTACCTACTTATACTTACCTATACATATGTACCTTAGGTAGGTGTCCCTGCAAAACGTTTGCCCCGTTACTTAGCCCGGCGCCACATGTTCTGTAATATGCGCACGAGATCTTATAACACGCTGTGATGAACCAACATCCCCATCCCGACGATAGCAGATCCCCATCAGTCTACATACTGCCTACACCACAGGTAGCCAGCGCTGGTAGATATAACTGCTACTACCTCCCTACATTACGTTACCAGCCCGACGACCCCAAATCCAACAAATAATAAAAAGTCAAGCGTGAACAATAATATCCTACTACTGGTCGATAACTACCTACACCTAGTGGGGCCCCTCATTCATAGATATATCAAGATTGGAACTTTTTTATTTATTTTTATTTTTGTGTTGCAAATTCTCAATCGCGGGTTACATACAAGTAGGTAGTTTAGACCTTACGCCTACCTAGTGAATTTGTCCGATGAGCTGAAGATTTCGGCGTTAACGAGCCGCGCAACCATACCTACACGACCTACATATCTGCTTACATGAGGTGAGGGAGAATAAGGGAGGAAGACGGGGACCGGGGCAGGGCACGGCAGGGCAGGGTAGGGTTTTGAAAAAAAAAAAAAGATTCCAGCTCGCCAGGTTCGATCAGCTCATCTCACCGGCGCACGGGGTAATTTCCTCCCAATATTTATCTCGATGCCCCAGCCCTAGGGAACGAGAGAAAAACGTGAGTGAGCGAGAGAATTAATATATATAACTATATATATATATATATGTATTTGTATTTTTATTTATATTTATATACACACTATATAACCAGGCCTTATCAGATAAGTGGCAGGGTACGGTACTAATACCTACCGAGAAATTTAAGTCCTCTCTCTTTTATTTTGGTTCCCCTTCCCAAACATAGCGGTTTTGGGCCTTGGGCTTGGTTAAGGGATAGGTAGTGTAAGTAGGTAGGTCTACTTACGCGACCAATCTCGTCATCTCCCGAAGATCTATGGAGAAATGCAGAAACGCCGAGCTTGTGACACCCGCTTCTGAGCACTAACTGGGGACGCAGCGTAGTGTAACTGCAGCTGTGGATTTTCTGTACATATCTACCATCTACTAAGACTTCTGGGTTGCATACATATGTATGGGTATGTGGAAAGACAGAGAAGAGGGAGGAGGGAGAGAGAGGGAGGAGGAGGGGGGGGAGAGGGAAGGAAAAGGCCCTGAGACTCTCTCTCTCCAACGATAGAATTCCTACATAAGAAACCTGCCTTGGAACTTTATTTAACAAAAAAAAAAAACTTCATGAGTGAAAAGTCGAGACAGCACAAGGACGGCTCGAGACAAAACAGGAAAAATCGGACGACGACGAGGCACGCAAGACATTGTTTCCAACTCCCGTGAGGATGGATGGATGGATGGATAGAGGGGGGGGGACTTCGGGAGATACATACCTACAACACGACACAACTTATCTCTTGTGGTGCGCGTGCGCGTACCTACGTAGAGGTACAGTACCTACCCTGAGCGGCGCTACTGTTAGGTATGGCGGGTTCCAGAAAGTCCACGTGTCAAATCTCTACTCTCTCACTCACCCTTCTCCATCTCGCCCAGAGAGTCTCTCCCTCTCCCTCGCCCTCGCTCTCGCTAACTAACAAAGAAAAAAAAAAATCCTGCGGTAGGTAGGGAGTGGTGCGTACAGCATAACGACTCATCATCATCGTAATACCTACCCATCATGTAGGTAACGTGATGAATCCCACCTAAAGGCACGATAGCCCGGTAGCGAGTGTGATTTACTGTGCGCTACGGCCTCGGCTGATTCCACCGCGGGCGGCGGGCCCATGATAAAAACATACCTATCATAACTTTGTTCTCCCGCATCAAGCCTCATATACATTATTGTTTGTTATAATAATAATTCTACACTACACTAGGTACACCACACCACACTACATCAAGGCGAATGCCCGCGTCGGGCTAACTAACTTTGCCTACCTGTTTGCTGCTGACCTCCAATAGCAAACCCGATATGACAGAAATCCAGGCATTGATCGAACGTCACGTAGATGACTCACCATACAGTATACTGTAAGGTACCGGACGTAGGTATACCGAATAAGATCCTCCCTCCAACATTTACCGAAGCCGCGTGCATTGCTTACTTACTTACGCAAGTGCTGCAGACGATAAAACTTGACCGAAACACTCCGCACAGCAAAAAAAAAACACGGCTATTATTATTGTGTGAAAAAAAGAAAAAGAAAAAAAAACAGAGTCGAGCTGCGCGCTTCTTCTTCTTCTTCGTCTTCTTCACGCCAGAGTTCAGTTTCTCGGCGGCTTGGGTACCTACCCTATCTAGGCTGTCTGGACTCGCTCGGATAGGTACGTTGTTAACGGCAAAAACGCGAGCATGGATGGAAGTGAAACAGTTGGATCAATCCCATCGTAAGAAAAGAGTAAGACAGGTAAGGTAAAAAGGTATTCCCCCCCCCCAACACATCCCGGAAGAGGCGGGCCACAAAAAAACCCAAATCAAACCATCTGCTGAAGTGAAGGGGTAAAAGTAAAAGTAAAAAGTAAAAGTAATAGATAAAGTCTACGCATCCTGGTAGAGTTCGGGCTTGCATGCGTTGAGTTCTCGTTTTAAAAATAGAGTATTGTGTTGCTGTTGTTGCTGTTGTTGTTGTTGTTGTTGTTGTTGTTGTACGTCCGTATTATTGTATTCCGTAAAAGGACAATGGGTTGGCAAGAACACGATGCGATGGACCTTAGTGTGGTGTGGTGAAGAGGTTCAATCTACCTAGGTACCCTAGTGTAGTGTTGTCGATCTGGTCAGGTCAGCTTTTGTCATTGCGCATGATGGGCGAGATTATGTAATGTCTGAATAGGTAGTAGTAAGTAGTAGGTAGGAAAGGGAATGGGTGAGGGGATGGGAGGATGAGGGGGATGGGGAAAATGGGGACGACGACGGGGTGTGTTCGTTTTGTAATCGTTTCGTTTCGCTTCGCTCGTTGTGGCAGCAGGAACACGGAACGAACATGGGAAGCCGGCGGCTCATCATCAGATGTCAGCTAGTGGATGTGGATGTGTATGTATGTATGTATGCGTGACGGTATATATTTTTTGGGGCTATTTGGGTGCGTTGGGTAGTCATTCGTTGAAATTTTCTCTTTATTCTATTCGCGAGAAAGGTTGGTTGGTTGGTCATTGACCCGCCTCCATACCTACCTTGCTTGGGCGGCAGGGAGAGAAAGAGAGAGAGAGAGAGAGAGAGAGAGAGACGTAGGTACACACAGCGGAGAAAGGGGGGGAACAAGAAGGGGAGGGGTGTCTATAGCCTCATGCTCGCTTGCTTGGGAGCTTGGCTAGACAATATATATATGTATTGTACTTCTCGCCCTCCGTCGCCAGTCTTCGCCTCCATCTTTCTCCCGGCCCAGGGTAAACCGATTACATACTCGTGCCGGAGAGGGAGCGGGAGGTTCAATTTGGGAAAGTCAACCCAATCCATCGATGGGGCGACATGCATACCTAGTGCAAACAGAAAAAGTATTGCCTACTACAGCATAGAGTGTGCGTGTGTGTGCGTGTGTGTGTGTGTCTCTATCTGTGAGTGTGTGAGTGCGAGTGTGAGTGTGAGTGTGAGTGTGAGTGTGTGCACTACGTAGATAAAATATGCGCTGCATCTCGCGCATACCTGCTGCTGCTGCTGCTGCATGCATGTACACAATGCAGACCATTGATGCCCTGCTCTCATTCGCCGGCCCCGACACCTCAGTTGGACGGTATCATTAACGTTGGCACACCCCTGGCAGTCTCTCGTCATGCCACACGATCGAGGGCCTGGAGAAAGGTTGTTGGGTTTGCCTAGTATTATCATCTCAGTCCGTATTCTTGGAGACTAACGTCCGCACACTGGATAGACACACGTTACACCCAATTGCGTACGCGTAAAGGTAAGATGTACCTATGGGGAGATGAAGCGATGGATAGATGGTTGGATAGATAGATAGATTCCACACCCCTTCTTGCAAATCGCCTGCCATCCGGACGCCTCCAAGATGCACATGTGTTGCATGTGTGAGTGGAACTGCCCGACGTCTGTATGCCTGTCTGCCTGCCTGCCTGCCTGCATGCTCATGATATACCCAGATGTGGGCGTCCGTCGACTAGGGGGCTGGTTGGATCCAGTGGTGATGGATTGTAACTGTTTACACCACCCAGATAAGATAGAAACCCCCATTACACACGCTTTGTCATTTGACAGTACACGAATGTGTGCGAATGTCGAGAACAGGCTGTGTGTCACGCATCCCATACCAACTTGGTGATGGGAAAGGAGGGGGGAGGGGGGGAGAAGGATGGTTTATGGGGACCGCATCCGAACACAGACACGAACACGGGATCCATGGGTAAGAAGGTAAAGTTGTATACAGCACAAGGACGCCCAGAGCTTACATAGCATTTTTTTCGGTCCCAAGACGTACTTAATATAAGTTGACGTCGTATGCAGACTTAAGTAGGTTAGGTTTGTCGATGGTAGGTAACCTATAGAGTAGGCCCGAGTATGCATAATCACCTTACCTAACCACCTACCTACCTACCTATCTAGCATCGCATCGCAGCGCATCGTATTTATATCATAGAGTCCGTACATATATATCTAGGTAGATTAATTTGCTGTGCGTCCCGTAACCGCCACAGCAGATTCAGCCACCAAATACTACATCCCTCCCTCCCTCCCTCCCTCCCTCACCTCCTCCCATCGCCCATCTCACCCAGCCTCCTCCATCCATCTACCTAGTGTAGGCTGATAAACGGTTACCACCTACCTATATCGGTCATGTAGCTTGTGCTCAAAGCATGCTAGCCCCCGAACGGCTATCGCACGGCAGCGCTTCCACACCGGGGTCAGCAGCGGGAGCGCAAGCCACATACTATATTAAGCCTGTTAGATCCTACAGCACCCTTTCCTTTATCCAACCTAGTGTAGGTAGTGCGTACTTTGATATCTAACCGCGAGAGCATGAGAAATAGGTAGGTAGTAAGGTAAGTACCGATAGTGTAAATAACCTAGGTCGAAAACCCCCCCCCCCCCCCTTTTGTCATCTTACCAGTTCGTACCTAACCTAGGTACAATTACTTTGCGAGACAAACAACCTGAGATTAACATGACAGCACCGAAATCAGACGATGGTAAACAAGCATGGTTATTTGATTGTAAACAAGTTGACGCATCTGCAGTACCTACATCATTCTCAATATCTAGGTATCCATCTACCACGCATTATGGCATGGTGTTGTAGGTACCTTGTATGTAGCACATACACCACACACACACACACATATAAATAACCAAACAAGCACGGGCAAATGAACCCCATTACCAGGGAAGAAGAATGAGAGTAGCGATAAGAATTCACGACCCTCGGCATAAGCTGCAAGGTCACGTCACAGTGATCTGTTACTGTAGCAATCCGTTCGGGGGGGTAAAGTAAGGAGCGGTAATGTGACAACGAGCACCATAATTAATATTTCGACCCATGGGTAATGTAATGTATGTATATGTTTTCATTTTCGCTCTTAAGAACCATGTCGTTCCCGCCGAGAACATCTCTCGCGCAAATGCACCGTTGACTACCACATAATGCCGTCCGGTCGCCTACTGTCGCGCGCCGGGCTCCCTTGCACACGTACGCACGCCAACCAACCCACCCGCTTTTGTGTAAAGTCGCACATCTGTTCGTGCCCGGCAAGCCGGGGAAACAATGTCAGTCACTGGGGAGATTACAAGGCCGCCGGAGCTGTGTCCGAAGCTTTGATAGGCAAAGTAATAGACAGGCAGAAACCGGCAGAGAAAAGGGGGGGAAGACTGGGTGGCTGGGTGAGTGGGTTAATGACTGAATGAGAGGAAGGGAGGGAGAGGGAGAGAGAGAGCAACAGAGTGTGAACAAGACTCTGAGGGAGAAGAACAAGAGGGAGACCACACATGTCGTGCAACCATGTACAGTCGCAACTCGAGCGATACCTGTGCGCCTCGCCCAGCCGATCCGGTTGTACTTCACATATGTAGTGCGACGGATCTAATATGAGACAGCATCAGTCCCTGTTTGATATTTTCTCTCTGTCAATCTCGGCCGCCGGCTGGCAAAAGCCACGCCGCGTTTCGCGGTGCATTTTTGGCCTCTGTGACGCCTGTCGCCGTCACGTGGCACACGAAATGAAATGGACATGGGTTGTGTTGCGTTGTGTGTTTGGAGGATTTTGGTGATAATCAGAACTACTACTAGTAGACACCATGTAGACAAATTTTAAGAGTGATAACCGCATCACAAACATGTACAATTTCCAGTTACCTGCCTCATAAGGCAGCAGCATCTATCCGTTCCTAAACATTTCTGCCTATGCGGCCCTCGTACCTTTGGATGTAATTAACCAAAGAGTGATTCATTGGAAGTTCGAATGCCTATCTCGGATGGCTAAAAACCTCGGCGCAGATTATTCGTCACGATTAGGCCATGGGAGCTAACCGGAGCGAGGCCACTGACTGAGCGTCAGCTTGATATTTCGCAGGATTACATACCAGCGCAATTTGATGTCCTTCCATGGGGGTTAGGAGATCGAGATATCGAATTACAACAAGTACAACAAGTACCCAGACACAAACATGCTCGTGTATGATACAGAGATGATCCAGACTCCATGCTCCGGGGTATGAGTTGAATAGCGTAATTCCTTCAGACAGGGAGTGCTCTATGAAACTTCTTTCTCGCTGTTATCGTGATCTGGGTTGTAATGTGTCTCACCCAACATTGTCCCCGGCTCGGATGTCATAGCCGCCTGTACGTTAGATTGGGGCTGCGTCGACACCGTCGAGCCGCTCGGTTGAGCAGGGGGGATCGACTGACTTCTGGTCGCCACGCTGTTACCAGCAGCATGCAGTCGTTGGTCGAGTACTTTCAACGCAAGGGCCCTCCGTCTTTCGGCCTCTGCCCGCACACCACCAGCTGCAGATCGTTGGTGAAGGTTGCTGCCTTGGGCCGCAGTTATGTCGGCTTGGGAGAAAGGCGTGCAAAGTCGCATGGCGACAAGCACATTGAAAACCTGATCCGCAAACGCAGCCACAAATGGCTTGACGGGGGCCGGAAAGAACTCGGAAAAGGCAAAAGTTTCGCTGGCGTCGCCTCGCATTGAGCTCGGTTGGGACGAGTCGAGGTCGGGGAAGACGGTCTTGTAAAAACGTAGGTATGTCCAGCTCGTGAGAAATCCAAAAATGGCGAGCGGTAGGCTTGCCGCCGAGATCCAAGGCGTCAGGCTAGCTGCCGTGACCAGACCAAGGTAGATCAGAGGAAAACGTGGTACGCGCAACGACAATACACCTCGGAACAGGGTTACCGTGTGAGCCGGGACGAGTTGGCTGAAGGCGACGAGGAAAGATATTTGGAGTGGGATAGTGCCGTTGATGGTGGTCAACCTGTGTAAGCTAATATTTAGTCAAAGTCACAACAATGCAACCTGGTAGGTTCTAGAGCGGCTTACGTCCAATCCTCATTTCGGGTGAGAGTGAACATTGTGACCAACAGCAGAAAACACAAAAGGTTGGGGACCAGCGATGCGACGACAAGGAACTTGGCGAACTCCTGTGAGGACCAAGCCCTCTCGAGATACCTCCCAGCATTGAAGAGTGTGAGACCGGCAATTACCAGGCTAGTAAGATTCTCCTCGACCAGGGTGGTTGTGAGAAAAGTCCATGGGTAGAATAGGGACAGCTGCGGTACCAAGGTCAGCCACTCGATGACGACGGTGGTGCGATGGGCGCCATGGATGACGATGCTCGATAAGGACTGCAAAACCAGGACAGCAAGGACTATTCGAGTAACGGGTGGTATATTGAGTCGCAGTGGCATCTTGAATAAAGGGATAGATGCATGTAGCGACTGTGGGATGAGCAGCAAAAGGCAGGATGGTACCTAAGATAGATCGGTAGTATGTAACTATTATGATAACAATAACAATTCAAGGGTATGACTTAGACAAAGTTGATCGGCGGGAAGCGAGGCATGCAAGTTGCAGGTACAGTGCGAGATACTGATTGGACTGTTCCAGGCTGATCTTCAGCCTGATGAGCAAGCCACATACATGCCAGGGCCTTTTATATAGGTAGGTTTTTGGGGAAAGACATGAGATGTGGCTTGTGCATCTAGGTAACTACCTAGGTAAGTACGTATAAGATGAAGATGCTACAGGTACCTACGTCCGTACGGATCCGGACTTCGTACGGAATACTTCTGTGTGGGTTCCACTGTTTGCTGGAAGGTTACGGAATGGCTTAGATAAGCTAGGTACCCAAGGTATTCCGTAGCTACCGGTAGCTACCATTTCAGATTTGGTTGAGGTGTTGACTGATAACCTATACAAATTTCCTGATAGAGATGGCTTCTCATATGCTTATCGGTAGTCGAGTCTTGGAGAGTAAGGAGTTCTTTGTTCGAATGGTATCGCAAGGACAATAGGTGGTACGGTCCGTACTACACTACCTACATAGTAGATACTACGTCCGTACTTGTACGCTACCTACCTACACTAATCCGTATACAATGAAGTACGCATTCCTGAGCAAAGTTGCGTCGTTGAAGCTACCTACCAGGTAGGTAGGTACCAACTTGTTTTCGGGTCAAAGGATCTTCACTTGTTATGACAATAGGTACAGACGTACGGACGTACCTACACTATGAGATATATGACGTTGTTGATTGTCCTCTTCTACCTATTAGATAGTACACTACGGAATAGGTACCGATACTGACTACCTTCACATAGTACGAGGTAGGCAGGTTAGGTAGGTATACAGATCAGATTACATAGTAGATACGTTCGGCTATCCTGTCGCTGCATCACCACCATTGAAACATAACTTACATGACGTACATAATGTACCTACCTTAGGTATAGGTACACTATGTACAGACACCATAGTAGGTACACGTGTGATCGCAGAGTTGTGTTGGTAGCTATGACAGGTCTGGGTAGGCAGAGATACCGGTAACTATTCCGTACTAGCTGTCAGGATGTCTTGCCCATATCAAGCCAGCACAAAGCAAAGCTAGAAATAGATAGGTAGCGACCCTGCAGCACAGAAACGATCCACCGCGTGGTCGGCAGCACGCTACTACCTACCTACTTTCACACTTAAGTGTAGGCACTTATGGGTAGGTAAGTCATGAGTAGTGTATTCCGTACGGTTAACGGCTAAAATGCGTCCATACCCCACTGAGAAGAGACCTTGAAGGTATTGCATACCTACCAACTTCTCAGTAAGCAGTAGATCAAGTTGAATATGGTAGGTATACCGGTACCTAGGAAAGTGTAGAAACAATACCTTGAGGTATGATGAGTTGAGTTCGTTTCCACTATCGAGTAGGTAACTCGGGTAGGTAATTATTGAGTGGGTGGGCGAATACCTCTCTTTACTACCCACACATATTCTGAACAAGGCATCCTACGTACCTACATACCTACCAGATGAAGCCTGGATCTGTTGTGTACGGATCCGTAGGGTACACTAGGTATTCCGTACTGATCCCCGGGACCCAAAATCTCCAAGTCGAGGCCGAGAGTCTGGGGTGCGTACCTACTACCTACCTAGCGTATGTACACTACATTTGACCATGCTACCTAGCTCGTTTCCGCTTGGCGCTGGCGATTGGCTTTGGGAAAGATCTGAGAGCGTGGATAGGTAAGTAGGTAGTCCGTACGTACGTAGTCTTCTCACTTCTACGTCCGTACTTACGTAGGTATTCTATAGACCTACCTTAGGTACTGGTATGTAGGTATTCCGTACAGACTTCGTAGTAAACAAGTAGGTGAATCGGAGCCTTATGAGCACACTTTATTTGCTACACCTGCCTTTCTACTATACTGCGCCGACTCACCAAAGCAGTCTACCTACTAAGGTGGAGTGAACAGGTCAGCGACTCGGTCAAGCGTGGCGACATTTTGTGCATCCATCTCCTTAGATAGTACGGATAGTAGTATTGTTCCTACATTATGTACGGTCCGTACCTACGATGTACCTAATTGGTGCTTGTGGGTTGGAGGAGTACATAGAGAGATGGTCAGTCCGTACGGAACCTTATACTTGTAACGATGCTGAGGTAGGTACCTACCACCTTGAAGCATTTACCTACCTTAGGTACCTAGGTAGGTAGCTTTTCGCCACAAAATAGAGGTACCTTAGGACCCAAGGTACGAAATACTTAACCTAAGATACCTAACAACAATGCTGCAAATAGGTAGGTCTGTAGGTATCTAAGGGTATTCTCTTCCGTAGGGACGTAGGTACACTACCTACCTAAGGTAGGTAGGTAGGGCACAATAGGTACCTCCTTAGGTACCTCTAACCTACCTGTACCTACCTACCTACCTGTACCTAGGTAGATACCTAAGGCTGTAGTGTATGTAGGCTAGGTACCCTCCCACTATATTTGTACGTACTTACACTACTGCACTACCTACCTTAGGTACATTTAGCATACAACAAGCCGCTGGTAACGCTAGCCGGAAAAGAGAATGAAACCCCAAACTTAGGCACACTACGCACTGTAAGTAAGTAGGGGTAGGTATCTGTAGGGAATAGTTGTAGGTAATCCGTACCTACGTAGCGTATCTAGCTACCTGTACAGTACCTAGATACCTTAGTACCTACCTAGCCTTAGGTACCTAAAGGATACAGGTACCAAGCACACCTGGGCAGGGTCACCAATGCGAACAATGTAAGTACAATACGTTAGGTAGTATGTACAATGTACCTAGGTACCTTTCTATGTACGGTCAATTCTTCCGTGCTAACGATACACGTAACGTCGGTACTTAAAGATCTACCTAATCTGAATGGATGACTTCGAAAGCAGGCTAAACTCTACCTAAAAAAGGTGTGTCTACCTATCTTGCCTCACACTACCTAAACTAGGTACCACCTTAGTATGTCATGTCTACCTCTTTAGTGTGCACTATTAGGTAGCCACCTTAGGTAGACCGGTACCTGAGTACTTCTATCAGTTAGGTACCTACCTAGGTAGCTAGGTACTTACTACGGATCCCTATGGCCATGAAGATTAGCCAAGTACTAAGGTATCTAGGTACCTCCTACCCTACTATATCCATGATACCTAGCTAGGTACAGATCCGTACCTGGGTACCTATTCGAGGTCAGTACGGACGTATGTATCTATGGTCTGTAAGGTACCTAATCGTAACTCGGTACAAGGCAAATACTCGGTACCCATCCGTAGTGTGGTGTACCTAGGTACCTACCCTACCTAACCTTGGTCCTGAGGTACGTTACCTCTTAGGTGCTTACATTACCTATCGAGTCCACGATTAGGTACCGGTACCGTAGTCCGTACCTTAGGTAGGTACTTGGTACCTTAGGTAAGCTTCCTTTACCGACAACTAGGTAGGTATAGAAATCCCCTCTTCTTTTCTTTGGCTCTTGGTCTGTCGCATTCTCTCTCTCGCTTCGACTCTGTAGATATTACCTACATTAATTATATATATGCTACTACTGTTCAATTATCTTCGAAAGTAAACAAAAAAAAAAGTAACCGGAATTCTCATCCAGAATTCTCGTCCAGTGGCATCAAGACTTGCCCCAAGTAGGCCCTGCACGTCGGACTGCGCTATCCTTCTTTGGGAATCGATGTGGGTCGGCAAGACCTTTAGTTTTGGCCCCGACACGACATGGACCTTGGATCATTCAGGGCTCATCAACTCCCGCCTCTCATCATTCTTGTCTTCAACACCCTCAGAAACCGTAAATCTGGCCGCCGGCATCACATCGCCAATACTCATTCCTAGACCCTCTTCACCAGTTCTCTCTCTTCTATAGGCTCTGTCTACGGTTTTTCATCCGCCGTCTCCTGGGCCTCTAGCATGATGAAGGAATATTTAGACTCTAACCGAGTCAATTTCTTGATTTGGAGGTACGCCGTCACCATTCTCCATTTTCCATCCCAATTCCTGCTTTCCTCTTCATCACCTGCTCGAATCAGTCACTATTCTTCTGTCCCCTCCCCCCCCCTTCTCTTCCTCCCACCTCGTATCTATAATTGTCTGGCCACGTCTCCGTTGACTCTCAAAAATTTAGGTATTTATTAGAAGGGAGTACGTGTCTATCTATCGCTCCGTAGCTGTCTTGTTGATTTGACCGCACGTTGGAGTAGTTGGTTGGACAGCTGTGCTGCCATTGTGCGCAAGGGGAAGGGATGGGTGAGAGTTTGTGGCATGCGAACTGACTTTGAGCCTCCGCAGACTATCGAGAAACTGCCGTCAAATTTCAAAAGGAGTGGCACGTTAAAGAACCCCATCGGCAACTGGATTTTGCGCCTTATGTCAAGAGTCATGCGCTAGTCAATGTTTTAAACAAAGGTCTGCTGTACCACTCGCTAGAGAGAGAGTATGCACGGACAGCTCAGGTATGTGTCAAAATCCACAAAAAAGATCCTAGTGTTCAATGAGACTTTCTGTGGATTGCGTGCAATGGGTGCAATGGGTGCATCAGGCAAAAACACGAGACCGAATTAAAAATCATACCGCCCGTAATGGCACACCGAATTGACCACCGAATTGAAAATCCCCAAATTGCTGCCCAGGGATCCGGCCAGGTGGGCATTGGCACTGACGGATTTGTGTGCAGGTACCTGATGCAGCGCAGGCGGCTATGGCCGAGGCGATGCAGCTAGGGGTTTTCGGTCCACTGGTTGCGCATCCACAGTCTCACCAGCAACCATCAGATGAAAGCGACGACGACGCTGAGGCAGAGCCAGATTTAGATGTAATGTCTACATCGACATTAATTCCTGCTCCTGCGCCCGCAGTACCAGTGGGAACACCGGTAACGTCCGGAACCGACGTGGAAAATACCCGAAAACGTCAGGTTGATAGGCAACAACAGTGTTCCGTTGTGAATGGATCCCCAGCCAAGCGGCCACGATTGAGTAATGGGTACGAAAATGGAGTGGATACAGCCACAACCCCCATGGAATTGGATGCCCAGGACCATCAGGGTGACAATCACGCTTATCCTTCCCCCTTAGAGGGTGAGCAGGCACCAACACCCGCTCCTCACACTGACGGGCCCCAGCAAGGGACTCAGGTAGATAAAGTTGAAGAATTGGCGTCCGAAACCACATTTATCCCTCTAGGTTCGGGTCTCGACGATGCACCGGCCCTTTCCAGGGTAAACAGCGACAGTGCACCAGTGCTACTGCACTGCCAATGGCATCCGCAAGATCCTTCCCTCTTGGCGGCTGCTGGAACTGATGCACTAGCCCGCATTTGGAATATATCCCGTGGCGCACCGGCCGATCCTGCATCTGACGATCACGTGACCGGCTTTGTCCCTGATTTCCACGATCTGGTTGATGATGATATACCTCCCAAGGCCACCGTCACAGCCATGGCTTGGAACTCGACAGGCACTGCCATCGCTGTCGCTACCGACTCAGATTCCAAGGCCCGGCTTACTCTTTGGACCCCCGAGGGAAGTTATATCCATCACTTCGAGGTAGCCGAGCCGCCCATCATCAAGCTTCGTTGGAATCCGAAGAGTACGACAATCCTGGCCGTGGCACCAGATAACGGGGGTACGCTTATCACAATTTATCACGCACTCACTTTGAACTCGTCGACATATTATCTGCTAAATCACGACCTTACCGCCGAACCCCTGGATGCGGCATGGACTAGCGACTCCGACTTCTTGTTATGCGGCGGTGAGCTGCTATTGCTTCTAAGGTATTCCGATAAAGAAATATCCGAAGTGCAAAAGTTGGAAACTAGAGAAGGGGACACCTTGACGCAGATAAAATACGACTCACAATGTTCTCTGGCGGCGACGTGTGGAGAGAAGGGTGTTATCGATGTAAGGAGTCTCATTTTTTCCGAGTTATCCTGCCCACTAATCGTCAATCTAGATATGGGATAATTCGGGCGCGCGCCGCTCTATAGAAGCCCATTGTGATGCAGTGACCGCGCTGGCTTGGCAACCGGCACAATCACCCATGACTGAGAACGAACGGTTACTAGCATCGGGCGGCGAAGACGGGGCTGTCTTTATATGGAATGCGCTTGCCCCGGACAGCGTGGCGACATGCGCTATGAACATGGGTCTCCCCATTGTTGCGCTCGCATTCACCCCAGATGGGGCATTTATCGCGGGGGCAACGAGCGAGAGGATACTCATCTGGAAAGTCGGTGACCACAGCATCCCCCGTGCAAGTTGGAGTCGGACCCCTCATCCGGGCTCACTGAGCCCGCGTTTGAGTTCCGAATCTGATGAAGAAGACGAGCACTGTTTATGTTGGGACTCTACCGGTCATAAGCTGGCATATGGAGCGAACAGCCGCGTAGGTCTTTCCCGATCGCCATCAATGGATTGATACTCACAGTTCTCTAGCTTGCCGTGATTAACTTTCGGTGATGAATATTGCATTACATACCACCCATGGCTACATATGCAAGTATATGACCAATCCGGGCGACTATGTGGAGGGCCTTGTTTAGTCGCTTGAGACAAGACTAAGTCGCCTATACTCTTCACGAGGACGGTTGATCCGATTCAGGCTTGAAGGGTCGCCATGATGCCGATACGGCAACTAATGATTACACTGATAGATACTAGTCGTGGTGCCTTCAGTAAATATTCGTGGTTTTGATACGCCGGCGGGCGCATTGTCGATTCGATAAGTCGATCCGTAGTTTCAAGCTTGACATGGCTACTCGAGGAGTGTTCCGTGCTTCAATCTGAACCAGACCGCCAAGATGAACTTCAGGCGAGGTTCCAAGTCAAACGCACAGTCTTCTCGATTTCACCATGACAGGAGACGATGAAACAATATGTCTTTCGCTAGACTATTTTTGAGGCTGACTACGCTGCTGTTTCCAGTGGCATCAGAGACGGCCGGGATCTTGTTTGTACAACAATCATAGGGAGAAAAGGAGAGCTTCATGAATGCGGAGATGGATACACAAATGACGGGGTTACTTATTTGTATACGTATTCGGTTGCTACAAAGCTTAAATGCATCCCTCTTAAAGCAGACGAAGCAACCTCCAAAAATTTTAATTGATAGAGATCGGAATTCGATTGCGACATGGAACCATCACTGCTGTAAGGGAAAGGGCTCTGTGCCGCCAGGTTGTCGCCAGGTGAACTTTATGCGTGTCTTTGGGGATTCATGTCGGCATGGTGAACATCTGCTTTCGGAACCCACTACGCTCCTTCGCCTCTCCCTCTCCGTTACTCCTGATGATCCTAGTCTTACTCTCCCCTTTTCTCACTCATTGATCGTAGCATTCACCTTGATGCCGTGACGGTATAACGAGCCCCCTCGTCAACACCCCTAGCCTCATTCGCCCATACCCTCGCCGACTAGAGAAAAAGAGCGGCTGAAGCACTTGATACGGCGCATCTTCCGACGCATCATGCAACCAGCCGGCTGCGTCTCGCCGTCGTGCGATCTAAACTGTAGGCGTTCCCCGGCTCAAGCTAACCGACACCAGTGCTATTCGTTGACGGGTCCGGGGAGGTAGGCACGAGACACAGACATATCTTGACCCTTGCGTCGTTGGCGCAACTCGGTCGGCTCTGGTGCGTACAGGCATGTGTCTGTTTACTATACGATGTCGCAAAGTGTTTGGCGGGTTCAACTATCTGGGGGGGCGGGATTGATTCTGGGCCTTGTGTCTTTGTATAAGACCGAATATACGGTCGTGCGAATGAGTATGTCCAATATGAATTAGATGGCAATAAGCAACGTAGACAGAGTCACGAGGATGATTGAGTCGCAGGGTCTATTCTAGTCTGCACTACGGATCCGTACAATAGATGTAATACAATCATCGTTGTCGCACAACTTCCTCTCTGAATATCCGGCTCCCAAACAATGGGAATTGTCCCATTATTTATTTTACCCGTCCCTTGTTATTTGTTTTGTTGTTTTTGGTGCCTTCGACCGCGTATGTATGCAACAAAACGAGCGCAGTGCCAGCTCAGCTCAGCGCAGCTCAGCTCAGCTCAGTTAGAAAAGTCGCATCCAAAAGATTATTCTCCGATTGTGTGCCATTCACCAGTACGACGTACTTAGGTACCTGGCCCTATGTAATAAAGACAAGTCACGAACGGGGCCCCCGATCATCGTCGAATCTTCTTACAGTATGCATGTAAGGAACCTCGAGCTTTGGTCCAATCGATTTATTTTTCCTTTTCAAACAGCGTGAGGCAATGGCACTGTTTTATGCAGGACAGGCATTGTGATGTATTATTACATATAATACCTAGGTACATACTACTTACATGGATATTTCATACGTATGTATATGTACGTAAACCTTGTTCTTTTTATTTTTCAGGGTCCAATCTCGGCGACCATCCCATTCATCCCCACAGCTCTGACATCACGCCCACACGCACACACGCGCGTACCTTACATACCTAATCCGTACCTAGTAGGTACTCTCTCCCCTCTCCGTCTCTCTCTCTCTCTCTCTCTCTTTTATCCCTCTCTATCTTCTCCCGCCCTGATCATTCTAAACCTTTCCTCAGAGAATACGATACATACACACGCCCACAAATATCATGATGAACACGACCCAACAGAACTTTATGACCTCCCATTCAATCCCACCCCCGTTCACCGACGAGATGCGGAATCGCCAGGCTCGCGGCCGGGATCCCTACGACTCCGACTCCGAAGATGGCGACTGGGGCACCGCACAACCCAGCGGCACCGGCGCCCGCCCTGGCACCAGCGGGGCCGGCTACAACAACGTATTAGGCGCCGCCATGCCGCTCCGTATCAGCGCGTGAGATTATACTTGGCCAGCCCACACACAATCCAAAACCCAACCCAACCCAATTCCCCTCTTTCTTCCTTCCTTACTTCCTTACTTCCTTTCTCCCCCCCCTCACCACTACCACTACCACCACTACTAACATTCCTCATCACAACCCACAGACCTAAGAAAGATGAGCCCTTTGCAACCTACGAAAGGCGCCGCATGGCCGCCCAAATACTAGATAGTCCCGAGCTCCTAATGATGGCCGCCCTGCGCGACGACGAGGTACGCGATCCCCCCTCCATCTCCTATCACCGCATACACACACACACATATATATATATATACAAAAAGAAGAGAAAGAAAAAGGAAAACTCACACAAAAATCCAGTCCTTCCCCGCAACCCGACTAAAATACACCCGCATGCTCTGCGGCCTCGAAGAGCCCAACGCCCCGCACCCCTCAACCTCCACATCCGCCCGCCAAAGCCCGGACAAGCAGACGGATCAGACGCAGCCTCATCAGCCGCAGAAGCGAACGAGTCCGGGGCAGCGGAAGCGGAAATAGGATGGCGGCGGCGGTGGTGGTGATGGGTGTAATAAACTGACGTATATTGACTTGACTTGCTCTTTTTACCTTTCGGATTCGTTACTTTACCTTTACATTTTACCTTGTTTTACCTACGTAGTAATACCCAACGAAATACGATTCATTGCCTACCTGCCTACCTACCTACCTGCCCGTGAGGAGAAGAGAAGAGAAGAGAAGAGGAGAGGAACATAACATGGCATGACATAGCATAGCATAGCGTAGCATGGGTGTTACATACCTCTACTACACTACACTACACTACACTACACTACAGCGGTGATCGCCCCCTTTACACCAAAAACCACTCCCACGCAAAAAAACAACGAAAAACACGCAAGAGCGCAAGCAAGGAGAGAGAGGAAAAAGCTTGAAACAAGCCCAATTCAATTCAATTCAATTCAATTCAATTCAATTCCATTCTAACATAACACCCGCACCCGGCCCCCCTCCCAGAACCCAAAAAAGAAAAAAAAGAAAAAGAAAAAAACAGGAAGAAAAGGAAACCAGGAAAAAAAAGGGAAAAGATCGCATCGAAAACAGTCGAAATCCCAAAGCCGAGGGAGGAAGGGGAAGGGATGAAAAAAAGGAAAGGGAATGAAAAAAAAAGAAGGGGATGAAAAAAAAAAGAAGGGGATGAGAAAAGAAAGAAAGGGGATGAGAAAGACTAGCATAGGAATGAATTGAGACCGGGAACAGATCGGATGAAAAAAAAAAAATGCGTCTCACAACTTCCACTTAACTCACTTACACTCACGCTCACACTCACACTCACACTGCTCACGCGCGCTATTGATATCGTATCGTATCGTATCGTATCGTATCGTATCCATTCATAACAAGTCCGACCATGCCACGAATAGGACGCCGCGTAATCTAGAGCCAGGGAAGGGAAGGGAGGAAGGGAGGGAGGGAGGGAAGAAGGGAGGGGTTTTACGTATTTGTCATTTATATATATATATATATATATATAAATAAATATATAACACATCTATCTCGCTGTGTATCCTGGATATCCACCTCCTCCTCTAAATAACCTACATAACTCAACGAGATCAGAAAACAAACAAGACAAGACAAGACAAGACAGTCCGGATTCCGAAATAGCACAACGGTTCTCGGTTCCCTGATTTCGAAGTTTATGTTTCATGTTTTATGTTTTATGTTTTATGTTTTATGTTTATGCTTATATCTATCTCATCCCCGACTTCGCTCGCATGATAAAGAAACTTCCAAGCTCAACAGCATAGGCCCATTCATACATACATACATGCATATATATATAAGTCAAGTACCGGTATATACCATACCATACCATACTATTCGCATGTACGACAGACACACACACACACACAGACAGACAGACAGACAGACAAAGACCAAAGACTAACAAGAGTGAGGGTAATAAATAAGGCCAAAAACCCATGATCCCCAAGATGCTAAAAATGCCATACCGTTCATACCATGCCAGCTTCTATATACAAAAAAAAAAGACGAAAAAAAGAAAAGCCAAGCTCGAGAAAAAAGCAGATTCGTATCCAAGCCAAGAGGAAAAGAGAGAGAGCAGCAGCAAAAAAAATATAAAAACGTCGGTAATAACCCCAGAACAAACAAGCGATGAGAGAGGCCCCGTAATATAATATAGGGGGGGTACCATGTTCGATACGCCACTGCGCCATGCCATGAAGAAGAAGAAGAAGAAGACTCCGTGGTTGTTCCCATGTTTAAATGTTAAGTGTTCTGATCCTTTCCTCTCAGCGCCTTCTAAACTCCCAAGATACCACGCCTGAGGCTTTATAGTTCCTATTCATCATGCGGGCATCACGCATAACGAGTCATCGTCGCATTTGGGGCCGGTGCCCACTGCTGCTGCGGTGGCGGCGGCGGTTGGTGTGGATCGTATGAAGGTTCTTGTCGACGATTCGCTTGCCGAGTTAAAAGAGGACGAGAGACTTCACCCGCTGCTACCCACCCATTGCTTCCGGAACCGCCTGGACCACTAGCCCAGCTGTTGTTCGACGGCGCTTTTTGTGCCAGCCTCCTCCTTCGCTGTCTTCGCCCAAGACAAGAGCAACAACAGCCCGCAATCGCAATGAGAAGGAGACCACCAATCACCGCCCCGACCGGAATCGCTATTTCTTTGTTGCTGCGGAAGAAATCCTGGATCTTATCCCAAACGCTCGATCCTTTGCACACGCCATGATCGCAATGGCCGCCGCCCTCGCAGGGCGTACCGTCCAGAAAGTTGGATTGTATTACATCACAAGCACCAGGACCCAGGTCTGGCGTTTTGCAGCGCACCGTGCAGCTGCTTCCGTCACAAGCGGTTACGCCGTTGGTACTACCCTCCAAGCCACCAAGTTGTACCTGGCACTGCAGATCGCGAGAGGTGCACTGACCGGAGGCGCACTTCAGACCAGACCCATCCGCACCACAGGTCTGCCCATCGGGCGCCTTCGCATCTGCTGGGCATGTCGCCGACGTGCCGGTACAAGTTTCTTTCGGGTCGCATGTTCCGGTGCTGGCTCGGCAGACGGTTCCGTTCGTGGCGAATTGGCATTGTGCGGTACAACATTCTTCGTTTGCCGGGTCACAAATGGAGTTGGCAGTGAACTTACATGTGTTTGGATTACAACAGGGGTTGTTTTGGCAGCCTTGCTCCCCGCCACAATCACACTCTTCTCCTTGTTCAACTATACCGTTGCCACATTGACTACCCGAAATAGTTACGACGTTTTTGTTGTCGCTGAGGCACTCGGTGTTGACGCTATGGCGCGCCATGGCAGAGCAGATGTTACCGACACTGCACGCCGAGAATTGGGAGATGCCGGGACCTGTTGATGGATTCATAATGAAAGTCCCACCCGCGTTGCAAGTAGTGGTGCTCAATGGACAGCACTGGTTATTCGCGCGAGTGCCGTCCGTGCAGGTTGTTTGTGTGCAATCATGATAAGCGCCAAATGTATGGCCACTCTCATGAGCAAAAACCTGCCACTCTGTGTTTGTCCGTACGACCACGTTGGCGCCAGCTGTAGTGTCATTGCCGTTCGGTATGGCACCCTGCGAACAAAGTTGGCCCAGCCATGCTAAACCCACGGCAGCATCAGTGGCGCAGGTGCTCATCAGGGTCCAATACGCATTGTTGTCAGCAAATTGACCTCGCCATTCCGAGAACATGTCCAGACGATTGTTGATCATGACACTTGAACTGCAGGGTTGGTTCCACCGCGACGCGGGCGGAGGGGAACCAGGACATTGAGCATCACTAATGGTCAGGTTTCGAATGCCAAGGCTGATGTTAAACGTAGACTCGTATACTGCTGATGCCATGTTGACCATGTTAATGAGGTTCTGGGTTACATTGGCCTTGGACTCAAACTGCGCCGTGTATGTGCAGTCGGTTGCTATGCCGATTAAAGCGACTTTTCTGGAGGTCGGGCAACCCTGTGTTGACCCGATACTATTGGCAAGATTGGGGCCGCCGCCGGTTCCGCCGGGAATCTGGTCGCTCTGTCGACGAAAGACGCCATCTGAGTCCATCGAGGAGAGGTCACGCAAATCTAATCCTAACTGGATGGGGTGGTTGAATTGGCTGTTGAAGTCGAGCAGGTCGGAAGAGCACATGGCGGCACCGCTGTCAAGTCCACGCTTAAGCTCCTCTCCTAGGCCATAGGAATCGGGTGCGATATCGGTATCTCTCCAGAGGATCATGTAGTCGTCTTCGTCATGATGTGCTTCAGGGTCCTCGTCCAGGCGTGTTTGTCTATAGGTTGAAGCTCGTTGTATGTGGTGATAGTTTCCGTTCATCCTGAAAGTACCTTCAAATAAGGGATGCGGACCATCGCGGAAAACCGCGATTCTTGCCCAGCCTGCGTTGAGCCATTCTGAATGGTGAGGGTGGTGAACAAAGGCATGACCTTTATATATCCTGTGCTCCCTCCTGTCGATACTCTCCTCGTGGCTGATGGTGCCATCCGGCTGGAGATATTGAATTGTCGCCTCATCAGAAAGAACATCGTGGTTCGGCTCGAGCTCTATCCTTACTTCATCCTTCCCGTCGTGCAACAGAAAACTGACGTCAAATGAGGTGTGGGCATGGACGCGATTCGACGGCGTATGGAGGGTAGGCTTATCGACTCTGGTGATGTAATTTAAGGGGTTTCGCTTCACGGAATGCGCTTCTGAGATGTGTGTTAAGGAGCCCAATAACGCAACGACAGTGGTTAGGGAGAAGCGCATATTCAAGAGCATTATGATAATCCGAGTGCGTCTAGCACAAGGATTCGCTATCAATTATCACAATCCCATTCGAGTGCGAGGAGAACTACGAACGTAGGTAGTGAGAGACGGTTTCTTCAAGGATGGGGGTTGTTAACGAATGGAACGTGCTGGATTGAATGAAAGAAGGAAAACAAAAAAAAACGACCAATTCCAGGAATAAGACGGAATTGGGAGAAAGAGAGAAAGATCAGATCTTGTTCTTTTCTTTCTATAGTACCTAAGGTTTAATTCACGAAAAGGTATGAGAGGTGAGAGAGAGGATGCAAGAGCAGGTCCGGAGAGTGTAGGTACTCAGTACCTACGCTGCCAGCAATAATGGCGCTGTTGCCGATTGCCGCGGGAGCAGTGTGGGTGTCATATTTGGAC
Source organism: Xylaria nigripes (assembly GCA_022984845.1). Taxonomy (NCBI): domain Eukaryota; kingdom Fungi; phylum Ascomycota; class Sordariomycetes; order Xylariales; family Xylariaceae; genus Xylaria; species Xylaria nigripes. Next base: position 1,276,643 of record JAJJKC010000003.1, on the reverse strand, counting down.
ACTGTACGTCCGTACCTACCTACCTATTCCGTATCATCCTGCGCTAGATTTGTGGCTATTCCGGTCTGGTAGGTATTAGACTACCTAGGTAGGTAGTTAAGTAAGCCCCGATAACTAGGTAAACCTAGCGGAAGCCCCGGTAAAGAAGGGGAACAGTTCAACCGGTGTTTAGTGTAGCTATAAACGCCCACGCACAGCCTCGTTTCTAGGTAGGTAGTTCAAATCCATGGACAAATGGATTTCACGATTTTCAGCTCACGTTTCTACCTACACTACGTCCGTACCTACCTATCTAGTAGGTAGTGTAGACTAGGTAGGTTGGTATATCGGTAATCCTGCATTGATTGTCAGCCAGATACAAACACAGACCTAAGTACGTATACGCACACGAAGTGACTTGCGGTAAATACAAAAGCATGTTTAAGAGTATAACCTACCTTAGTATCCCATACACTACCTAGTTATACAATATAGCGTCGCCAGGGGATGTTCCAGGTCCCGTCTCCAAAATTGCGTTTCAATCGAAAGGGCTCGCATCGTCAGTTTGGGAATACGAAGAGCAACGGGGGATGAAATCGCCTAAGGTTAGCTACCGACCTACCTACACTAGGTAGAAGTACGAAGCTTCATATGCCTAGTTAGGTAGCTATATGAAGCCTTTCCCCCGCCCTCTTATAACGCGAGAAATACAGATGTGCAAAGCCCATTAGGTAGGTACCCCTACCCTACCCATCTCTCTCTTTTCTTTCATCCCATCAATTTTACCTACTCTACGGATCCGTACCTAGGCAGTCCGTACCTACGTAGAAGCCCGTTCAAGTCCTGTACGAATACCAGGTACCTACGTAGCTACAGTATATCACACTGTGCCGTCGCAGCTCCACGCAACCCCACAGATGCAAGGATCCCTACCGGTACCTACCTACCTACCTATACGTACTCGACCAAAAACCAAATCGCCAGCCTCATCAAGGACTTCGATTTCAAACATACTGTACATACCCGGTGCTGACAGGGCTTAGCGGCGAACCAAAATAAATCAAGAGAGAAACACGTGGTGGGTTACCGGTACCTAGACAGGTCGTCGTCACTGAGCGCGCTAGCCAAACCCCCAGAAGCGTTCGTCACTTCGACTTCATTTGGTAAAGTGCACATTTTGCGCTTAATCATGACTAAGCTAAGATAGGCATCCCTTAAATTTGCCATAGTGTGCACTACCTATTGTATTGCCTCGTATACACCTACGGATCCGTAAGTTCTTACAAATTAGCTAGGTACGGGGGTCCAGAGTCGTCAGACACGTAGTGCTTTGTTCGTCTCCTTCGAGAATCATCGTGACGTACGAGGTAGTATATGCGCTGGAAGTGTACAGCAACCAGAGGTCCCGGCAGTCAGGCTTACCCAAGCACTCGCAGTCGTTGTAGATGGTAACAATAGAGAGTGGTACAAGAAAACAGTTTCCATTGCTCAAACCCTATCAAAATTGGTAAAAATATGGTATCAAAATCCCGCCTCAAAACATCAATAGTGGCTTGCTCATAGATTTACTAGTATGTTTTCGAGTTTTCGATTTTTCTTTTTTTTTACTTCCTTGCTGACTCGCGGACGATAGTAATAATCTTGTCGACAATCGATGGGTCCGAAAGCTGTGCAGGATTTGCACGTCAGCATTCCATCTCCCATAACTTGCTAGGTAGGGGAGATGAGTGAGAGGGATGAAGGGAGAGAGCAAACTTACCGTCGTCGTGTCACCAAGCTGGTCCTCCTCATGAGCCAGTATCTTTCTTAGGATACGGCGCATGATCTTTCCACTGCGGGTCTTCGGGAGATCGGGTACGATGTATACTGCCTTGGGAGCCGCAAAAGGTCCAATGCTCCTGCGAACCTGCAAAATGAACTCCTTTCTGAGCGCATCTGTTGATTCTACCCCCTTGACGGCGACGAATGCATTGACGGCTTGACCAGTAAGCTCATCAGAAATGCCCACGACAGCAGCCTCGAACACCGCATGGTGCTCTATAAGTGCGGCCTCAATTTCAGCTGTCGATAGACGATGGCCACTAACATTGACAACGTCATCAACTCGGCCGCGAATCCAATAGAAGCCGTCAATATCGCGGCCGGCGCCATCACCGGTGAACTACATCTATGTCAATATATGTCTCTTTCGTCACAAGGAAATTGCCTACATAATACCCCTTGTACACATCTAGGTATGTGTCCATATATCTTTTGTGCGCGCCCCAGACGGTGCGGGCCATACTAGGCCATGGCTGTTTGAAAGCCAGGACACCTTCGACGTCGTTTCCATGAATCTCATCGCCGGAGATAGGATCGATGATGGCAGGTTCGATTCCGAAGAACGGTAAAGATGCGCTTCCGGGTTTTGTGGGGGTCACTCCACCGAGGGGAGTAATGACGTTGGATCCTGTCTCGGTTTGCCAGTAGGTCTGCTTCGTTAGCGATTTTCTATCTGTTTAGCGCGGAGTCAACTTACATCAACGATGTGGGATTCCTCCTTACCCACAACCTCAAAGTACCATTTCCACACTTCAGCTGCGATAGGTTCTCCAACTGAACCGAGAACTCTCAGCTTCGGCATGTGAGCCGGGACAAAGCTGTCGCCCGCACGCTTCAACAACCTGAGCGCCGTGGGAGCCACGTAAAATTGGGTGATCTCATGTTTATTGATGATGTCCCAGTATCGAGAGAAGGTGGGGTACGCTGGTGTACCTTCGAACACCACCGTGGAGACACCGAGAAGTAGAGGCGCGTAAACCACGTATGTGTGACCAGTGATCCAACCGACATCACCGCCGCAGAAATATCGGTCACCCTCGTGGATATCGAACACGTATTTTCCTGTCATGGCCGCTCCGAGAAGGTAGCCGCCAGTGGTGTGCATTACGCCCTTTGGCTTGCCAGTTGATCCAGAAGTGTAGAGCAAGAATAAGGGATCTTCGGAGTTCATGACCTCAGGGGCAATGTACGACGGCCACTTCTGGACCTCCTCATGCCACCAGAAATCACGGCCAGGTGTGAATGGGACATCAGCCCCGGTGCGCTTGTAGACCAGCACACCGGTGACGTCGGGGCACTGCTTAAGCGCGTCGTCGACGATTTTCTTGGTGCCAATGAGCTTGCCACCTCGCTTGCCCTCGTCGGAAGTAATGACGATCTTGGACTGACCATCGACGACACGATCGCGTAAAGAGTCGGCCGAGAAACCTGCAAAAACAACAGAGTGGATCGCTCCAATACGAGTGATGGCAAGTAAAGCGATAACAGCCTCGGGGATCATGGGTAGATAGACGGCTACTGTGTCTCCCTTTCGGACTCCCATCTTCTTAAGCACATAAGAAACCCGGGAAACCTCACGAAGTAGCTCTCCGTAAGTCAGGTTGCGGCCCTCGCCAGGTTCATCCGCTTCGTATATGATAGCTACCCGATTGGGGTCCTTGAAGGCATGTCTGTCTACGCAGTTGTAGGCGGCGTTTAGCTGACCCTCGGCAAACCAAGCGATATCGCCATTGAGCAGCGACCCAGAACGAACTGTTTGGAAATCCCGCTGCCAGGTTAGAAGCTCCCTAGCCCTTGCAGCCCAGAACTTATCGGGCTGAGTAATAGACTCCCTGTATAGCTGTTGATACTCCTCGAAGCCTACGATAGAATGTCAGCTACCAACGAGTGACTAGAATGGGCAATGGGCGGATCTCGATCGACTTACTGCTCAAGTGTGGCTTGCTAGGGTGCTCTTGCATGAAGTTAGCGATCTTGTTTAATGACTCTGATAGAACACGATATGGTCTATGGGCAATGGGCTACTAGAGGTCTTGTCGAGGCTTACTGGCGAGCATTTTCTCTGGAGGATCTGCATAATTCGAAGTCAGCGGGTACGTTCGAGACAGATGCACCTGCTTTCAAGGGTCGAAGCACGACACCATGCGCGAGGTGAATTGAGGGTCACCTACGAAAAGTATCGACGAGATGGGCCTCGGCGACCACCAGCGCCTTGTTTTCACCCATGTCTGAGGCGCAAAAGAGGAATTTTCGATAATCGGGAGGTGTGGCGGGGAAGTTCCGCGGGAACAGAGTCAAGGGAAGAAGGCGAGTGAGTATATGCGCAAACAGAAGAGAGAGAGCCGCTTCCAAAGTATAAGCCAAGGCAGGTAAAGCAAAGGATATGGTGGAATGAAAATCAAAGCCTGCTTGCACGCAGAGAAAAGAAACAGAGAGAGATGGGGAAAAAAAAAGAAGAAGAAGAAGAAAGAGAGAGAGAAGCAGGGGAGGTCACATGGGGGCCGTGAATCAAAGGGAATAGTTCAGCTTTGTATGTTCGCTTGAACTTTTGGTCGATATATGGATCCGTAGTCCGTTAGGTAAGTCCGTAGGTTAGGTAGAATGGAAAAAGCGATAACCTACCTAGGTCGCGTACCGGGTCAGCTAGGTACCTACATAGGTAGGTAGGTTAGGTACCTAGCAGTGGGCCATGCATGCTTAGGTACGTCCGTAGGAGGCTAGGTAGGTAACCTAGGTACCTACCTAGGTACCTAACAATTGAAGACCCTATAGCAACGCCGCTGCTACGGTAGCCATGGGTGCCCTTAATGCAGGATACTACCTACTACTACCTACCGGTACAGTAAAATGTAGGGGGAGGTACCTCGATGGTACCCCACGTACATACGTAATGTTCCTTCGCCACGTGAGGTTTTCCTGGGCTGAGGGAAAGCAGGTACATTCCTGATAGGTACCATTCCTACCTGTCCTTAGCTGTGCTAGCGTAGAGATCTAGGTAGAAATAATCTGAATACGGACGTAGGTAGGTTAGGTACCTAGCCAATTCAACGCAAGCTAGGTACCTAAGTAGGTAAGTACAGGTAGGTAGGTACTTAGTTAAGTACTTTTCACGCCTGCTGTCGAGCTGTGTCTGCTAGTTACCTACCCTAGTCCGTACCTATCCACGATCTGGGTTGAGTGGGGTCGTGGCTTTCACTTCCGCTCGACCGTATAGGTACCGGCACAAAGCCGGTACTGTAGGTACGTACGTTACTGTACGCAGATGGGCCATAGGCTTATGTCAGCATCCCTGTCAGTCTACCTACCTAAGTACGGACGTACCTATCTCTTTACGTACCTAGCGTATTCAAGGACCCCGAAAATGTGGGTCCGGCGGCGACCCAATGCCCTCCGATCCCGGCCCCACCAGGTCTGTGGTGTGGTGTACGAAGGCACGCAGCACAATATTGCCTAGAGCCTGGCCCCTTCGCATAGGTAGGTATACGTACATAGGTAAGGTAGTGCATAGTGGAGGTGTAGGTAGGTAGGTAGCCTGCCTACGTAGTACGGTGGTCATCCATGTTCAGATTCTCAATCTCACCTCAGATCCTATGGCGTCATGCTTGAAGACTTCAACCTCCAAAGATCATTTACCAAATTCGATACGGATCCGTATCGAGATGCTCTAGGCTGTTAATGCTGTTAGTATGGCCGTTTCCCGTATAGAGCACACACACAATTGGACTAGGTAGTGTAGGTACATGCCTAACTGAATACTAGGTCTTTGTCTAAACATAATCTGCCGGCAAAGAACTTGACTTCTTTTGTCAGCTGCAGAGCTAGGTACAATTTCAGCTCCGGGACCGGCACGGCAGGTACCGGTATATCAGCCACACTCGGGAGGGGGTGGCTGAATGAATACCTACCTTAGACAGAGAAGGTTATCGAGCCTAAAAAGTCGTACTTAAGTAAGGAATTTCCTAGTGCTGTAACTTCGATACCTCCTAATTACCTAAGGTACGGACTACGCTAGGTACCTATCTCCTTGACTGTCCGAAGACTACGAAGTACCTAAGGTAGGTAAGGTACCTACAACTCGGTCACCAGCTCCACCGTACCCGTGGTACCTAGGTACACTAGGTAGGTACTCATAGTAAGTTGCCTATTTTTTGATTGGCTCGAACCCCTGCGAGCTACATACCTACCTAATTTGTAGGTCTTTGGACAGTCAAATAGATAAGATAATACGGCAGGTACCTACTTACGGAATACACCACGTCAGGTTTTTCTTGGCGTCTCGTTGCGTATTGAATGGGTGCAAAAAATATCCATTCGCCATATTCGCTTCCCCCACTTGATTCTTCGTTTGTTTGTTTGCTTGTTTATTTTTCTTTGTCTTGTCATAGGTATTTCCTTTTCTTCCGATTAGGCACATTAGTCACTAGGTATTCCGTACATTATGAACAACCCACGCTTTGTAGGTACTATTTGTAGGTATTTCGTTGCCGTTCTCATTAGAGGTATTACATAAATAGTAGGTACCTAATTCACGTGTCCATCTTAGGTACCTATTCCGAGAGGACGGTACGGGCACATGACAATAACGGCGCAAACCTTGACAGTTACCTAGGTACCTACCTCGAATAGGCATGCTTACCTTAGGTAATACCTAGTACCTAGTACCTACCTACCTACCTACCCGTGGGCCCGGACTCATATGAAATTTTAAAGTTGCTTGGTAACTATTCCGTACCCTATATAGCCAACCAACCAAACCGTCGCAAAATGTTACCTACCAAGGTAAAGGTAACTTACCTACCCATCATAGTGTAGTGTGGTGTAAAGCTGAACCGCCGGTCCTCGAACGGCCTCCGATCCGTCGATGTATGGAGATGAAATAAAATAAAAAATGCGCCGTAGGACCACATAGGTATCCTTCGACTGTCTGTCTGATACGGTTAGGTGGGAGTGGCCGAGATCTATGGAATACCTATCACCAACATTAGGCTGGTACATTAGGTATCACGAGCACCGTCGCCAACATTGAGATGATGTTGTTATGTCGAAGAATCCCCGCATCGGTAACTTCCCTCTTTGAGTCGACACTTTGGAGCCGAAGGATTTTTTGCAAACGTATTGTACTTATGCTTACGGATTACATCACACTAATGTAGTGTACTTGGTAAATGTCTACCTACTTACTACCGGGAACGAATCCGTATCTTTTCTCCGTAGCGAGACTGAGAACTTCTCTAACTTATCTACGTATACGGATCCGTACGCCCCCCTCCCCCTCTCTCTCCCCACCACGCTTTACATACCTACCTACTTACATAGGTACGTACGTACGTACATGAAGAAGAAAGGCTTGAGGCGGAATGGGCTAGCCGGTATCTCGTTTAACCCCGTTAGCCAGCTCTCATACCTAACTACGTAGGTAGATACCTACTAGTACCTAAGTGTAGGCAGTCCAATTACGGATCCGTGGTAGGTACCAGATTTAGCCGCCAAGAACGCACGCGGCATAACGATTGCATCCCATCCATCCAATATCTAGAGGCATCACAATCAATAGAACGGAAAACCCCTCACATGCCAAAAATCTCCCAACATATGCATGTTGGACCCCCCTCCCCCCCTCAAGAGATTTGGCGGCTAAAGGTCTAATAAGTCAATCATGAGAACCCCCTTACTTTAAGTAGATATATATAGTCACCTCCATGTACCTACATTATCCTATCTAATCTGATACGTAGCACGCAACGTAGGTAGATGCAGAACAAGGACGTCGTCGAACAGCCAGCTTCTTCAGCCCTGGCAAAAGCAAAACATGTTACACTAGAAAGCGACACTACTGCTTACCCCAAGCTTCCTCCGATACCTATTCGACCCGGATCTGGGCTGTGCTGGTGTGAAATTACATAGCTGGATAGACTACCTACCGATACCTTACCTAAGTAATTACTACCTGGAGTCCGTCTACCAACACTACTATTTCGTCCCCGAAGTTGAGACCTACGAGTACGTATAAAAAGATCTTGATCGGTCGACATGACTTATAGGTAGGTATGTGGGTAGTGGGCGGTGCAGTGGGCCTCAGCGAATCGAGACTAACGATGCTATTCCGATAACTATCCGTTGTCATCGTACGTAACCTCCGTGAAAGTTCTCGGATCTACCTAAAACGGACGCGCCGCGCCATTCATAAATACCAATCTTGCCAAGATCTGTACCCGTCGTGAACTTTGGAGTGGTAGGGGTACCGGAGCACACTGCAATAAGTCACGGACCAAAGTACCTACCTACAATACACTACACCACACTACATACCCGATGTGAAGTAGGTAGCTAGGTAGGTCCAAGATCGAAAAATCCTAGCTTCATTATTCTACGGACGGATTAGGTACAACGCACTCCACTCGTGGAGGGTCAAGATATTTTATGCTGCCCAATTGAAGCACGAAGTGCATTATGTACCGGGCTATTTTTGCGAAGCACTGACGGGGGGGGTTGAGCGTAATGTACCTAATGTCCCTCCGAACAGATCAACAAGAATACCTACCTTATGTACCTTAGTCGGTTCAATCGAAGTACCGGTAATCCGTACGCAAAAGTACTAGATACCTACCTACAGACATGAGGGAGATGAGAATAACATCAACCGACCATCCTACCTACTCCCCGGCCGCGCTAGAGAGTGAAAGTGAACTCCAGGCCGAGCCATACCCATGGTACTATTCCGTACCTAACCTATAAAACCGAAGCTGACACTTCCATCTGACTTACCTATCCTGTCTGACAGCTCTGGCAGTTCCCGGACACTCTACCTATGCCAGTCCGAACACTCTTTGGCAGCCCCCCGACAATTCCTGCCCTGCCATGTAACATGATGCGTCAAAACAGTGCACTAGATACCTCACTACGTATGTATCTAGTACGGACCTAACGTACCTAAGGTAATAAGGACATTTATCAAAGTGGTACGTTACGCATCAAGACCATAAGATTATTCATCAAAATGGTGCTTTATACATCAAGGCAGTACGGATCCGTACACTACCTACACTACGAAGTACGGATCAACTGAAAGCTCACTTTCGGTTTTTTTAGCGTGACCGGGGGGGTAAGGATGGTCAGTTGATCTACCGTCACTAGATAAATGCGCGTTCAATTTTGATTAGTCGATGAACAGCCAAAATAACTAAACCAAAGTCTAAAGGAGCGTGGCATGGAAGTGTGTGTGTACCAGTGTAGGTACTTACTTACGGACGGACTTAAGTAGTGAGGTAGGTACCTAATGCTACCTAACCTACCTAGGTAGACTTGGTCCTATGTCCGGCGTGAGCTGCGTCTGAATAACTACTCAGCACATACACTAACCAGTCATTGCTGGCTGGTACTTCGATGGAAAGTAGACCGGCCCTCCCGGCAAGTCTGTGTCGCTACTGTACCTACCAGACTGGGCGAGTAGTAGCATTCCGTAAGCCAACATGGTGTGGACGTTTTGTCTCATAAGTAGTATACTTATACCTAGCGGTCAGCGCCGACATTCGCTTAGGATGCCGAGCCGTCTGTCCGTTAAGAAGGACGATACCGAACTTGCTTCACGGTAATGAGTAGCCGCTGCTCCGCTGCGGTAGAAAGGAACATGATTCGGATCATGGTTGATAGCGGATCTCGGTTATGGCCAAGGTCTGTCTCATTATTCGCAAAACCCCCCCGCACCCCCCGGAACTCCTGATAAACCATCCCAATGTCTATATCCTAATTAAACGCATGCCAATCTCTGTTTCATTATTACATCTCCATGCTCATTAGGTACATCTCTATTATCCTCATGAACTTGGCTACAAAAGCCTCGAGATGGAAAATGACTTTGGACCCTGTCCTTACCCGGTGCTCATAAAAGGCAGACCATTTGATTACTTCCCACTTCAAATCGTCATCGATTTGGGGAATCAACTTAAATGTCAAAGTCTTGAGAATGGTTGTAGGTGGTATGCAATGTGTGAGGAGGTCATAGAGCTTCGATCTGATCAGGAGGATCTGCGCAGGGGTGTGTTGATCCATCATGTCCTTGGCAATTTGTGATATCAGAGCCTCCCAATCCGGGGGAGGTATAACGGTAGTATCTGTCACTTTCTCACTACAAGAGACGTCAGCTTGATAAACAAACAGTCGGGGTTCGTCTGGAAACTTACTTCTGAGCATGGACAGCCTCGTACATCAACAACGCTCGCCGCAAATTTCTCCCGCTCTCCTCTGCAATTCTCTTGTATAGCCCCAGCACTATGGGCCACCCCTCGCGCTTAGCCGAATCGGCTAACACGCTAGAAATTTCATCCACTGTCGGAGCTGCAACGCGAACGAGGAGGGTTCGACTCCTGATGGGAGCAATGATATTGGCCGTGCTGTTGGCGAGCAGAATTAACCGCAAATTGGGACTGTATTTTTCCATTGTTCTTCTCAGGGCGGCCTGGGCATCTCGGGTAAGATGATCGGCCTCATTGATGACGACAACTTTAAATCTTTGCTTGGCGGACTGGTCGACCTGTTGCGTCTGGGCGACTTCCTTGAGCAAGTCTTGGATCACCACGCGGTCGTAATTACCAACATCGGACGGCGTAATCTCGAGGTGGTATACTGAAGCCACAATATTGAATTCGAGCTTCCGATTGCTGCTGGTCTGGAAGACACGCCCATCGATCTTGATCTTCTCTACACCCGGTCCATAAAGCTCTTTTAGAGTGGCGACGATACGAGTCTTCTTGCCTGCGCCTGAGGGCCCGTACACGAGGAGGTGAGGAAAGTCACCGCTTTGTGCCTAGGAAGGATAAGTGTGAGAATAGATCAAAAGAACCTAAGAATTTCCCTTAGACGGAGCATTATCTACGCAGCAGTACATACTAATGAGCGCAGTCTGTCAGACAGCTCGGAGTGGTAGGTTAGTGCATCAAGAGACCGGGGCCGATGTTTGTCGACTATGAGGGCCATTTTTGAAGATTGGTTGAACTCAACAATTGCAGTATGACACTCTGTGATAAGATATTATTGTATTTCACAGCCGCGGATCTTTGTTGATATAAGAGCGGATGGTTGTTGAAGGCAATGAGTGAGTGCTACGAAACTTTACCATCTGCCGGGCACTTTCGGTCGCGTAAATTGATTCCAACACGCGTCTGCCTGTTCAAGCATAGCGAAGTGGATACCTTATGTCCTTACGTATAAGTACCTAGTCGGCCCCACATGGAGCTCTAGTGGAGTTGTCTCCACCAAATTCCCCGTCTTGACAGCTTGGCGCCAGCTGTCCACCAACTGACTCTAACTACACTTCGTAAAGTGGCCCAGCACATCATATCTCTCTACACGTACCTACGGATCCGTCTATCATTAGTCCGTAGGTATGTAAAATATGCAATGTTTGTTGTGTACTGAAAACAGGAGAGAATGTGACGTTTGTGCAGCAACTACTAAAAATGAACCAACCGCAAGAATTCGGAACGCCCAATCAATCAATGTTGGAAGTTGGAAAGAATACCTACCAGGTACCGGGATACCTAAGTAAGTGCGATTACGTAAGTACATATATTACCTACTACCTACGGACGTACCTTAGGTAAATTAGAGCGTACCCGGATTTAGTGCAGCCCACCAACTGGCCAGCACTGAAGACCCACATTGCTAGGGCCTCATCTTAGAGCTCTGATTCGCTGTACCCCTCTTAACTGGGGCGTCCAGGGGCCTCAATTCACCAAGGGAGGCCTCGATCATCTCCAGTCGCAGTCGCAGGGTGAGACCGACAAGGTGGTTTGTTTCTGATGGCGTCCCTTCTCCATTTCTTGTTCTTCCTTTCATCGGTGAGCAGAAAACTGTTTATCGCTTCTTGATAAATCCGGATTCCCAGCGTTGCCAAGACCAGCGAGACTTGCATTTCTTCTTCTGCGTACCTTTTCTCTCTTATCATACCTTCTTCCACTGCTTGCTTTCATTGAATAAACAAGTAAACAAGTAAACAACCAGCCACCAAAATGTTCAATAATCGAAAGTTCTCTATGTAAGTCCCACTCAAAAAAGCAAGCTTTTAGTATTATCAGACGTCCCCGATATATCTTCAAAATGGATTGTGTCGCTGCATGGGAGGCTGCTAACGCTGTATCAAGGAATAAGAACACTGGCGTGCCCAGAAGAAGATTCAGTATTGGAGACCCTAGTATCAATGGTAAGTGTTGAATCTCTCGAGGCTGCTTAGACATTGTCTTGTATGCTGTCGCGATGACTTGGGCGATGCTTGCACGCTCTAAGTGGCCACAATACACGTACAAGACCCAGGGATATTTATATCTTCATTCAAAAAACGCATACATATTTAACCTACCTTACAAGACATGACATTGGTACCCTGCTATATGACGCACATGGTCGTCAGTCTTGGCTCTTGGCATCTGCCTCCCAGGCATGTGGCTCAGCCGTTCTCAGCTTCAGCTTGCTGACTTTTTTTTTTCTTTGACAGAGACGAGTTCAAAGATTCATCGACAGTTCCGTGCTGCAAATCCCGGACATCTTCCACATGCTGGACTCGATGCCAGCCGTGCCTCGACAGGTGTTGTGTGGTGCACGGAACGCGCTGCCGAACATGGCTTCTTGGAGGAGCCTGAGCTGTGGGCCAATTTAGGTCAAGGTGCACCCGAGGTTGATGATGAGATCCTAGGTTCATTCCCTCGACCTACTCATATCGAAGTCTCAGCCGCAGCCAGAGAATACGGCCCCACGGCTGGTATCAAGTCTCTTCGTGCTGCTGTTGCCAGGATGTACAACGAGATGCATCGCCAAGGCAAGGAAAGCCAATATACCTGGGAAAACGTTTGCATCGTACCTGGTGGTCGCGCTGGCTTGATTCGCATTGCAGCCATTCTCAATAATGCCTACGTCGGCTTCTTCATCCCCGACTACACGGCTTACAACGAGATGATGTCTCTCTTCAAGAATGTAAGCTTTGACAAGCCGGGCTAGTTTCAACGTGCTAACCCGTCACTCAGTTCGCCGCTATTCCCACGCCCCTTTCAGAAGAGGATGGATACCACATTCACCCAGATGCCATTGCTCACGAAATAGCTCGTGGTACTTCAGTCATTCTGACCTCGAATCCCCGTAACCCTACTGGCCGTGTTGTTGCCAACCCTGAGCTTGCTGAGATCCAGGACATCTGCCGTGGGCGTGCCACGCTCATTAGCGACGAGTTCTATTCGGGATATAATTACACCAGCGACTGTGACGGCTCTGTCATATCAGCCGCAGAAAATATTGAGGATGTCGATGAGGACGATGTTCTAATTATTGACGGCCTGACCAAGCGATTCCGTCTACCTGGCTGGCGAGTGGCATGGATCTTGGGACCCAAGGAATTCATCAAGGCGTAAGTTATTAGCACTTCTTCAGGTTGATTTGGAAGTTGCTTCAACAATTAACACTCGTGCGCTTTATAGGATAGGCTCTTGCGGTTCTTACCTTGATGGTGGAGCCAACGTTCCCTTTCAAGAGGCCGCTGTCCCCATGCTTGAGCCTAGTCTCGTTCGCAAGGAGATGCAAGCTCTACAGCGCCACTTCCGAGTAAGTTCGAGACTAGAATCAATAGACTCTTTTTTTTTATTACTAATCGCACTCCTTTAAAACAGGACAAGCGTGACTACGTTGTCGGGCGACTGCGCGCCATGGGTTTCGTGATCAAGTATGTGCCGGACAGCACGTTCTATCTATGGCTCAACCTTGAGGGCCTACCGGGCCCTATCTCCGATGGCCTCAACTTTTTCCAGGCCTGTCTCGAGGAGAAAGTTATCGTCGTACCTGGAATTTTCTTTGATCTTAACCCTGCACGTCGTCGTGATCTGTTTGACAGCCCTTGCCACCACTGTGAGTTGGCCCCTCATCTCTCCCTCATGGAGTATAGGACTCATTCGTATTCCGCCAACGTTGAAAATACTAATACGTGACGTGATCTTAGTCGTCCGCTTCTCTTACGGGCCCCGCCCCAGCGACTTGGAGAGAGGTTGCAATGGAATCGAGAGAGTAGTGGCGAAGTAAGTTTCCCACAGCCCATACTTGCAGTCCTGGTCTGCCTTATTGAACGCGCGCTCTAACATGCACCCCCTCATAGGTTCAAGAACTACAAGGAATAAACCGACCGTAAGGGTAGACAGTGATAGGCGGAACGTATTGGGTTTGAGGATGAGATGACAGTGGCGAGTGATGGGATACATCAGTCGCTAAGACGGCAACCCTCAGATATAGTAGACTACCTAGACCTTTTACACACATCCTATATTCTTCAGTCGAGCAGGGCTAGACTGAGGTTCGCCTATTCAATTTCGACCTAGGCACAGGTAGAAATGGACGCATAATGAGATGAGTCGTGTAGATTTCTACTACCTACCTGGTCCATCTGCTCTTATCCATTGTCCCCTCCCTCCTCTCTCCCCCTGAGGTCTCGTGGTCACATTCCGCTCCGTCTCGCCACGCTGATTCAAGTTTCGACCGGAATTTTCTCAACAGCAGCCACAATTGCGCCTGGGCCTGCAATCGTCTATTGGAATGCTTCTACGGGTCCGTAAACCCGCACATACGGGAGTAATTCGGCGTCATCAGTCACCGTGCAGTATAGTAGCAGAAATAAAGGGAGATATTCATGAATGGCTGCCATGTATTGATGAACGGACATGTGATACAATTTCAGTCTGTTTCTATAGTGTTTTCGCCCCGGAAATTACCCACCACCGCCTCTCAACCAAGTCGGGGAAAAACAGTTCCTTCCCCGCGGAAAGAGGTTCCTGACCTGACCTGACCTGAATCGCAGAAAGGAAAATCAAAACAGGGTGAGCGGAATCAAACAGCACAATCAGCCGGAAAAACTGTCCCTTCGTGAACATCTTCCTTCCGTTGCAAGTCGCGAGCGTTTACGCCAGTAGTTCATCTCATGAAAGGCCGTACGTACGTATTGATGTCGGGACGAGGACGAGAGCTCACTAGATAGTTTGTTAGTTCAGATTCGAGAAAACGTAAAAAGTAGTAGCCTACCGAGATTTCGTCGTCCATGGCAGCATCGCCATTAGTGTTAGCAGCAGCACCGTTAGTGTTCTCATTCTGGTCTACCGAATGAAAGTAGTCAGCCATCTCAGAATCGAGTTCCTCAGCCGTCTTCTTGGCGGGACGGCTGCTGCGGCCGACACGCTTCTTGCGACCCTGTGCAGTAGAATTGGCAGCCTTTCTAGCGTCCTTCTTCTTGTCGTTCGCGGCTGACTTAGGCTGAGCCTTGGGCTGAGTTATGCGCTCGGTGAGCGTCTTTGGTGCGGGAATGATCTCAGCAGCCTTCGCAGCACTGACGATGATTTCGATCTGTCCGGGTCATCGATTAGGATGCGGAAACACGTGGTAAGTATCAGACAAATTCGTCTCACCTTGATGGGGCGGTTATCGACTAGAATACCGTTCAAGGCGCTGACAGCCTTGCTGGCGCCCTCGGGTTTTTGGAATGTGACGGTAGCAATGCCACGGCTGACACTATTAGGACCGTAGGAAAGCTCTACCCGTTTGATGGGGCCAACTGAGCTCGTGAAATACTCCTACGGAGGGCACGAAGGTTAGTCTCAAACATCCCATCCGGAATCGCGCATAGCGGTGGTGAATCGAGTATCGAGGAAACCGGTACGCGCAATCGTCCCAAAAAAAATCCATCGGCGCGCAAATTAAAACAAGCACGCAGTGAGCGTTAGTAAACTTGGCAATACGAAGTCTCCAAATGTGGCGGAACTCGATGTTCACGCAGGATTCCCACGAACAATAGGTCGTTCCGCTGGCAGAGCACAAGCATGTCCCCCCTGACCCAATTCAGTTGTACAAATTGCCCATAAGACCTGACCTCATTTGGGAACTATGTCGCCACATGCTGTTGCTCTGCCAGCTGAAAAACATCGTTATCGCGTTGCTGTATTCTCTGGGCTGGACCTCCATCATCGTACATAACCCAGATATTAAGCTGACGCCGCAGGATCTGACGCACTCTGTTGCTCACTGCGATGCTCACAGTTTACCCTCATTTCATGACAAAACGAAAGGGCGTGGTCAGAAAGAGATACGTCCTCCGGGATCGAACCAACGGAAGTGACTGTCACCAGCACCGTAGCCTGTTTCAGTATGCAGATCGGAGCCTTTGATAAATGATTGCTAGGGCTTCCTCAAGGCATATGATAGATGGACGTGGCATAGACCTACTCAACTTCCGACACTATGCAGCTCAAGAGCACGCATGTTTGCATGGTCAAGGAAGGAAACTAGGCTGGGCATGGTGACAATTCCGTGGTAGGAGGTGATCCGCTGGGCGATATTCATCTCGATCGTCAAGGCTGGGCGGGTGCGATTCAAGGAAGATGTCGACGAAATTCCACAGGCGAGAGCCCTAGGAAACATACCTTAATCTGGCTTTCGTTCACATCCTTAGGCTGCATTGAATGTTAGTATTTGAATGTGTGACATGGCTTAGATGGGAAAGCGCAGTACTCACCAGGTTGCTAACAACAACCTTGCTCTCTACATGTCCACCAGCAGCCTTAGCAGGAACCTGCTTAGCGGCGGCATTGCGAGGTTGCTTAGAAGTCTTCTGAACTCCACCAACGGGTGCAGTAGCCGCAGGTCGACCAGAGGATTGACGTTGACTTCGGCGTCGACCACCGATAGCACGGCGCTGGGTTGAGATGATCTCATCCAAAGGCTGATCAAGTTTGCCAGACATCTTGACAGTACGCGATGACACTGGACTACGTTGCTGACAATCAGATTGTGTGTATTAGAATAGACGTGAGGCTTGGCGACCGAGACCTAGAGCGAGCAGCAGAATCAAGGTTGGTAGGTAAAGGGCCACGTCGGATGATGGTATGTTGTAGAGTAAGCGGCAGGATTGATTTGAAGAGAGAAAGTCAAACGTGCGACTTGCTACTCAGAATCTGCGCTTATTCGGACGTTAAATAATATGGCGATCAGGAAGAGAATAATAGACAGGCTTGAACATGAGAGAGAGAAAAAGAGAACAGATATGTTATCAGTGGTGTGGGCGATGTGGTTTTATTAAAGTTGAATTGGGGGGGGAGAGAGATGGAGAGGGAGAGGGAGAGAGAGAGAGAAAAAGCAATCCCAGTCGCGACAGAGAAAGAAGGGACAGGACAGGTGCAACAGTTGTTTGGCTAAGCGGGCGGGAGTCGGTGGATTTGGTTGGATGAGTGGCAGGGATGGATCAGGAGCCAATCAGTGGCGAGGTACGAGATACTTATCAAGCGCTAGACCTATTTTAGTTACTCTGGCGCGTTTAGGCAACATCGCTACAATTTAGAAGGCAAACGTGTACTGTAGGTAGCCTGTAGGTACCTCCCTTAGGTGTCCAGCCATAGGTACCTAATAGGTACCTAGGTAGAGGTGGTTTCTGTTTCTGTTTACCTACTATCTTTATCACGTGATTACTTCGCATCTACGGAGATGTTGTATTACTTACAGGTCTTAGATAATTGGCATATTTACCTACCTCCTTACCTAGGTACCTAAGGTAGTTATATGTAGCCACTTGGAAGAATGGAATAAGACCTCGTGCATTTGTTGGAAACCAACAAGTAATAGATGTCAGTACCTACTTGGATCTGAGGTACCTAAGGTACCGCATAGTACCCCTAACAGGTTAGGTACCTAAGGTATCATCATGTACGAAGTATCTATCATACTAAATAAGGCGGACAGGGTACATAATGAGTGTACCTAATGAAGTACTTACACTAGGTAGTACTTCGTAAATCTTGCCCAAGCAAATATCACGAGCCAAAATCATCTGCCCATAGGACAATTAAAAGGAACAATCCGGTTAGGTAGGTCACTTGAGAGCTTAATTTTCTTCTAATTTTTTTTTTCGTATAGAAACCATCGCATTGTGGTTGGGGCTGTATTCCAGGCAAACTGGAATCTCGGGTGGTATTTCCGTTATGTAGGTATACGATCCGTACCGATAATGTACCTTTCGCGCATTGCCGATCTCCATAACAAGAACCCTCATCTCAAATTGACAACGCATGCGCGCGTTCGGCGAACGTCCTGGTGCCCACCAGCCTTGGGCTAGGCCAGTCTGTCTTGTTGTTCCTCTACCGCATTATTGAGGCGGGTATCGGTAAATATATCTATGCGAACTTGAATCGAAACTACCCATTCCTCGAGTTTACACAACGAAGGTCCATATGCGCCTGGTGACTCTAGTTCAGGCCGTGTAATTGATCGTCGTAGTCTACTTCGCTGTCGGCGATGATTTAGCTGCGGGGGCTGTTGTTTGCGCTGGCGTGGTCTTTGATGCCTTCTCGTCGAGCGCACCGTCATCTTGCGAATTGATCTCGAAGAAGTGGTATAACACGATCAATAGCATGGCCACTGAGCCAAGGAAGATGGCCAGTCTGTACAGATCGTCGTCGGAAATCATCTTGACTTGTTTGCGATCGGTCTCGATGTCTTGCTCAGTATGCTCATGTAGGTATAGGTGTGGGTTTAAGGAACGGCAGAAGGCGGAAGGCTTCTCGTGCTAAACAGAGCTCATCAATGTCTAGGCCAATTGTAGATACTTGTTTGTGCAAAACTTACATTGAAAAACGAAGACAGGATTCGAGGGGCAGAACGTCAAGCAGATGCGTGAAGTTGGATACCTCGAGAGGACAGCTTGGAGCTTTCCAGAGGTACGAGGTACCGACTGACTCCGCGCCTACTTTAGGCGTTAGGCACCTGTAGTTTGGCGACAGTTAGGTATGTACATACCTACGTATCGTGCCTAGCACTGCCTACTTACATACCTGTAACACACCTCATTTACGTACCTACAGTAGGTACGGATCCGTAGATTAGGTACTTAGCGATGACCATGAGGATCATGCGTGGCTGTGAGGGAAAAGTGTGGCTCAAAGGTGGGTATGGACACCATGAAGTCATGTGACATAACATGCTTCACACCCCATCTCACTCGCCAACTAGTAATTTTAGTGTACTTATAGCAACTGGAGCATTTACTGGCTCGAGTCCAGCGAAGTGCTGTCAGCACCCAAACAATACTTTTTCTCTCGCTTCATGTCTTGAATTTTCAATCTAAGCCTAAAATACCACCCCAAAGTAATCCGTCCGAACCGCTCGTGTATAGTCAACATGCCTCCGAAGAAGAAGGACAATGGCCCCGCCAAAGCGAGCAAGGTTGTCGTGGACAAAACCTTTGGAATGAAAAACAAGAAAGGATCCGTCGCCCAGAAACACATTAAACAAATAGAGGCGACAGCCAAATCAAGTGGCAGTGCCGAAGAGAAGCGAAAGCAAGCCGAGAAGGAAGCGCGTGCTCGGGAAAAGAAAGCTGCCGAAGACGCCAAGAGAGAAACAGATGCTCTCCTGGCCAAGCCCAGCCAGATACAGAAAGTCCCCTTTGGCGTCGATCCCAAGACGGTTGTTTGCATCTTCTGGAGAAAGGGCAATTGCGAGAAGGGAAAGAGGTGCAAATTCGCCCACGATCTCGCTGTGGAACGGAAGACCGAGAAAAAGAATCTCTACGAAGACGCCAGAGCTGCAGAGGAGGAAAAGAAGAAACAAGAGACTTCGGACGACTGGGATGAGGAAAAATTACGAAAGGTCGTCCTGTCGAAGAAGGGTAACCAGATTACTACCACCGACAAAGTCTGCAAATTCTTCATCGAGGCTATTGAGGACGGCAAGTACGGTTGGTTCTGGATATGTCCTAATGATGGCGACAAGTGCAAATATAAACACGCTCTGCCACCAGGGTAAGTCTATATATATCCTGGAACGGCCCCCCATCGTGGTACTAATGTTCCATTTAGCTTTGTGCTCAAGACGAAAGAACAGCGTGCCGCTGAGAAAGCTTTGCTAGACAAATCTCCGCTGAAGACTCTGACTCTCGAGGATTTCTTGGAGTCGGAGAGACATAAACTCACGGGCACACTAACGCCAGTCACACCGGAGTCATTTGCTAAATGGAAGAAAGAACGGTTGGATAAGAAGGCTGCTGAAGACCAAGCCAGACAGGCCAAGGAATCTACCGGTCGTGCCCTGTTTGAAAGCGGCAATTGGCGCTTTACTGAAGACGATGATGCGTCGGATGACGAAAACGACGAGGCCTGGAATCTGGAGAAACTGAGACAAGAAACCCAAGCTCTTATGGATAAGAGAGAGGAGGAGCGCCTAGCAGCAGCAACAGCAGGTACGGATAACGGCGACAGTGTCGGCGATGAGGTTGGCGGTGACGCCAGTGATGATACCGGTGACGGGTCTTGAGTATCGTTTTCGGAAGACACGCGACGAGACAAGTGGATAATCGACCACTGCCGAGATAAGCGACAGGTCGAGAGTGGGAATTTGGAGGCCAAGCAGCCAGATTTGCTATATTATTCTCAAAAGTCGGCGACTCCACGGCCCTGACCAGTCTGCCCCTCCTCGTTGAGCTGGGCAGAATGACTGGCTCGCTGTTGGGAACGCCGTGAGACATAATTTGACCACCCAGGAGGTGTTTATATGTTATCAGGTTGTTTCCCGGCTGGGCCAAATCAATATGCATATCATCATCGCCAGCTTTAGATCTTAAAACAATCTTTATCTATCTTGGACATCCAATCACGGCACTCCAAGGTCTTGGAAAGCTAAGAGTATGGTAGTCTAGAATCGTCTTCGCCATGGGAACATGCGCAGCGCCGAGGCCCTTATTCGTACCGGAATTAGAGCTTTCATGTCCCTGGTGGAAATTCTATGCGCTCTTGGGATGCCCATGGCTTTTGTATTCCGTACGTATGAGGGCTCTGCTAGTAACTCCGCCAACTTGACCAGTCTCAAATATGGTGTTTGTTTCGAAATCTTGCGGCGGCAGCGAGTTGACGAAGACATGTTGGTCTCAGGTGCTTAAAATGTAGATTGCCGGCAAGCATAATATAAGTTTAAGCAGATACCTAGGTATGTACTACCAATACTTTGTACCAGGATTATACTACTAGGTAAATTCATGCTTGAGATTTTATACCTTACCTAAGGTAATGTTTCCCCCTGACATCGAGCTGGCGCCAGAACTATCTACGTCATGATATTTGGACACTGCTACCTACATATTAGGTAGGTGTAAGGCTGCTATGCTGGCCTAGCAGCTCCTCGATAGGTACGCTCGGGACAACGCGCGAGGGAGTGAAGGAAGAAAGGCCTGAGATTGACACACTGGCGGCAAACGACTGTAGGTGTGGCTGATGGCATCACTGGGACTCACTATCGTACAGAATATCGGAAGTCAGTTTTGGTCAACATGCATTTGGCCAGGGCGGACTCCGGTGACTATGAGATACAATGATGCTTGGTTATATATGCAAGCAATATACTTTTTATGGGGATTTAGCTCTTTTTGGTGTTGTTCTGGCTGACACTGTCATGTGCGACTCTCTGTGCGTGCCTTTATCGGGGCGGGAATACCTATCATTACACAGTACACGCAATGGAGCAGTATTTGACTGGGTGCAAGTCGAAGTTGCCTGGTGAGAAGGGAGCAAAGAGATTGGTGTCCTCATACCCTGGTGGCAGCGTATGTGGTGAGTATTGGGGGAGTTGAACGCATGAGGATAGAATGAAGTTCCGGGAACACCGCCTAAGTACCTTAGGTAGGCAGGAGTGGAAGTTCTTTCGGCTGGGTGGTACCTAAAGTCCGTAACTACCTATACGTAGGTACATATGTAGGTACCTACCGTAGTGGAGGGGAGAGGTGTGGGGTGTACCTACACTACTGCGTACCTAAGCGTAGCGGGAGTACTCGATACATGAAAGTTACCTATCACTGTCCTAAGCGTGTATGTAATTACGCAGTCTCAGTGTACTTTACACTTGCATACGACGTACCGGGTACCTCGTACATTGCATTTACATCATATGCCGGATTCCCGGGTAGGTGCCTTTCCTCTCTCGTATTAGGTATCTACCTCGCCTACTGCGCTAGCGTAGGTACGTATACCTACCTACCGATGAAGTACCATCGCTTCTTCAGCGACGCGCCATCCGCGTTGTCACAGCTTCTTTAATACCGACATTAAACTTCTGCCCATGTGAGACAACTCCAGCTTTCTCAATTGCATCTCGCATCCATGAGAATTCAATAACATTTATATTCCTCTCAACTCTGTCAACCCGCAGCGGGTGCACACAAAAGCCGGGTAGTAAAAATGGCTACTAATGGTGGACGAAGATCGGACGCTAGCGTCATCTTTCGCAAACGCATGGCCGCGTTTGGCCCCAGAGTCGACGATGAAGGAGAAGACGAACTGTCGATGCCCGTGTTCGACTCGGAAAACGAGCAAGAGAATGACGTATCGGCACCGACCGGCAATTCCGAGGATGCAGAACAGCCTGAGATTTTCACGATTGTCACATCAGACTTGATAGGATCACACCTTCCTGGAAGCTCAGAGGCTCCTTCCGATGCAAGTGTCAGTCAAAAGGCGGATTTTGTGGGAGACGCGCCTTCACTCCTACACCCTAAGATGCGACTGGCTGTACATATCAGGTCGTCGCCAGTCACTCCACAGTTCACTCCCACCAACCCACAAGATAATCAAGACCCTTTCACCATGAATTCGAGACTGAATCGAACTCGCGCCCGAACCGCAGAGTCGCAAACACCTCAGAAGCTTCCCACGCCTAGCGCTCTTTCTAATGCAGACGTCAGGATTAAGACGCCTAAATCCAAATCAAAGATAAGAGAGAGTCAGAGAATCTCGAAATCAAGCACACCCAATTCGACGGATACAAAATCCAGATCCCAAGATCAACGGCAAGTCCAAGATCAAGGGCAAAATCAAGATCCCAAACGTCGACGCCGCCCTGCGGAATCTCCAGATTCAGTCCGAGAACGCTATCTGGAATCAGAGCCGGACTATATTCCATACAAGTGCGAGTGGGACACGTCGAAGAACCCGAACCAGGAGAAGCTGACAATATGTCCGGCGGAACTCCACAACATAGATACGCTGCGGAGACACGTCTACTATATTCACGCTGATGCGGATCAGCTAGTATGCCGATTTTCAAGCTGCAAAACCCAAAATCCGCCCTTGGTATTCGAAAGCGATGAAGAATTCGAAAATCACATGGAAAAGAAGCATTTTGCAGCCTATTTGTGGCATTTGGGGGATGGCTACCAGAACAGTGGCACCCAGATGACCAAAAAGAAATCCAACGAGCTACCTGCCTACCTTTTCGACAAACAGGGGAACCAGGTCACGCCGTCGGTAACAATTCAGCAAGTAGAGAGTGAACTCGAACTGAAAAAGCGTAAGCGCAAACTTAAGATACTCTTGGACGAGCAGAACGAGAACGCGCCCTCCGAGGAGGAATGGATGAGGCAGATGCTAGGCATCGAATAGATCAGGGTGCTGGCGTATGAACAGGCAAAGCATACAACTTGAGAGAAGACGTGCCTTTTCTCCCAGTAAAAGAGACCTTAGCATATTCGATCAAACAATGCGTCGGCTGTATGCTTTGACAACCAAACGAGCTTGCTTAGAAGAGGACCGGTAGGAATGATGCAGATTACCCACACCGGTATTGGCGCACGTCAACACAACAAGGCGCAATCAATCCCGTTCCTAAGCGAATGGTCGGTGAAGCCCTACAGTCAAATTATCGTACAACAACAACACAGCTGCTGCTTCTGGTTGGTGACAACGTGAGTAGAGAAATAATTCAAGACTTTGGTAACAGTAAACCCGGCAAGTAAATTCTCCGGCCAGGCAGAGACACCATGCCCCCTCCCCTGCAGCTTAAGACAATTCTAAATATACCCAATAGGTATATATATGTAAGAAGAGAAAGGTATAAAAAAAACAATTGCAATCCGCCTAGATCAAGGTACATAACAAGGTACCATATACATACGTACACTACACATATCTTTAGGTATTCTTAGACATGGTTCACCTGTCTTTGACTGCTGTTGGCCAAGCTCGTATCCCATGTGGATGCGGCACGGATCATGCTCGGCGGCTCAACTGGTGAGTCAGTTGAACGTGCGTTCGTAACATGCAAAAACTTATTTGAGTACCTACCTACCTATAAGTAGTGCATATTTTTAAGAATAGGTATAGTTAGTACTAGGTGGTAGTAGGTAGTGGGTAGGTAACGTGACTCCTGATGTGCTTACTTATGTGTTTGTGGCGATTGGATTGTTGAGACTGTTAAGCGAGGCAGGTTTGCCTACCTAGGTATGTACTTACCTACCTACCTAGTACCTAGGTAAGGTCCATGAACAGGTAGGTAGGTAGGTACCTACCTAGGTTAACCGTACTTAGATAGGTACCTATGCCACTGTACGGAATAGGTAGGTACCTACGGATCCGTGCCTAGGAAGTGCTATGGTAGGTACCGTACCTTACGTACCTGCCTAATCAGACAAGCCCACAATAGGTGTGGGATAAGTATAGATACTTTCAAACATGGTGGAGGTACCTACATTACGTCTGTGGCCATGCACTACCTAGGTACCCTACCTACATATGTTAGGTACCTAGGTATGTTTTTACCTTCATGGCTTACGCTTTCCTTCTACCTACAAGGGATTGGTATAGGTAGAGGTTCCGAGGTCCCTAGGTAGGTACCTGTACTTGGTCACCTACCTAGGCAGGTTAGATAGGTACATATGTATTCCGTAAGGTCCCTTCACATCCATTGATTTCAAGGTAATTTCAAGCCTATACAGTTTCTGCGAAATACGTGTGCACTGTGCCTTCCCACGTAGGTACATAGGTAGTACGGACGTAGTGTAGACAGATGCCTACCGTAGATATTCCAACTGATGACAGCTGCTGTGTAAAAGTTAATCAATAAATTGCCCTCCCTCTCTTTCTTTCTTTCTTTCTTTCTCCAACGATTATCTGATCACCGTAAGCTTAAACATGTACGCTACAGATTGGAACCCTCACAGGATCAACGGGGAAAAAATAACATATGCTGATTGGTGATTATGGGTGATTATCAAGCAGAGCTCGAATCTGCTAGCCTAGTTGTACGTACTTCGCCACACATACTGTGAACCTACGGCCCACTAAACGGGACCCCCTGACCAACCCATTTCCAATCATCCGTCTGCCTCCTACCTGGATACATCCCTGTGAAGAACGGGATTGCGTGACGGGCGATGCCAGGAGTTTTTCCTTGAAGCACGACCGATCCAGCCAGCAGCTACGGATTACGGTACAAAGATAAACCACACCCAGCACCGGCCAACCACAATAGGGATGCTAACCTGTACCGAAAAAGGACACTAGGTACCTCTTCGAAAGTAGGTAGCGGCAGATGGACGGCAGCTGTTGTGACTTGAGCGCAGGTAACCAGGGCAGAGAGACCAGGGCAGCAGAGCAGGAGACCAGCCCAAACTTAGACCGGGGCTATCGTATCGCCGTAGCACCCAACTGGTAACTGTGACCAAGACAGGCTGCTACAAGCCGTTGCCATGATCTCCGACGGTCCATCCTATCCCTCCCCTTCCTCCTCACAACCTTCATCTTTATCATCATCCCTCAACCGTCGCTTACCTCGCCTTCGAATTAGACAGCGGCTCGCAACATGGCATCATCCGCATCTGAATAATCAGCAATCGTCCCACCAGCCCGATCAACACCCCGACAGGATGCCGTCTGTCAAGCAGCCCTCGCAAGCTGCTGGTAACAGCCACTTCAATCAGAAGCTGAGGAATTTCTTCCGCATCAATCCCCACGGCGGTGAGAGGTCTCCCGCCGAAGCCGCCTTTAGACCCGATTCAAAAACAACCCCTCGTCAACCGAAACGCTTCTTCACCGTCGGCCGACTGAGGTCCACTACAACCGCAAGCGAAGGAAATCCCCTCGACGATGTCATGAGTCCGACTGCAAGTGCGAATCCATATTTCGTTCATCAGGGTCAACCTGGTCTTCGCCATCATGAGGCTGGCCCCTTACAGGATACGCCCGTGCTCAAGGTTGATGGCCCAGGTGGCACCAAAGAACATGCCACCAATGCCACCAAAGAAGAGCTGGCGCGTAAGCTTCGGCGCGTTGCCAGCGCCCCAAACGCCCAAGGTCTTTTCACCCAAGGTAAGGGAGAAGGCGAGCGACCCGCTACCGCAGAGCTTGGAAAAGAACCTCTCGTGCAGAGTGATAATGCTGCATCCCTTGGCCTAGTGGATGCCAAGTCCAATTCCCTCCCTGATGCCGGAAGTCTCTCTGTGCCCGACAGAGATGGGCTTGGCGCTCTTCCCCAGTCTGGCTCCAATACGCTGGCGTTCCGTCGAACATATAGTTCCAATTCAATCAAAGTTCGAACCGTCGAAGTCGGCCCCTCGAGCTTCGACAAGATCAAATTGATCGGCAAGGGTGACGTAGGAAAAGTCTACCTTGTCAGAGAGAAGAAGAGCTCTAGATTATATGCTATGAAAGGTCAGTCACCAAGCGCAGAATTAATCCTGCTCAATTTCAGACTAACCGGCACGCGCAGTTCTGAGCAAGAAGGAAATGATAAAACGCAACAAGATCAAGCGTGCATTGGCCGAGCAAGAAATTCTAGCTACCAGCAACCACCCTTTCATCGTAACTCTATATCACTCTTTCCAATCCGAAGATCATCTGTATCTGTGCATGGAATATTGCAGCGGTGGGGAGTTCTTTCGCGCACTTCAAACACGGCCCGGAAAATGTATTCCTGAAGATGACGCTCGTTTCTACGCCGCCGAAGTGACGGCTGCGTTAGAATATTTACATCTAATGGGCTTCATTTACCGAGATCTGAAGCCAGAGAGTACGTACTCGTTGCTTTTCGTTTTTGGTGTAAGGTCGCTCTAACCATGTCATAGACATTTTGCTTCACCAATCTGGTCACATCATGCTTTCCGATTTCGATTTATCGAAGCAGTCCGGGCCCGGCGGTAAGCCCACTATGATCATGGGAAAGAATGGAGCTAGTATTTCTTCGCTTCCCACGATCGACACGAAGTCATGTATTGCTGACTTTCGGACGAATTCCTTTGTTGGAACGGAGGAATATATTGCACCCGAAGTAATAAAAGGAAGCGGGCACACGAGCGCCGTCGACTGGTGGACATTGGGGATACTGATATTCGAAATGCTTTACGGTACAACCCCATTCAAGGGTAAGAACCGGAACGCCACGTTTGCGAACATCCTCCGTGAAGAAGTCGCGTTTCCTGAACACTCTGGGGCACCACAAATCTCCAAGTATGCCACATTTCTCTCTTTACCGTTTGTGCGTGTCAAGCTAACATAATATGAGCCTGTGCAAATCGATAATACGGAAACTACTCATCAAGGATGAAACTAGACGACTGGGTGCAAGGGCGGGAGCATCAGATATTAAAACACATGCCTTCTTCCGAACGACACAATGGGCACTCATCCGACACATGAAGCCACCGATTGTTCCTCATACTGGCCGTGACATCGATACTATCAACTTTAGGAACGTTAAAGAGAGCGAGAGCGTTGACATCACCGCCACCAATTCGTCTGGTTTCGTCAAGGGAGTGCCGTTAGATAGCGGACTGGCAACTCCCGGCAATGAGATCTCAGATCCATTCGAGGAGTTTAACAGTGTAACCTTACACCACGATGGAGACGATTATAGTGACCACGACTCTATCCGGTAGCGAAACCGAGTAACTGGATCAACAGCATAGTATCGTCACGTACCCATTTTGATCGGGCTTTTTCCTTATAGTCTCCATACAGTCTCCGACACAAAAGTATGTATTTGTGCCGCCCCCGTGGCCGTCGAATGTATTATGAGACCGCCGAATATAGCAGCGCGCCGTACCCCGGACGAACTCCTAATTTTGTCTTCAGTCTATCCGCGAAGTGGTACTTGCATCTAAGGGTAAGAGTACGCGAAAGACAGCATTGAACACTTGGTAAGATAGGCGGCGTTGTTTTTTATGGTTTTTTTTGTTTTTCTTTTGCTCGCCTATCTGCCAATTGGCGTTGGGAGGGAAGGGAAGGGTCTTGGAGATGAACAGAAGAAAACAGAGCACTACACCTACTTTTAGTCGTTGCGATCCGTCATATTTATGTAGCATTAATGAAAGAGGGTCTTTGCCTATGAGTTGTCTTGTTTTGTTGCGGTTTTGGGTTAGATGTAGCGTCTTGGTCGCTGTTGCGGACAGCCAGCTCTTGTCCATGGATGAAGTCTAGCGTGTATTACGTCCTAGATGAGGAAGTGTTGGGTTAGGCTGAGCAGTAGGGTGTCGAAATTGGAACTCTTTAAGAAAAATAGAATGTGACTTCTGGAGGGTCGTTTTCATTTTCAGGTGTGATGGATAGAATGGATGTATAAGTGAGTGGGTGTATGAGTGAGTGAGCTTCGGTCAGTAGGGAGATTATTCAGATTTGTCTTTGTCGGTTGTGAGCTGCGCTCATGTTGTATGTGTGCTGTTTGTTAGTGTCGCAATTTGTCGTCTATTTGCCTGCTGCCTATTTATCTATTCGTCTGCCTGTCTGTTATTTGTGTGCGATTTCTTGGCATGGTGTTCTTGCTGCTTATTTATTCATCTGGCTTGTTTTCTAATGGGATGTCCATGCGGGGGTACGTGAGCACAAATACTACGGAGCTGGATCACGAAGTCTACATCGTTTCTCGAGCACGCAATTCCCGATCGCGGCCAACTAAACTGCGGATGTTGTTTGGTTTGGTCTGGTGACTCTTTATGGGTTTGGATTTCGAGTATATTACGGGAGAAGCTCTATCTGGTTTTGCTATCATTGGCATTTGTTTCGTTCGTTTTCTGCGCTGCTTGGAACTCGAGATTGAGATTTCGGATTCGCGATCCGTCTGGATCAGATGCAGCGGCTGACGTATCATAGACGTTTCTCAGCGCAAATCTCAACTGGCCCCTAACTATGGACATCAGAGAGGGGGGGGTGGTGTCTACTTGGAACACTTTTTCATCGCTTATATGCCCTGTACATCCTCTAGCTCCTGTATATATAGGACGAGAATTTTCGCCCGAGGTGATCTGGTGTCGAAGGTCTTGAGCAGCTACTTTCTCATATCAGACTTCTTTCGAGGACTAGAGAAGCACTGCTCAGTCTGGCTCGTAGCATTGCCTTGTTTAAGCGCTCGCGTGTTTACTTGGATGCTTGGGTTCTTGGGTCCTCCCTTCTTCTGGCGTATCGAGCGATACGGTTCGATGATTTGGTGAGGAAGAGCTCATGGACTACTTCCCCTTGATGCCGACGGTGGTCTTATGCGAAATGAGGCTGTCACCCTTCGCTTGCCTGATTATGCATCAATGGCAATATATATACATGTAGTAGCTCCTCGGCAGGCAGACGAGATGATATGACCGGGTATTGATTCCCCGATATAAATTGCAATTCAATCGGTGTGGTGCCGGTTCGCCGGCCAAGCATGTAGTAGATTGCGGTACCAGACATGGTATCCGCGGATCCCATCTGCGAGCAAGTCGCGAGTTGTGAATTGTAATGTTTTGAATCAGGCTGTCGGGAAGCATAGCGTGCTGCATCGTCCGTGCCGTGGGAGTTATTGGCCGACATGACCGACAGCTCACATTCCAGCACGGTGTTTGCATCAGTGCGGTGATAGCAGCACTATGTAGTGTAGGCAGTGAAAAAAAGGCTTATTTACCCAATCTATCTAGTGTCTGTTCCTGAAGTGATAAGTGATGGCTAAAAAAAACATCTGTAGTTACTATCTAGGTATTCAGCACGATGCGAAGGTACGTGATCACGACTGGAATCGGTGATACAGAGTGTAGACCTATCAGATCGGTCAATCCTGGAGTCTTTAAAAGATGATTCAGTCATGCATTCTTCCACGTACGACCATAGCCTCCAGAAAACTCGGGATCCCGTCCGCTCTCCCATAGATAAGCTGGAGAGCGCCGGATTAGTAGTTGGGTCGGTGACGACCAGCGAATCCCCGGTGTTGTACGTTTTTTTTTTCCAATTTTTTTTTCCGAATTGATTCCTAATGCGATCGCCCGATGTGTACGTCCGTACGGAATAGGTAGATTGCTCGATTGGTTAAGAAAGATGCGCCTTTGCGTGCCAGATTCACCTATTAGAGACACGATTTGTGGAAGTAGAACCGAGTTTGGCGGTGCGGTGCAGGCTTCTCTTCTCGGCTGGGCTCGGTCGGGACACTCCAAGCCTGCTTTTCTTCTACGCATTCTGCCTACCACCTACGCCACCTACCCATACCGTCTTCGGCAACTGTATCATCACGTAATGCCGTCCCCGTGAATCAGTTCGCGATCCAGAAATTACCCACGTTCAAGAGATTTGATGTCATGTTTCGCTTAGCGGCTGTCAGCATTCTACCTACCTACCTAACACTACCTAGCAGACTGCATCTCGAATGCCCGGGTCGCAATTGATGCCTAAATGCAATAGAACGCAATGCGACCTGGGGTAAATACGAAGTGCGTCTCAACTCAGCTGGCGAATACACGCGTAGCGTCAGGTCGACGGTAGGTAGAGAATCTCATCATAAGACTCGGATGCAGTAGATGTTTACGGATCCGTAAGTAGTAGTTAGTTGAAGCGCGATGGTTTTAAGATTGATCCAAGCCGCCTCCTAATCTCTCTAATACTGTAGTATTAGGTACATATGTACATTGTATTGCACCAGAGTGCAACGATATGGCCCCAGGACTCTGGAGGGTTGAAGAGCTATCAGCTCAGGTCCTGTGCGGTGATGACTGCTCGGTGACTAGCTAAGACAGTTTGATTCAGAGCGTGAAGCGCGATGATATATTCCCGTCAGCATCATCGTCACCATGGCCCTTTTTTCAGCACCGCCGAATCTTCCCTGGTTACCATGTTTAATACCTCCAGAGCTCGAAGAGTGAGGTCTGATAACATGGGCTGAGAGACAACAAGACTGGATTGCTTTTTTTTTTTACAATACTCGTTTTATTCTTCAAGACGGGAAATGATGCGCATCTAGGCTCTCCCATCAGCTTTCAGGCCCTATATGATTTTTTGGAAAAGCATTGCCAGTGCAATGACCCGATTGGAACGGGACTTCGAATAACGGCGTGATGGACGTGGTTCGAGCCGAACTTGACATGGCACTTGACGTTCGTCTTAGGCCTGATCAGCCGAGAATGTGAAGTATGACCAGACGTCCGGTTGTCACCTGAGATAGAAGAAAGCCAGTATTTAGATGATTCTATGAGAATTGGTATCGTCGTGTGTACTGCAATCGGCTCTACTACATGCCCCAAAGCCTCTAAAAGGCGTTTTGTATGCACGGAAAACGAGAATAATGGGGCTTCTATTGGAGGAAAGAAACTTGTGTTGAAACTTGGTTTTATATTTTATGTGTTTTTTTTTTTTTGGTAGATTTCCGGCGGCTACCTCATGGAAAAGTGTCTGTGCCGCCGCCTTCTTTCCAACATTCTAGCTAGATTTCGTTTTGGCCTGAAAGAATAAGGACCATATCAAAAGACATTCCCCATGCTAAATCTCCATAAGTTGCTGTGTCAAGTGCCACATCCATGCCTAACAGGACGACTCTTTCGACAGTGCGCATGCCAATTTCCCTTCGATGGTCGATCAGCATTCGCATGATGATCTGCCCCAATTCACTGCCCAGAAGGGCGTAAAACCCTCTCTGATGCTTCGTATACTCTAACTTCAGCCATCCCTCATTATTCTCGGTGACGTTCATGCGGGTGATCTTATCGAAACTGGACCTGGAAATGGCCTCCTAAACCACGATCTGGGTCTCAGTGTTCACGACTGTATCTAACCAAATCAACCGGAGCGCGGAGGGGGGTAGTCCTCGGTTGGACGCATCTCGTCGATGAGACTGCCAGAGCAGCTCAGACATCGGAAGGCGCTTACTAGGCGGATTCTCGTCAAAGGACCGTACAAGCTCGCTTACAAACAACAAACCAGAATTGGCGTCGTTCTTCGTGCCACATACGCAGTCTACACCCTGCGGCGAATATATATAGCACGAGCTCAAGTGGTTCGGGTTGACATCATATGCTTGGAGACTGCAGGATTCAGCAGGGGAATCTGTGTAAACAGAAGTGGCGCCGTCTTCCTTGACACGGTATAGCTGACTCATAGCAGGAAAGACGCGGTCGGCGTCCTGATTGATTGATTGCAAGGTATTGAGTAATTCGTAGCCTTTCTCGCGGGCTGTATCATACTTCTCTCGGCGTACCATCTGGTCGTCGAGCTGAGGGCCCGAGCTGCTCGCCATTTTGATATAATCGGTTGGTAATGACAGGTCCAACAACAGGTGGAATTCACTTGGGGCAGGACATTTATAGAGAAGGCATTCGCACACGCTCGAAGCGTGGCGTAGTCCATACTGTTATCACATGGGTCACACACTGGAGACCCTTTAAGTACGATTTCATAATGGCCGCCACCTTCATCGCCAGTAATTCTTAGAAGCAGCCTCCTCGTGGCCAGGCTGGGAGGAAGAAGGCGGCAACAGAGCCTTGGAAATCATTCCATAGAGTGCCCGGGGTTCCCGCGATATGATTGGAGCATACCTACTTGCAAGCAGCGAAATGGCACACGGTATGAAGCGAAACACGGAATACCTGCCTACAGTACTCCAGGTATAACGTTGGAAATCGTAAGATAGTAGGCCGGCTGTATGGCGTACTGTCCATTGTCGATAGTAGCCTATTGGCAGTAACAGATTGACAGACTACCTTAGGAAGCGGTATTCCGCAGACGCCCACTTGAATTAAAATTTTTTCTTCGGATTTCTTTACTCGGCACTAGGTTGAAGTTCATAGGACCGGTGTGGACGCGCGATAGTCGCAATTCCTTTCTCTTCACGATTGGCTAGAATATAGACATCATTATCAGCGGAATAGGTGCAACTTAGGCGCTGTGCTGTAATATCTGACATAGTCAGGTGTTGTGTAAATGCTGCTCTTGATGTTGTCTAGGCAATACTAGTACCAACTAGTGATACAGTACTGTCAGCCAGTCCCTTTGAACTCTTGCCTTACTCTAAACAAGGACGTTTCGGACTGAGGCTTTGTTTGCAAAAGGGGAAACAGTATTGGTTAAGTCAGCGTTTGCCGAAAAAGGTTGCTTCGCTCACGAGCCCACGGACGTTGTACGGACGCCGTCGAATCATAAGTGGTAAGGCGACAGTTGTCGCCATAGAAGTTCTCACACAGGAGTCGCATCATGGGCTCGTGCACTTCAAGTAGATCAGGTGAGCGCGTCGAGCCTGGATCAGCTACTGCAAGGCAGCACACAGATAGGATGGATTTCACACAATGTTGGCCTGTTCCGTCAGCGAAATCGTACAACGTCGACTTAGTATCAATACATAATCCATGATCTCACTCGGAGATGAACCGTGTATTTCGAACACACGATGGGATCATCGTCGTGATTGGGAATCTAGGATTGTACCTACCGAATACTGGAGATTGAAGCTCCAGGCCAAAAGTCATTGCATGATCTGCGAAATCGCGGATCAATTATGGCCCACTTAAAATATACCTACTGCTACGTACCTAGGTATGTACTTACCTACCTAGGTACCTACCCAAGGTACTTAGGTGAATGGGTACGGACCGTACCTAAGTGTACCTAGTATGAATGGGGTCATTCTCCGCTTTAAATTTCAGCTCATTGGGGCGGCTCATGCCTGATCCCTCTAAAGCTGAAAGTGGATGGGCTGCCAATTGGCTGTCAGCACTGTGACAGATCCGTACGGATCCGTCCACTATGGACATACACTAGGTAGCTACCAGGTAGATATGTCTGTACTTTTAGGTACGTCCATACGGACGTAGGTACCTAGCATGGCTTCCGCTCCAAAAGACTGGCTCTGGTGAGAAAAAGTGGACTACACGTGTACTAAGTATGTGCGGACGTACTGTAGGTAGGGAATTCTCGTATGAGCATAAATCTCTATACACATGCATCTAATCTGTACCCCTCCGGCGGCTACCTAGCTTACCACCCCGCAACCAACCTACGAAGTACCTAACCTAAGGTCGTATGTAAATATCCAGAGTTACCGGGAACCTTACCTAAGGTAGGTACTATGTACCTACTTATACGGACGTACCATGGGATGGTAAAGTTACATACAGTGGTTTAAAGTACCCTCGATCGTGCATATGGGATATAGCGCATATTTGGGACTTAGAGTATATAATTTTGAGTCCGTAATTAGTTTGTATGCGAAAACCCCTAGATATCGCATAATATCGATATTGCATAGGCTTTGAGTCCAAAAATATGCGGTATCCAGGAGATAAACTCTTCCCGATGACTGATGTACCTACCCCAACATTTACGTACTAGCGTACCGCCTTCAGATGCTGCATATTTTAGTGATAGCGCGTAAAATATTCTAGCCCAAAATACATGCGGTATCTAGGGTAACCACTGTATCCGAGCTCTGCAGAGGTGACGAAGTACGTCCGTACATTCTGTACAATATCAACCATTAACCCCTGTAGCGTGTGGAAATACACCTAGCGCGTTCGTCACCCGTGTTGCAACACCTCTTCTGGTCGCCATCAACTCGGACTTGAATCGTCTCCTGTACATCCACCCGCTGGCAGACACACGATTTGCCTATTGCCCTTGGTGTGACCGTAGTTAAACCGATCAAAAACCAACGCGTGGGTATATAGGTAAAACACGCTTCACGAGACGTCCTGCTTCTCGGCTCGCCATGGCGATCAATGAAGATGTTCCTGGCCTCGAGGCTGTTATCGGCTGTCAGAACCGGCCGCTGGAGGAATTGGATGATCCCAGTGCCAACAACGAACATGATGCGTGCCCCACGACAATCAAGTACATTGAGTGTATCGAAGGTGCCGAGTTCGATATTACTGTCAAAGTTCACCACGACTACTCATGGGGTTACCGTAATCACATTCTCGTAGCTAGGATCTATGTGGATGGGGAGTAGTATGTGTTTTAAGCCTCTCTTCCCATCCTTACCTGTAGCCTATCAATTATAGTTAACTCATCAACCCATGTAGCATCCGCGGACACATTATTCAAAGCACGGACTACGACAAAACGCAGCAATGTCTTGGCCCGGAGACTTACTCCTTAACCGAGGGTACATGGTATCGTCGAAACCTCAAGTTTGCTGCTGTCAAGATGGGTACGCCACGCTGCTTCAAACGTATAGCGTCTATTTACTGACTAGTTTGGTAGTCGATGATGCACCGAAGGAACGCGTCGAGAAGGATCTTAAAATTGCCAAAGGATTGGGCACCATCGAGGTCAGATTCAGTCGAGCTGTGTCAATCGGCCCAACAACTTCGAATGGTATTTCTGATACTGGGAAGAGGGATCTGGAGCTAGCTGAAAAGTCTCTCAAGGGCAAGGCCATCTCGCACGGAACTTTGTATGGCCAATTCTTCCTCTCCTTTTATTTGAGAAATAATCGGACTGACTGACAGCACGCCAGATACGGTTCTCGCGAAGCCGTGCGCACTCCTCATTTTATCCAGACGCTTCCCCTCCCAGAGGACAATGGCTCTATCCTTAAGCTCATATTTCTGTACCGATCCAGAGGTAAGTCTTAATTCCTCGTGAAGACACTAGGGGACCTCCGATTACTGACTGGTCTCATAGAGGACCTTAAACGGGAGCTCATTATCCCTCGCAGTCCCTCTCGATCGCCCACTTTAGCAAACCTGTCGCAAGCCGAGAGGGATCGCCTGGCCAGAGAACGGTTGGGCCAACTTCGCGTGAGCATCACCTCATTCCTAACAAAACGGGATATTGGCTGACGAAATCTCCACTTGCAGGATGCAAAGATCAAACCAGAGGGCAATGTCGTGATCAAACGTGAATTCGGCGCCGTCGTGGACCTGACAGCGAATCCCGAGCCGACACGCCCCACCAAAAAATCACGTCTCGAGAGCGGACGGGAAGTGGACGTCATCGATCTCACCGACGACTGAGCCTGTAATATAAAAAGAAAGAAAATACATTGCATCATATGTACCGGCTGGCCGGCTGGCGTATAGGAGTTCTTGCGGAGTTCGGCACACTGTTCTATACCACTTTGTCTACGAGGGAAGAGGTCGGCTGGGCCTGAAATGTTATGGATAGATAGATTGATACCTGCCTGGGCTTTACTTACTAGTGTACGGCTTCGGTCGATCTAACTTTTAGATGGCTATTTTTGTTGGGGTTTTTTTCTTTCCTTGCTGGTTCTGGTTGCTTTGTCACTGAGTAAATAGACAGACAGACAGACAGACAGGCAGGCAGGCAGAAGGGGGCTCTTTCATATAGTGCTGGATATAGCTTCGCCCTCGAGGGTTCATGTATGAGCGGAAGCCCGACCATAATACATCGCATTGAGAAATGGATGGACGGAAGCGGGGGAAAGAAAAGAACCTATGCCGATTAAAAAGCCCATCGTTATGGAGAAGTGAAGTAAAGCATACGTACGTACGTACATTACATACATACATACATGTATGTATGAATATCCATATCCATATCCATAGCCGTACCCCCAATACCATACGCACCAACGCCATGCCAGGACTGCGTCCGCCGACCCAAACAATAAAACGAATGAGATGAATGAAATGAAATGCGGAACACCTCCGGCCCTCCTTCCCGAAATCGAAATCGAAATCGAACCAAGCGGTATTGAAAAGGGGGGTATGGGATTCATTTTTATTTTAGTTGATTGGCTGATTGGTTGATGAAATGAAAACAAGGCATGGGACCCGGCCCGGGAATCTAGTCTTGCCTGAAGAGAAGAAGGGAATACGCGTGGCATTTAGATGGAGAAGGGTGGAGAGGGGGAGGTGAGGTTGGATGGCGGGGGGAGCAATGTTCGATAGAATTCTTTTGAGTTTCGTCTCTTCCTTGAGATGTGTTTGTGTTGGTTGTGTCATGCGCTGTATCACCAGTTTGTAAAGCGCATGGTCCGTATCCTCTCTCTACCTAAGAGCTGCCGCCGCTCCTAGCCGCCGTCATGGTCGTTGTGGTGGTCGTGATGGTGGTGGAGGTCGTGCCGCCGGCGGGCGCGCTCACGTTACGATCCGTCACGCCGGTGATCATCTGTTTCCGCGGGGTCATGGCGCCTTGCATGGCGCTTCTAGCGCGACCTCGCCGTTCCCTTATCTGGGCTAGGGCCTCCTCGCGGGTCATGGTTGGGATGAGGGCCGGGTTGTTCACGTCGAAGGAGGGGGTGCGGCTTCGAGGTTGAAGCTCCAGCTGGTGCTGGTCATGTTGGGGGCGGTAGCGCGGGTTGGCGTTCTCATCTTGGATGGGGACTGTCGTTGTGGTCGTGACGGTGTAAAAGGCTGCAGAGGTGTGAGGTCGGGAGTCGGGTAGTTGTTGCACGTCGTCTTCTTCCGTTGCTGGTGACTTGTTTTCGTTTTCGTTGTCTGTGGCACAATGGGAGTCGTCGCCGGTTCTAGTTGGGATATCGAAACCCAATTGTGCGTCGCTTGCGCGGGGAGCGTTGAGGAGTGAGAGTAGGGACGTTCGTTCTGCGACCATCATAGCGAAGGTCGGAGGCTCGGTGGATGGGGTTCGGGCGTAACGGCCGGGCTCGACTTGTTCATGTGGGGGCGAAGGTGGCCGTGTCTTAGCCTCGTTGTCTTGCTCCATTGCCTCTAATTCCTGCTGGGAGACGGTACGGAAAATGCCTTCTGAGGGGACGAATATCGTTCCGCGGCGGGGCTCCCTCAGCGCCGATCGTTCAGTCGATTCGTGACTGGATTGGGGTTCTGGCTTGATTGTCTTTGTCTTTATCTTAGGGGGTGAAGAGGCCCGTAGTTCGACGTCCTTACCTAGGATTAAGAGATCTGATGGATCGACGATTTCAATGGGGCCAGCCCGGCCCTTGCGCGGTGTGCCGATTGTGCTTCGGCGCAAATGCGACTTGCGGCGGGAGCTGAATAGCTCGAACTCCGCCTGAACGAATTCGAGATGGTCTTGTGTTCGGTCCGCTCTCTGTTTCTCCCATTGCCAGAGTCGTCTCAGTTCTTCCATCTCGGCTTCGGTTGCGGCTGAGGATAATATCTCGAAGGACGACAATGACTGCCGGCTGTTCACGTTCCTCTTAGGCGACGCGAACTCGCTCTTCGGGTCCTCTGGGGGTAGAGGTAGACGTCCCTCGGCCGCTATTCTGGCGACCTCTTCACTCTTAGCAGCGGCCTTGAAAGCATTGCGCTCCTCTTCTAAAAACTGGATACGTTCCTTGGCCTTCCCCAACTCCTCCTGTAAAGCTACCAGTTGATAGCGGCCAGTAAATGCCTCCTGCTCTCGCGCCTTGCTCAGCTCCTTCTCGCGTCCAAGGCATTCCTCTGCCGACTTCAGACCAGCTCGGTCTGATTTGAGCTCCTCCTGTAGTTTGAGGATGGTTGACTGCGACTTGAAAGTCTCCTTGCGCGCTCGCCGAATTTCCTTCTCCCATACAGCCTGGGTGTGCGAATGTGTTTCTTTGGCTCGTCCATAGCTCTCCTGAATCATGGCACAATGCGGGTTAGTATTGCTTAAGGGTTAGAAATGACTCAAAATGGCGCAGGCTAACATACCATGACTGTCTCCAATCTTTCGCCAACTCTGCGCTCCCGTTCGCGGCCTTCCTCAATCTGTTTGCGAAGAACTCGAGCTTCTTCTCGGTATCGGCGCATGTCGGACTCTGCCTCCTCTCTCCCGACCATGGCGCGCCTGAGCGCAGCATCGGCTGTCATTCTCTCGAGCTGCTTGGACATAGACACGCCGCCCGGAGACAGATGTGACAGGTTGTTGAACTGGCGGATCTTATCGTGAACATCGCTATCGCGCTGGGCGTTGTTGAGCGCGGCGGTGAGGGAGGTGAGTTGATGATTGACTCGGTCAGGCGATGCGGGCTGAAGAGCCATGGCACCTGTGCCCGGGGATTCGATTGGGCTCCCCGCGTCTCCCATTTCGATATTGGGGTAAATTGAAGTGAAGAGAATTCAGTTGGTGGTATGCAAGCGAAATGTAAAAGGCAACGTCGATTTCCCGAATCCAAACAAATGATCTGATGAATATAGGTATGCCGAGAGCACGAAATACACAAGCGTGGAGTGTGAAAACTGACTCGCAGTGATGTTTGGAATGTACGATGTAGGAAGTAAGTTGTGGTGCTATTAAATTGGTAATACCGTGATAAGCCGGGTAAATTAAAATGAGACGGCTTAGTCAGTTTGTATGTTTACCTTTGGGCGGGCAGGCGTGGATACGTCGTTACCAGGCCAACATGTGGGGAAAAGAACTGGCGGGCAGTCTGACGTGGCCGTTGACAGTTGGCTGATCACATTGCCTCCCTGTATAAGAATTTTCTTCAGAAAGACTTGCATAATGTGGTGTGATTTGTATGTTTGCTAGTACAGTTAACCTCGAAGTATCGTAGACCACAAACTTTCTATGAGTGTTTGGGAACGCATCTTTGCTACCTACGCCTTTTTAAAGAACCTGTGAATTCCATGACTAAGACATCCTAGAACTAACTGAACCGTTGTAATCTCGATGTCTCACCAAGGAAGGTCGTGGAATGCATTTCAATTGATGCGAATAGATACTAGGTAGGTTAAAATAGTTGACTTAGACACGAAAGAGACTGGGGTAAGTGGTGCAAGTCTCAAAAACGATGTCTGCACTACCATTATACCGTTAGCTCACGTTCCATGAGGATTGATCCTACAGCTTTGGAGCCCTAATCACAACGGTGAAATGGAGACTAAAATTCTCCTTTTACGATGTAACATTCACGGCCGTCTGGTTGGTGTGGTACCTAGGTCATTATCAATTGGAT
The DNA here is from genome assembly GCA_022984845.1 of Xylaria nigripes. Lineage (NCBI taxonomy): Eukaryota > Fungi > Ascomycota > Sordariomycetes > Xylariales > Xylariaceae > Xylaria > Xylaria nigripes. The sequence goes on along the minus strand of JAJJKC010000003.1, from coordinate 1,236,998 downwards.
ATGGTTAGCGACTCTGCCCGCCCTTTTCTGGATTCAACCAAGTAGATATATACATTAACCGCATGCTCCCCAGTAGCATTAACTTGAGCCTGGAACCCCTAAAAAACCCCAACCAACGCCAATACTGGATATGAACTCTAGACGGAGCCTGAAACGCGTCCTCGGGTTCATGGCAGAAAAGTAAAAGTGTACAGTCTGGCCTCCGGTTTCCGACGACGTAGCAGACATACTCCGAGGGGCACACTACCGAACCATACGGGTGAGCCTTCCAGCTCGTCATCAACGATTAGCCATAAGGATATCAAAATAAGGAAGATCCAAAGTGTAGTGGAAACCCTCTCCCGCTCTCAGCGTGAGCGTGCGATTCAATGGTTGGCCTGGTGAGACATATTATTGCGGGCTTCCTTTGCCTGAACTTTGCCGGCTCGCAGGACATCGCTGACCCAGTTGAGGGTCTCGGACGTGACGACGAGACCTGTTGAGATCAAGGCCTTGCCCGATGTCACGAGTCCGTCTCCGCCGGCCTTCTTATATTCCGAGTTGTATACGTCGAGGACGTGACTCTTGGTCTCCAGACCCTTGCGGACAGGAAAGTAGACGAGGGCCTTGCCGTCAGACACCAGTTCGTCGGTGGGCTTCATCAGAGCGGGGATGCGCTGGTCAATACGTGACAGCGCATCGTCGCCCACGGCATCGGCCTTCTTGAGGTAGGGCGAGACGTACTGATACGGCCTGTCGAGGTAGGGCAAGAAGGGCTTGGCGAAAGTCTGGTAGGCAGAATCACCAAGCTCTATGGACTTCTGGCCATAGGGATTCTTCTTGAAGTAGGTGATGCCATCATTGACGACTGGGTAGCCGACAATGTGCTGTGATGGTTTTGTTAGCTCGTTGTGCATGAATGGTTACAGCTTTCCGTGCAGAATGGATAGGCTTACTGATAGTGTCGCGGACGAGGGGGAGACGTCGCCGTTAACTTGAGCCATGGCGGAATGAGAGTGGTAGGACTCGACGCAAACCAAATGATACTAATGAATGCGACTGCAGCGTTAGATATTGCTGAAGACAAGAGACCGGGAAGCTCGGAATATAAATTCACAAGGCCAAGAGAAAGACGGCAGAGCGAGCTGATGCAGTCAGGATGATGAACCTGACGCTAGGAGTTGCGGCTAGGATGCAGTAGCTGGAACTCAGAACCGCGTGGGAGACCACAATGGGGTGTTATGATGAATAGTGCAGCCGGCCAGCGGAGGAACAGCAGAAGAAATACGCAAGAATGCAGGGCGAATGGAGGATATTGACTAATAGAGCACTCACCTCAAGGGAAGGTATGTAATGTCTTACGTACCTGGAGGGGAAGGGACTCAATAGGTAGATGGAATAGTCTTGACTAAGGACTTTCTACAATAAAAGGAACAGGGCCTCATCAGTGAATGATGATGAAAGGTCCTCGCATCGATCCAGGGCCTAAGTCACATAGATATATCTGCCTGGGAAAAATCCAGGCCGGGCGGATTTCCTTGTGAAGAACGGAGGTGCATATGCAATTGGTACGACACATGAAGTCATTGGCCGATGTCTCTAGATAGCCGATCCTACGGTTCCAGCACACGTACGTAATTTACGTGGGGACCTGCTATTTACCGGTAGGGACATCCGTACTGTACGGTACCTATCCGTAACCGTAACCCTATGGCGTAGCTAAGTAGCTACCTGAGGTACTACTAAGGTACCTACGGACGTAGGCAGTACCTACATGTAGCTACCTATCTGGCAGGCAGTCCGTATTGTAGGTAGCTGCCCTGCCCTGCTCGGTGCTAAGGATACGGTTAGGTACCTGGTGGGTACATTTGTGGATTCGAAGTGGAGCTCCCCTCTTCAGACATGTGAAAGTCCATCTACCTAGTGTACACTACCTAGGTAGGTAGGTACCTACTTCTAGTACGCAGTACTTCGTAGTCCGTAGGTACACTGCCTATCCGTACAGATAAGATGGTAGGTTATGTAAGCAGGATGATATAGGCAGGCAGTTGTTCCGGGTAGTAGCTACCTGGTAAACAGTCAGGGAATCCCAAACTTCCGACATTACATCAGATTCCTATCATCCGATTCTCATTCTGGCCAAAATTATGGTAGGTACTAAGCGTCGTGGAGAGCACCTAGTGTAGTGTAGGTAGACGTGCGACGTGGAAGTTCATAGGTATTGTAGGTAGACTGAGGCATGGCATAGTTATCAATCGTTGCATGGGCATGCAATGGTCTAGATTCATCTAGAGAGGGTTATTCTCAATTCCCTTTGTTCCATGGCTATGGAATACCCATAAGCCTGTATTTACACAATACTAACTTGACTGCTCCATATTGGTGGCTCCCGCAGTTCGGGACGTTGATAGGTAGTTACGTGTACAATACCTACACTAATCACGGGATACCTGTTTCGTACAGACGTACGTACAGATCGTATGTACAGATAACTACACAAAGGTATTAGAGTAGAGTACCTAGGTAGCTCAAGATGTGAAGTATCTACCTACCTCACGCTATCTACGGCATCCCTTACCTACACTAGGTCATTATTACTACCTATACTATACTTGCCTAGAGCAGCTGTCGAGGGCGATAGCAGCCTGGTGTTGTTTGTAAACGACATCCTACACTACAAATCTACCTAGACTTGGAGAAGAGAAAAGAACAAGACGGCAGTAGTGTTGCGTCGCAGAGATATGGATTTGTTAGTAGTCGATTGTGTGAACATGTGAGGGCAACAGGTGAGGGTGATACGATGCGCTCATCAGTCAGTCGTCGTACAACTCAACTCAACTGAAGTCATAAACTAGGTATTCCCCTGCCAATCAGCATCTTGGATCGGAAGTCAAACTGGAAATCAACGGCAACCAGCGTCCCCACTGCCTGAGCCACGGATGGGGCGCTGGAAATTGGCTCCCGGGTAAAACTTCCCTCCCAATACTACCATCTCGATATAGGTATCCTATAACGTATGCGTCCGAGCACATCATACATCGCATAGGTACACTAATTAGATGGAACCTAGCCATAGACTAATTATCTCCCTATGAGATGTTCTGGTACTGTTACATACATACCTGTTTCGTACATGGGTTGAAAGGTCCTTTTGATAGGTAGTGTAGGTAGATATACTACACTTCGTTCGCCCACATGTCCGTACAACTACGAAGTAGGTATAGCCACAGCCTAACTACCTTGGCATGTACGTACCCTACGGTAAGGGTTGCGACACAACCTCCCTGGCATTTAACAATTTTGATTTTCACAGGGGGCTCTCTTGGCGTTTGCCTGGGTTCGGTAGGAGCCTTGGGAGGCATGTTCCGTGTGAAAATTTTAAACATCGACATGGGAGCAATGTTAGGTACTGATCCTAGTGCACACCACACATAGTTATCCGCTCGGTTGACTCAAGTAGTTTACCGGTAACCTATACTGTAATTACGCGGCACAGTCTGCTTGCATGGTACTCACGTTTACATATTACCAGGTAGGTAGGTACCTTAGGTATGCGGAAAGCCCCAGTGATCCAATCTTAATCCGTACATGGATCACAGTAGGTACTAGTACTCCGTAGCGCGCGGAATGCATGGCCATACATAGTTAGTAGGCGATAAGGTAGGTACTTTCACATGTCAGCGTGGTAGATTAGGTACCTAGGTGCCGAATCATCACGAGCTGGAAGAGAATAAAGCATGAGTCTTAAAAGTGGCAAGATCGTGTTGGTGGATATACCTACCTACCTACTGTACGGATCGTACGTGAGAGTTGGTAAGCCGTAAGGACCAAACCGCCCTGCATTGAGGCTCACCGTTCCGCGGGCGCGGCTCTGATCCGGCTGTCAAATCGGCCCGTTGACAGCACCGGATGAAAGGGTGAGATAAAGTGTCAAATTTCTCTCGTTAGCTACCCGCTGAGAAGTTTTTTTCCCTGCAACCCACATCGTATGCTCATCTGACACGGCCTTCCTTCGTGTGGTGGCTGTTGTCGCATGTCCAGGCGTGGCGGGTAGGTAATAAAAAAGGAGTCACCGAAAAAACCGAGGTTCATACGAGACGGATCATCCAGATTTATCAAGGTCAGTTATGGTGCCAGCAGACTAACACCTCACCCCTTGAAGTTGTACTTTTTCCTCGCCTTGCCTTCAATAAATGAGGGCCAGATATAGTACAGATGGTGAGCGATGGCGTAAGGAATCGCAGGAATCACCACGTTGCCCCGCAGGCCCTGATCCACCGCGTCAACGCATCTGCCGGCAACATAATCTAGCTTGAGGCCCTTCTTGTTAACCTCATCCATCGTCTGTCTCGGGTCCACGTCTACGGCCGAGGACCGGAAGTTTCCCTCGATGGTAGCGGGCAGTGCGCATGTAAACGCGACGTCAGGATGCTCGATGGCAAGAGACTGGAAGAAGAGTAGGGATGCTGCCTTCGTCGCCGCGTAGAGGGCCCGCGTCGGCGCTGGCACTATAGCCGCGACAGAGGAGACCAGTAACATGGCGGGTGACTCCGAGGTGCGCTTCATCATGGGAAGAAATGTTATGGCGGCGACAAGCGGTCCAAAAAAGTTGCTCTGTGTCGCCCGGCCCGCAATGCGGGCAGCGTGCTGAACGCCAGCTACGTCGGGATCGTCGTGACTGGATTCAATTCCGGTCAGTGCCATCACGGGTTGCACCGCAGAGACACCGGCGCAGACGTGCAGCGTGTCCAGGCCGTCCCATCGTCGCAACAACTCAGCTCGCAACCGTGCCATATCTGCCGGCTCAGTGAAATCCGCAACAAATGGTACGTATTGATTGCCGCATTCCTTTGCCAACTGGATTAGTGGCTCGCTCCTTCGTGCGACGGCGCAGACTCGAGCGCCACGTGCGGCATATTGTTTCGTGAGGGTGCGGCCTAGACCACTAGATGCTCCAAGGATGAGAACACGTTCTCCATCGGGACGGATTCGTTGAAATCTATGTCTCTGCGCTTTGAGTATGCGCCGTAAAAAGAAGATAGCGGCAAGTGCAGCGACTGCGCCTATAACTTGCCTAGAACCAGGCATTCAGGTTGATAGCAAGATGGACATAGGTAGACCGAGCAAATCTTCCTAGTTAGATAAACAATAAACGATCTTGGGAGTCTTTTTATTTTATTTTTAGGAAACTGATTAGCGGTGGTAATGATACAACACTGAAGATCAATGAATCGTAGGCAAACCTGAAAATCAATTCGGTAACAAAGTGCACGAAGGAGGCATGTTTGTCATGCGATGCATGTAAGCGAACATGTGACTTGCAGTAAGCAGGTATTATATAATGTTTACAAGCATAACCCCGGTTATGTTCTCTTCTTGCTAGATATGTACCTATCACAACCTCGAATGTCGAGCTGAAACAACGAAATACGATCATCTGACAACGACGGAGGCAAACTTTTCAAATTTGATCAAAGATCAAGGACAACGCTCTTGATATCTATATGCTTCCCTTTTCCTCCCGTTCACAAGTGACCGACCAACCGGCCTTGACCCGTGTACGAATTCAAACTACCTACATTTTGGCGCCTAACACGACAGCGCCTATCTATCCTCCCAAGTGCCTAATCCAGGGTATCTTCTGCAAACCTCGTTCGCCGTCAAGAACCGGCAAACCAAACCAAATCTAATCTAAGTCTCTAATAATTAGAATTACGTTCTTATCATACTGACGTGCAGTGTTTTTGCTCGTCAATTTTCTGTATCCATAACTCCCTTCCCACTGACGAAGAAAAAGCCCCCTGAGCGCCTTCGAACAGAAATATTTATATTTTTTAAGAAAAAAAAAAAAGGATGCAAATCGTAAAACGGGTCTCATAGCGTCCAAAGCCCACTGCGACGTTTCCCAAAAGGATACACAACAAGGGCGCTCAGGAACAGACCGAGCGTGATGCCGATGGCGATGTGGATCATCGACCCAGCGACATTAAACACAACATTAGCGGCATTCCCCGCGTTGCTATCAAAATGTACCTGTTGCAGTATGCATTAGTGAAAGATGTGCATGAAAGCGACGATCATGCTTTACTTACGGCAGATGTCCCCATTATTGTGTGGTTGTGGTGATTGATCTGATTGGCAGCGCTGAGGCCGCTTAGCAGACTTCCTGTTGCGGCGAGACCGCTGGGAACCTGTACGAAAATTGCTGGCAGTAATGCCGCTGCCGCAACTCCATGCCTAAGTCGCGAATACAGATTTGCACACACGCCGACTGTGAAAGCGCCGAGTGTGTTCGCGATTTGGGGCGCGGCGCTGAATTTCGGCGTGCTGAAGAAGTTGACGATATAACCGACAAAAGAGATCATCAACATGACCGGGATTTGCTTCCATTTAGCCTGATTGACGATTGCCAGGCAAAGGGTGAACAAAGGAACGAAAATAAATGCGATATGAGGTTCTATGGAATTGGCGCAGCCCGTCGCAGATGTCGCATTCGGATCAAAGAGCCCGTACAGAACGGTCCCAACCGTGATGCCGAAGCCGAGGAACAATGAATAAATGATGGCATAGACTAGTCGAATTGAGCCCGGTACTAAGGCTCGCGACTGTAACTCGAGCGCTGCACTCACTTGGGAGGAGTTAGTCAAGGGACGATGTGATTGAATGAAGAACGAAAACACTTACAGACAATCCAGCCGGGAAGAATCAAGGCGATTGAGCTCTGTGCCATCGCAGAAAAGCAAAACAAGTTTCCATTGTTGATACTTCCGAATGCTCTCGCAAGAAAACTGGTCAAAATAGTGGCGCTGATCTCGAACAGATTGTTGTATAGTGCCGACTTCGGAGCGACGATGATCTGCAATGCTCCAACCATCGAGCCGAGAAGAAAACAGAGAGGTAAATCAATCCACCTCCCTCCAAATGCGAAGGGCGCCACGGATGCACTCGCCAAGCCGAAGACGAGCACGCGAAGCCACGGATGAAATTTATCTTTCCGGGTCATGATTGCGGAAATCCGGTCTATAGCCTCGTCGGCACTATAAAGGTCGTGAAGCACAGACTTGTATATTTCATGTATGTCTTTGAGTTTCCCTAGGTCAATTCCTTGTTCCGACCTTACAATCTTCACCTCGGTCGTATGCGTCTTCCTGTCGTCGAACGATATGATCATGCAGCCAGGCAAATAGAGGAACTGTCCATCAATTTCAAGAACTCGTGCTGTCATCGTCAAATATTCTTCGAGGCGATGTGTCGGCGCCCCATACTTCATGAGAGCCTGACACATTTTAATGATATACTTTTGGCGGCTCAATGTTTCGGCAATATTGATCGTGATACGAATTTCATCTTCCATCCGAGGGCGGCCTAACCCCAAGAATCTAGAACTAGGGCTGCGTTTGAATTTCGGTCGCCTCGGTCTCCTCGATTGCGAATCTGGTGATCCGGGAATGCCACCATTCACATTTTCCAGGCGAGCGGACGCCTCTACAAGATTCGCAAGGGTATCGTTCGATCGTTCCTTATCGTACCATTTCTTGCGCGTCGGCGTAATTGTGCCGGAGGACCGTGGCGTCGCAAAACCACTGAAGTCTGATTTTTGACTGTGTGGATAGCTGGGAGGCGGGACTTCCTCGGATTGCTTGTGAAGCTTCAACAGATTATACAATATTCCGCCACGGAACTCACGAGGCGGAGGTACGTAAATCTCGACAGCGTTTTCACTCATTGGAGTAGTCCTGCCAGACAAGGTCCCTGCCATGATAGGGCCTGGTTGCGAATTTGCGCTGCGTTGAGTATGAGAACGTACGATATTGTAAGCTTCGGTCTTCGAGGCACGCCTAGTCCTATCTAGCTCCTCGTTCTGTCCGTCAATTTGAAAATTCGACATCTCAAGGTCGAGCGGCGGAATAAACGGAGAAGAAGACTTGGAGATACGACTTTGAGGGTGATACGGCGCTGGAGTATTGAAGTCGAGCGACGTTCTTCTTGAATTTGGCTCGGAATGAGACCCCAGAACCGTCGCAGCGACATGCTGAGCTCGTTCTTGGGCAGCTCGAGCGGATATCGCTTCTTCGGAAATGAAACCGAGTTTTTCTTCATCGTCTGGCAGACTGAACACTGACGTGGATGAATTCGCACGCACAAGTGACGGCCTAGGCTTCTTCGGCGGTGAAGTCAAATCATATGACTCCCTGGGGGCGTTCAGGCGTGGTGTAGGCGGAACTGGTCCAACATCGGCGGTACTGTTAAAGCGAACTCGACCCTTTTCTTTCTTGGTCACCGTAATAGGTTCAGGGACTGTGGTGGTCTCTTGACTCGGGGCACTCTGAATAATCCGAACATCCTCGACAGCTCCGCCCGGTGATGGGGCCTTCTCTTCCGGAGAGTTTGCCCGTTCGACGTCCATACTGAAAAGAAAAAAAAACGAAAAAAGCAAAATCGATGATATTCAGGAAAAAACAAACAATGAATATCCAGTTGAAGGGAAAAATAAGGACAATAATTTCCAGTCACAACTCGTGAGGATATGACCGAAAATTGGCAAACTTATTGGACCCCTGACTGCTAACCGTTTGGGAAGTCCAGACGGGCTAGTGACGGTATGCCTACGAAAGGCAAGGAGAACTGGGTCGTTCCTCCGCGCGTAAGGGGAACGCACGGGCGGGATAGGGAGTAGGGAGTATGCAATAGACACAAAAAGTATAGTTGGAATGACGCAAAAGATAACGTATAGGCTTTGTCTCGGCGGCCGTGGAACACGTACGTCAGTTACGGTTAACAAAGTCTCAGAACTTGGCTGAGTGCAGAAATGGATATCGACAGGATTTGAACCGAAGGTATTTACAATTTGCCCACTGTGTTCGAGGTATGCAAGAATGGGAGAATAATAAGATGAGATGGGCAAGTAGGTAATAACAACAATTTTCTTCATCCTGGGTCTGCGACTACTCACTTAGATATCTAGGGTAGTTGTACACTACTTGCATAGATGGCTTGGAGTCACTCATCCGGCCGAGCTCGCCGATTGAGCTTTCTTAATCATCTTGGCGACACTGTGATGATAATGGATGCTTGTGTGGGCCATCAACATCCAGCTTCATGGATACGAACCTGCCCTACCCGCCTAATAGACTCCACGTCTCAATCGTAGTGGAGTGTACTTATTGTGAAGGGTCAGTACATTGCAGCTACAGCAGGAGGTAGTGGTAATGGTAGGTAACCATGACACCCAGCTTGGCTCAAGTCGTATTTTGTTATATAAGTATGGGATTTGGCGTCTCCACCAGACCGAAAATAAAACCCAAATGAATGGGCCACGCGGTCTTCTATCTACACAACCTGGTCGACATATCAAAGCTGGGAGAAAGAGTGGATTAATGAGCGGCGAAGATCGTTATACCTACGCCTATTTGGGAAATATATACATGCGCAACTAGTATGTAGGTAGGCGAGCGCAGAGATAACGGGATGTCCCTGGCAGGACTCAGAATGGTGATGTAGGTAGTGCAGTAGTTTCATCGTAAGGGCTCACTGGCTTCCTCTCTACTACCTACCTATCTCATACACATGCGCATACTCCGAGTGGTGACTGGATGGACGCGATTAGACGGGACTACACTAGCTACCGGTATCCCTCCCCTAGCCTCAGGTAGGGTGTAAGAGGATGCATGCCGGTAGACTACGCTAGATACATAGGGAGCTAAGCAAGTGGCAATCTGACGGACTGAGTCCGAGTGATAGATGGTGTAGAGTCCAGTAGGCCGCGAAGATCGTAGTGCAAACCTTGTGTCATCGCAGAGCCGCGGGGGTGGTGGCGTTCTGGAACCAGATTCTGGCTTAAGTACTTTGCCTTAGCTCGAGCCGTCGGGGGAGGTTGGTTGTACGGCATATCATGTAGGTACGGATCCCGTACATGGCGAACGGAATTGTAAACTCCCATGTAACCTACCTAATCGAGCTTGTCGGCGCCTGCATAGCAGGGGGGGAGCTTTCTCGGTGCTACTTACTCCGTGTAGCCTATCGCGAAATTTTTTTTTCAATGGTTCTTTGGTGTTGTTTCGTTTTTGAAATTTTTCCCGGACTGGACTTTAAACTATATGATAACTAAACCTGGTGTTGTTCCTTGGTGTTTCTATATAGGTATGCGTGGAATTTCGGTTGCTTACCTATCATCGGTCGCCACGTGATGGTTCCTCCTCGGTACCTTGCTTTACGGATTGATACCGTTCATAGTATCGGTATTCATCTTGAGCGAACCAGGAGGTTTTATGTTTTTTTTTCTTCTTCTTCTCTGTATTTTATTTTGTGCTCTTGATAGTACAGTAGGTAATATAGGTAGCTAGATAGAAAAGGGCTAAAAAGGGGCTCTGGGACTCCCTACGGGTTTACGTACGCAGTATTCATAGGATACCTATATTGTATGAACTTATAACAAAATTGGTATATGAGTTTATGAGTTAGTGACCAAATAAAACGATAGCACAATCAACTGGCACTCTGGTCCAAATGTAGATCTATCCGGTAGCGTACCTAATCTATCAGATAGTCGGGTCTATCGCAGAATCCTTGACAATGATTGCGTGGTCTGCCAACCTGTACCTCAAGCTTAACGAACCTTTGACAGGCAATTGGTTATGCCTGTCTGCACTGTAGTCAATACCGGCAGTGCGTACATTGCGAGCACCGGTACCCATCTACCTACCTATCTATCTATCTCGCTGCCAACCGCTCTTACTTAGGTAGGTAGTAGTAGATAGGCAGAAGCCATGTGCATACGGACCCGTATTTGTAATGTGCATATGTGCCGCAGATCCATCGCGTTGTTACCTACCTAGTGGGTGAGTCAAGCTCAACGTTAGCATTGCATTTCAGATATGAATCCTGTAACTACGGATCCGTAACATACCTGCCTATCAAGAAACAATATATACACTCTCCGTCGGGGTCAGTTTGGGTACGTCGTCAGGCACTAATAGCTTAGGCAAACAAACCTGCAAAGACACGCGATACATGACCTCACTACTACCTGCTGAGAAGCTTCAAGATAGGTAGGTAGGTAGGCCATTACGGTTGTCATTGGAGTTAACCCCTGCTTGGACTGCTGCACTACCTACGCAATGATCCGCTTTGTACGGATCCGTACCTTACTACCTACTACCTAAGTAAACCGACCTTGTTGGAGGAGCAGAACATGTTCACAAAATGGAATTCTTAGCATGTACCGATCCGTACTTCGTACTTAACTCCGGAACTCCATAGTTAGGAAGTATGAAGTACGTCCGTACAGATCCATAGGTAGGAGTACCTAGGTAAGTACTGGTATAACCACAGGTTGTATTGCCAGGCAAATTTTGCGCTTATCCTGGACGGATAGTACGGAACGACAATACCTAATCTGCCAGTACCTATATGCGGTACAGCTTTACTTAGGACTCGGAAAAAAAAAATTGAAAAAGCTTCTAGCTAGATTATTTTAAGGTAGGCGGGTACCTAGTACGATCCCGTAATTGTAATGTATTTACAGTAACAACCGGTCGGTATCTAGTGTGAATCTATCAGTATTAGCATCTTCTGGGGCCCTGGTCGTCGACATGATTATGTGGAGTGTAAAAGGTCTAGGCACAACTGCTGCGCCGACACTACTGTAAATAGCTAGCTTGTGCGTTAACAACGTAGGTACTCAGAGAAAAAAGGATTCAACTCCTCCGTTTTTCATCATGACTGGCGTTTCGTAATACTACTGAAAAGATGTCATACGGATTCGTAAGCTGAGCCGTAAATATCCAAGTATCAAACCGCTAAGCGGTGATGGCGGCTAGCTAACGAGTCGAACCAGATATTTTCAGTTGAGGTCAGCTAGTCCGGAATTAGTATGCCGAACAAACAAATCTTCCTTCCCGTTGAAAACTTTTTCTCTCTCTCTCTCTGTCTCCCTCTCCGATATTCGTCCTCGCCAACCAGCTTCTTGATTCTTACCTGTGACATCGTGAAACCTAGACATCTGAGCATGCCAGCCTGTCAGTATCGTCTGCATGCGCGACGAGAACGCTCCGAGTTCGCTTCCCGGAGTCACCGCGAAACACAATTGCGCCTCCATAGCGTGAGTATGAAAAGAAAGCCCGAAGCTAAACCGAGATCAAAGGTTCAATGCAAAGCGCCCTCATTATTGATGATCTTACAGTACGCAGGGTACGATACCACCTGTCATCACCGGCATGCTCCGTCTCTCGGACAGTAGTCGGTTTGTAGCCAGCCTCAATATACATAGATATCTTTGTACCGAATGCCTTATCTCGCCTTTTCAAGCGCAATTACCAGCGATCTCATCGATCTATTCCCTCGTAGCTACACATGACATGAGCAAATTCCTTGAGCGATGCGAGACGGTGTGTCGTGCGGCGGCATGAAACAGGCGGTGAACCCGCGAGGGGAGATAAGGACCGTGAGAATAGCTTCGATGGTAACGTTGAGCCCATGCGATGATGCTGCACTAATCAAAGAGTAGGGAGGTCGGAAGAGGAAAGGACTGGTTGAACGACGTCCCGAAAAGCTTCTTGCTCAGCTTGTAATATATCAAGCACTGCCGTGAGACTTCGGAATCCCTAGGAGCTTACGGATCCGTAGTTCCCGTGCCAAATCCCGACCCACGAGTTCGGGTGTTAACAGCCGAGGAATCCTTCAGGAGTAGGTAGTAAAAGTCTGCGATGGTCTTATTGACCAATCAAGCCCATCTTCGGCACTTGACTTTACATATTGATAGCCTCGTGGCTGCTCACCTCATTCTCAACTTCGGGCGCGAGTCATCCAATAATTACCCAGATACTGTTTTGTCTTCACTCATGGCTCTTATATATAATATAGTACGTATTACGTAGGATCACCGTATTCGACTCTCATTCTTCCAATGACAGCGTCGCATGATCGTCTTCTCTCATGATCATGCGAATACAGTACCAAGAGATAGAACACATCATTTTGTCTTGTTTTATGGCATTCTCGGAGTCAAATATTCTAGGTTGAACAGCAGGATGTGGCACCACATGTCTGTACTATCTACATATATCATGATGTAAACTAGGGTCCCTAGCAATAAAGTCCCGCAGCAATGCCGGTTCCTGTGATGCTATACTTGCTTGGCACGCTAATGTGAATATTAATGATGTGACTCCTTAATTAGGACTGTTCGGCTAACGAACCGACAGGGACCCTCAATATCGATGAAGCCATTCGGAGAAGCGAACCCGTGGGGAAGCACTCCCCGCACGAACCCCAGGTCAAACCACAGCACGATGCGGGGATCTCGGTGTAGATCAGCATGATTTGGGCTCCTGAGAGCCATCAAATGTCTAGTATGATACACCGAGTCATGCCGAATTGACCCGACGTTACCGTAAACACTGTTTTCTATCCACTCAAAGAGATAGTATTGAAAGGCTCACGTCCCCGCTGTTGTTCTCAATGGATGGGCTTTCTTTCGACCCCTTTTGCACGTACGAGGCCACCCTGGGTGCTCTAGTAGAGTACATCATGGCTGCTAGGACACTAGCTCTGTATTTGCTCCCAGCTTGGGCGCTCGGCCAGCGGCAAGTGAAATGTAAGCATCAACTTCCTCGCCACTGGCCTTGCTTGGCACCCCCAATTGAGTCGAGCGCGATTCAATTGACAACGCAATATTCACTAATTGGCCTCAGGGATCACCGTGGAGGACGGGACCGCGCCGTCTTTCTCCCTAGCTTCGTCTGATATTTCATACCAGTTCCACGTCGATCCCGACACGCTAGATCTGATCCACGATCACTGGGGCGGGTACGCCGCCGAAGTAGTCCCCCTAAACCTCGGCAACACGGGCGGTTGGTCGGGTCCTTACACGTACCGACTTCGCGAGTTCCCCGACTCAGGACGAGGCGATTTTCGCACCCCGGCCGTCCACATCCAACATGCCTCAGGCGACACGGTTTCGGCCTTTTCATACACAGGTTACGAGGTGAAGGCTGGCAAGCCTGATCTGCCAGGCCTTCCCGCCACATACGGCGGCACGGACGACGTCTCGACGCTCATAGTCTACATGCACGACAATTACTCCGACATCTCCGCGGACCTCTATTACTCCATCTTCCCACGACACAATGCGATCGCACGCAGCTTCCGGCTCACGAACAAGGGGAAAAGTGAAGCCACCGTGCTCCGAGCCAGCAGTTGGAGTATCGATGAGCCGAATGAAGATCTCGATCTGATTGATCTTTGGGGAGACTGGGCTAGCGAGTCCCACATCAACAGACGTCCAGTCGGACACGGAGAACAAGGGTAAGTTCAAGGCCTAAAAATTACCCTCTAGGCAGCTCGACTGACTCTGCGCTTTTCATAGCTTTCGGTCAACGGCCGGTTACTCTTCGCACTACCACAAGCCTTTCTTCGCGCTTGCTCCTCCCAGCACGACGCAGTCACATGGATCGGCAACGGCCTATTCCCTGATCTACACGGGTTCATTCGCCGCCAATATCGAGCGATGGTCAACAGGCTGGGTACGCGTCCTTCTAGGTCTGAACCCGCTGCACCTATCCTGGCCACTGCAGCCACACGCCACATTCATTTCACCCGAGGTAGTCTCCGTGTACTCGGAGAATGGGTTCAACGGAATGTCACAGTCGCTGCACTCTCTGTACAAGAACCAGCTGTCGCGATCAAAGTACACGTGGGAGACGCGCCCGCCGCTCCTGAACTCATGGGAGGGGCTGGGCTTCACCTACAACCAGACGTCCATGGTCGAGCTGGCCAAGGAGGCGGCGGAGCTAGGCTGCACGCTCTTCGTGAATGACGACGGCTGGTTCGGCACGAACTACCCGCGCAACAACGACTCTGACGGCCTAGGAGACTGGACAGCGCAGCCGACTAAGTTCCCAGACGGCTTAGCGTCATACGTAGACGAAGTGAACTCCATCACGGTCGCGAACTCGTCCGCAAACATGAGCTTCGGCCTATGGTTTGAGCCGGAGATGGTGAATCCGCTCTCGGACCTGTACACGGCGCATCCGGACTGGGTCCTCCACGCCGGGGCGCACGAGCGCACGCTGGTGCGCAACCAGCTTGTTCTGAACCTAGGCCTGCGCGAAGTCCAGGACTACATCATAAGCACGCTCGAAAAGATCCTCTCGACAACGAACATCAAGTACATTAAATGGGATAATAACCGCGGCCAGCACGAGCTTCCCTCCCCCGCCGACAACTACGCCTACATGCTCGGCATGTACCGCGTCATCGACGCCCTGACAACCGCATACCCCGACATCCTATGGGAAGGCTGCGCCTCCGGCGGCGGCCGCCTCGACGCCGGCCTCCTGCACTACTGGTCGCAGAGCTGGACGTCCGACAACACCGACGGCCTGTCGCGCCTCCACATCCAATTCGGGACATCATACTCCTTCCCGCCGTCCGCAATGGGCTGCCACGTCAGCGCGGTGCCGAACGGCCAAGTAGGCCGCACCACACCGCTCGCGTTCCGCGCGGCCGTCGCGAGCATGTGCGGCTCGTTCGGGCTCGAGCTCGACCCCAAGACCCTAACGGCCGACGACCGCGCCGCGATCCCTGGCATCGTGGCGCTGCAGCAGGAAATCAACCCGCTCGTCATCAGGGGCGATTTCCACCGCCTCGCACTCCCGGACGAATCGAATTGGCCCGCGGCGCTCTTCGCGCTGCCGGACGCGAGCGCGGCCGTGCTCTTCGCGTTCCAGGTGCGGTCCGTCGCGAAACCGCTGGCGCCGCCCCTGAAGCTGCGCGGTCTCGACCCGGGGGCGAAATACCGGCTTGTTAGCGGGGGCGGGAGTCGGAATGCGTATGAGGCGGTGTTTTCGGGCTCTACGCTCATGAATACGGGCCTTAGCTTGGCGTGGCCGAATGGGGATTATGAGAGCTTTGTATTGAAGCTGACGAGGTTGTGAGGGTTGGTGTGAAAAGGATTTGTGCGGGCCGGGGGCTTTCACGATGGTTGTGGTGGGGGTAAAATCAATATACATACGGACGTATGTGGTGTGAATATACTGTGTGATAGGTTCCGGATTCGAATCTCTCTCTCTCTCTCTCTCTCTCTCTCTCTATCCACCGCATCACGACATGTTTCCAGAATTGTGGTATTAAGCTCGCTCGTTATCTCATCTTCATTATTCCAAGATTAATCTTACATCTGTTGTACATGTTACCATCACGTCTCGAGCACGGATCCCAGCACGTTCCCCAGCACACCGCGGACCCTACTCCGGTTCTCGCGGACGCAGGTAAACACGACGGCGGCGCTAAAAGCAAAGACCAGCGTCTCCCGCCACTGCTTCTCGAGCGGATACCGTCTGGGAAGAAGTGTGGCGAGGGCTCTGGGCGCCACGAATAGCGCCACGTCCTTCCGTCGCGAGGCGGACTCGAGCAGGATGCCCCAACCACACAGCAAGCAGCCGCAGCCGACGCAGAGGCCGGCGTCTATGGCCTGATGTGACGCGGTGTGTTTGCCTAGGATGTGTGGTCCGAGGCGCGTGCGCGTGAGGCAGACGCCGTAGTAGAAGAGGGTGATGGAAGACGCAAGGAAGGAGGAGGAGCGCGCGGCGGAGATGAGGGCGCGCCGGAGACCTGCGAGGTCCTTGCGGCGGGCGAGGAGGTTCAGGGGAAGGTTAGTTGCCATGGCAAACATGAAAGAGCGGCAGAAGCGATACAGGGCGTGGTATTCGCATGATGGGCCGCAGCCCATGTGGACCATCTCGCAGGGGAATGGGATTGTGGCGGCGGGATCGCCCCACTCGAGCGGCCATCCGTAGTCTGAACACATGGACTGCAGTAGCGGTGCTTGACCTGTCTCCTCGCCGTAGCGGAGGACATCACTGCGACAGCGCCGTAGTGCTTCGGTTAGGCGCGAGTCTACTGCAGCCGCCGAGTTGATCCATTTGTTGTAAGATCTTGGTAGGGCGGAGGGCGTGTAGAACCACGCCCACATGATGAGAGCACAGGAGCCGGCAAAAATACACGGATCGACCATCTTGGAGATAAATGTATCGACCTGTTTGGGTTAGATGGGTTGCTGAATAGATTCGGACCTGATCTGTCACTCACCCTTGACTTTCGACCAGTACTTGCCCGGCGTTTCTGTCTTTGGGACCATAGCTCGCTGACCACGATGTCGACAGCTCTAGTGACAGCAAATAGGGTTAGATCAAGAGTTCGTCCGGCGTATCGGATGGTTTCTTGTTTGTTGCCGTCTACGGTTTTCGTCTCGGCAAACGCGCTGGCTTTCTTGGACTGCAGTAGCCGCAAGCTCAGCCAACCGGCGATGAAGGAGGAGATCCATATCGAGACTCTTCTCTCGTGTTAGATACGGTTTCGACAAGATGATACACACACACTCCTACCTCCGCCTAGCAACATCCGATAATTGAATTTTCAATCGGGTTATCAGTCTTCTTACAAGCACCTATGTGTGTGATAATTCTATGTCAGTTCTCGCGATCACTTGATGAACCTTCACAGGGATTGACAGCCACTGTCAAGAAGGAATATCTATAATGTATATGTCTAAGTCTTACATCTAAAAGCGTGGTACCGCCTACTAGCGCAGCACAAAATGTCGGAAATCTCTGAGGATCCAATCCGCCATAGAGGATGCGTCGCAGGGATGCGAAGAACGACTCGGAGGATTTGTCCCCGTCGGTGTTGTCCGAGCTCCTGTTTTTCCGTCGTCCTACCCCATGGCGTCGCAGAATCAGGGCCAATATTCTAGGTGCGACGGCAGACGCATAACCCAAAATATAGGCGCGACACACAGGCCGGAGGATGGGTGGGATGGCGTTGTCCAGTCTTGTTTGGGCTCGGAGCCGCTGGAGAGGAGGAGACGACGTCATGTGCCAACAATGCGACCGCGACAATGGCACGCGTTGCGCGCACTTTTCCCCGTCGCGTCGTCTTCGTGTGCATATATCAGCAGGCAAGGATCCCAATTGGTTCCGGAGGCGGGATTTGATGAGTTTGATTTAAGTGGAAGAGAAGAAGGGGAAGAAACCATCAAGAAAGTGATGTTGAATTCAACAGAGCCCGGCTCATGCTGGGTGTTGCTAGAAGTAAAAGTATAGAAGTAAAGGTATAGAAGTACTTCTTTTAAGCCTTCTAGGTAAGTAGATTAGGCACTTACGGATCCCGTACGAAATACCGTACAAGCAATTAGTAACTAACCTTCCTCCCGGCATGCTTTAGTAACAAGTAGGTAGTTATTAGGGAGTGGGTCTCGGCAAAAAGTAGTCCGTATGTACGGACGCAGGTACTCTACCTATACTTATTACTTACCTATATACCTCCTCCACTTACAGCTAAAGACTACTCACAAGTTTACAACTACTTCGTAATTGCAAGAAACACAGAAAGACAACTACCTAGGTTAGTAGATAAGCCTATTAGTTTATAACTTGAATATACAAAAACAGACGATATAAATGGGCAGTGTCTTGAAGGGCACTCGTTGTATACCGTATAATCTACCTACCTACACTATCTACTTACATGTGAGTACAAAATGTACTTTGTACGTATTCCGTATTCCGTATTCCGTACGGATTATTACTTACTTACTTCATTGATCAATTGACCAAAACAACCCTTGCAAACTACGGATCCGCAATAGATACTACCTAGGTAATACATAAGAGCTCAAGATGATCTTCTGCCTCCAACTGCTGTTTTAAATCCTAGTGCAAATCTCTTTCCTTCTTGATCTTGGCTATGTAGGTATACCCAATTACCTACATCCAGCAGGTAGATTTGATATCATCGACCTTGCTCATATGATTATCATCTCATAGGTACCGTTACTATCTGAACATCCTACGCTACCCAGTGTGTAGTGTAGTTTCCAAGAATCCCGATTTACAAAAACCTGTTGATTTGAGAAAAGATCTTCGGTGCTCCGCTTGCTTGTCCATGGGAACGATAACATCTGGGTGCGATGCTGGAGGTTCTTCCATCGCGGGATATTGTACCTAACTTACTTGTGGTCCATCAAAGTATTTCGGGTGTAGAGGCGCAAACGGGTGCTCAATGGTTGCGAAAGTGTCGTGCCAGGCATCTCAAAGGGTCCTACATCTTCAGGTTTATTAAACAACAACCCTTGATCAAGAATGTTCCAAGACAGGCG
This sequence comes from Xylaria nigripes, assembly GCA_022984845.1. Classification (NCBI taxonomy): domain Eukaryota; kingdom Fungi; phylum Ascomycota; class Sordariomycetes; order Xylariales; family Xylariaceae; genus Xylaria; species Xylaria nigripes. Next base: position 1,217,863 of record JAJJKC010000003.1, on the reverse strand, counting down.
TTGATTCTACCTATACAATAGGATCGACATGGTGTTGATTGCGTATGTCGTAGACAAACAAATAAAAGTCCTGGAATAAAGGGGGGAAGAAGATAGGAAACGGAGGCAGCCTCGGGTTGCATCTGTAGTTTCAATAAGTACAACCTACGCGCATACCGATCACACATCGTAGCCGAACTTCGGAAGAACCGACAAATGATTACGCAGTCTCGGCAACGCTCGTCTTTCCGATTTCGTTCTCTTCTCCGCTCCATATTGTTCTTGCTTCATCTGTAGTGTAAAGATAATAAGTACCGCAAAGTAGGGAACACACCCTGGTAGTTGACATTCGGGATCTGGGGAGCCAAATCCCACTCTTATCAGATGTCGATCAAGGCGAAGCGATTTCGGTTACCGCGAAGCCAATGTTACATGTGATATGAGATGATACTCTGTCCTGTATGGCGACCCAATGGTGTATTTCTCCAGGACATCAATGGCACGGAGTTCTACCTGCTTGATACACAAGTGTCTCTACTACGCCAGTCCCATGGAGCCAACATAGAGTGTTTGATATCGCCCCTGTCAGTATCAATGGCATATCAACAGACTCAGGTGGCCGAGAAACGCGCCGCGCGCCAAAAGGCAATACCGACAGAACAGAGTTTTCTCAGTTCAACTTCCATAAGCCGTGTGCCCAGGGAAAGCTGGCCAAGTCCCTCCTCTATGGCACCTAAGAGTCTCAGATATATGTCAGGTAAAAAGAACGCAAACGACTATTATCTCATTGGCTGTGCGAAGGCAACAACTCTGTACTCGCTTCATACCACCAACATCATAGGTACATATGGAGACTTATAACACCAGTCAATTGCCTAAGATGACAATGTAATGTACCCGTTGGTAAATTGTTTTTTGATTGATTTAGATCCCTGTCATTGACCGAGTTATCGCCTTCGCACAGTCAAGGAGATAAGTGTCGTGGCTGAATTAACAGGACATGGACAGAAAAATCGATATTGTGAAAGCATATCGCTGGCGCAAAAGGACGTTCCTTACGTTGAACGGTACGTACCGTCCTTTCTTGGGCCGTGTCGGTCTCATGTCATCTCTTGATAGCCTCGTTTAGTATAGTCAGTCATGGTCTCCCTAGAAGACACCGATTTCCATGTAGCAGCCGAATACCAGATTTCCTTGGGGCATATGACTCAAAAGAGCATTCCCGTGGACATCATGGCGCCGATTGCGAGCCCCTGCTAGGACGTTTGGTCGTAGAAGCAGATAATTGAGAGGAATTTGCCTCTGTTTTCCATGCAAAGTTCCTGAGCCAAAAGCCGGCTACACTGGAAAGAGAAGATGTCAGTCTACTAAGATTGGCGAGTAGTGGCGGAAGTTCTGGGCTGGGTACGATCTGTATATCGCGATCTCTTGTCGGCACAGAGCACAGTTGTGGAGCACGATCAGTATCGCTGATCAACTTATTCGACGTTCCTGGCTTTTCTCGTCCGCGTGCACCTTCACGCCCAGATATGGAGAGTCTTCATGCCCCCTTCCCGTGTACCTTGATTGCTCACGGATATGGGTAGTACCCAGCATGCTCCCCTACGCTCGAAAGCATATCCTATAATTAGAAGGCATTATACTCACGACGTGGTTTTCCCCCGGGAAACTTTGACGAACAATGGTTAGTAATACTGGCTTCAGAGATCTTTACGAGCCAGATGCGCGACGAGGAATGCCGAGCGGTAGCTAGCGCCGTGGGCGCATGCCCAAAGGATGCTACTGCGTGACTCTCGCATATGAGAGAGGTATCCTGAAGCAGCAGTATAGTACCTACCCGTTGAATTGGCCAGCATTGTCGCAGTAGCTTCTCTGACCTGAGATGGTATGTAGCACCTGGATATGTAGGTAGCTAATGTCATCTACTCTTCCTGTCGTACGAAGAAGCGACATTCTGAGAAGAGCTGAGTCAAAACTGAGTCCCCGAAAATGTGCCTTTGTCATGAATATATACTGGAGTATGTATGACGCCACACGCGATAGGCGTGCGGGAATTTGACTATCAGCGATGGTTCCAGGGTGTTGAATGGAGCATGAATACCTTAGGTAATCAGAGATGCCCGGTGATTTTCCATCCTCATTACCTATACCTAAACACATCTTACTAGGCAACAACATTAGTATCTGCCAAACCTCAACTTAGCATCGTCATCATTTATATCTTTACCTGAAATATAACATCATGTTGGGCCGCATCTTCCTCACCATAGACGCCGTTGTCATGACGGTCGGCAGCCTCGTGGCCGACTATTTCAGCGTGACACACATATACAATCCTAACTGGCCTCCACATGCTAAGTCAGAAACCATCATTTTCCTTTTCATGTGTTGACATCTCAGATGAGTTCAAGCTCCTGGCTCTCTACTCTGTGTCATGGTTGCCGCTGGAACCCATTGGATTAGCGAGATTACTCTCAAGCTGACCGACAAACACGATGACTCTAGGTTCCATAACGCCCAAACCATCTTCCTAGCCATGATCCTCAGTGCCATCACGCTCTTTTACACATGGCGAGAAGCACCAACGCCCCGGCTCCGTAGTGAGTTCCTGACCATGGCAGCACTTGCGGGTTCCATCTACTGGATCGCCGGTCTTCTGGCTATCCTTCCACCAGAGACCATGGGTGTTGATCCCGAGTTTGGCGGACCAGCTTTCCCACAGGGAAAACTGTTTCTAGGCTGCGCAGTGCTTGCGGTCGTGGCTCCCTGGTTGGAATCTTAGATGGGCATATTCTCCTTGGTTGAGGGCTACCATGCTACAGATTCCGGTACCCGATCACTGCTTCTTATCGACGCGCGGGGCTCTGCAGAAGCTTCCTTCAGGGCGCTTGATTTTTCATGGACAGCCATTACTTGAACCGAGACAACTACATTGCAGATTGATAGTGTTGTTGCGCGACGTATCGCCATATGAGGCTCGGATTATCGTGTTTGACAACGCCCTTCTGACGTCAGGAACAGTCGGGCAACTAGAAGAAGCAAAAAGCTGTGTGCGAAATCTTACTATACCAGCAATACTTCTAGGAAACTTCGCGTTCCTCGGCGAGAAATGCGGCGAGAAGTGCATGGCTACATCGCTAGTCCAATATAACCACCACAGTCATAACACCCCTCATAGGTTGCCGCCGAGTCGGTCATTTCAGCTCTGGTGTTGTTTTATTTGTTAGGTCCCTTCTTGTTTCAGCCAGCCATCTTCCGCTGCTATGGAATTCTTACTGTAAAGATTAGAGTCGCTATCAATCAAGCAAATCATCGTGTCGTGTCACGTACGGATTGGTTGAATGATAAGTACCTACACAAATGTCCCTTTTAAACTTTCTCCGTTGCGTTTCTTCAATCCATTCGACATGTCATGAACCTGAACTCCTAATCGGGCCGCAAAGAAACGAGGGAAAAGGGCCGAGCACCATAGCCCTCACTAACACTCCAATCATAAGTGTTTCCAGAAAGAATGACCGAGGGCCTAGTTACCTGGAAGGTGACTTAGACCAATTCTGACTTTTGTAATCCCAGAAAATATGCGCATCAAGTGCCAGCTTCATTTCCAAATGCTATTACGGAGGGTACTGCAATATTCTCTTGCGAAGTGTCTTATGTGAAGAAACCGATAGAAAAGTTGCGGGTTGGCATCGATACCAAGAACGCTTCCTACCAGAGCCCATATGAAACCCCCTGTTAGGAGGAGACTGTCATCATCTTGTCGTGACATATTGGCATCTCCTGAATGGCGCTTTGTAGACAGCCCGATCCCCAACCCTACGACCCCACGATCCCATGAGCAAAGGTTAGAGGCCCCCAACTCAAGCCTCGAGGCTATTTTGAACTCCTCGTCGCTGCCCTTGGATAGGTGGACAGGACTCAAACTGGGTTTGAGCGGAGTGACTCGGTCGGCCTGATTCCAGGGCATTCGTGTTATTGCAAGACAAATTTTTAAGCCGGACAGCGCAATGGACTTGGTCATGTTCTCGCCCGGCTCAATGCGAATACCTCTGTAGCGTTAGCTCAACGGGAACGGTGCATTGATTAAGATGTGGTCAACACCGGCGAATGCATGGCTGAGCAAACGATTAAGCGCGCCCCTGTGACTACCATCGTGACGCTTCGATGTAGCCCGGCCAGCGCACCGCAATGAAGGTTAAACCTATGACGGCATACTTGGCTTTTACAACTTATTAATATCGATAGGTAGAATCGGCGACGTCAGAGTCACACGCAGCCAACCGCACGGTGTGGGACTTATCGGTAGCAGATAGGTAGCACTACTTACCTACTGACTCGGCCTCATAGTCATTGGCTCTCACGGTCTGTTTGACCATAGATAGAACGAGGAAAGTTTTTCCTGACACAGCGTTGCATGGACATGGAATGGATGTAGCAATGGGGACAGGATGCCTCAGGCGGACTGGCGCATTTGAAGTTCGGGACCTTCCATTACCATTGAAATGCGGGCTAATATTGTTGAAATCGCCGAAGAACAGCCGAAGACCTACGGAATACCTAAGGTAGGTACGTCCGTACGGACGTAGGTACTGTGCATGCCAAATTACGATAACGAGTTAGTCAGGTTGTTAATTAGCAGAGGCTGTTACATAATCTTCAACAAATTTTGCAAACAGGTAGTTAGGTAATTGATTGTTATCCAATTATTTTGATACCTAGTGTAAACCAGGTGACTTCATCTCCCGTAAGTCGGACTTGCGACCTACCATACCAGTGTAGGTAGTGTAGGTCCGTAGGTATGCTAGGTAGGTATGAGGCCTAAGTAGGTAGTCCGTAGTGTAGGTAAATGTACGGCCTACCTTAGGTACGGAGTAAGGATACTCGTTATATGCATATTACTTCGCCGTAGGTACATAATGTAGTGTAGGTACGGATTATACTATATTATATTACCTAATATCTACCTGTTAACTAGATAACTATCTAAGGCTAAGTGGCTAACCAAGGTTAGTGCAGTTACTGTGAGAACGATACAGCCATGCCGGTACGGACGTACCGTCTACATACATAGAGGGTACCTACCTATAAATGCATTTGTAATTATAGCATACAGAGCATCGAGGGGTCCCCCCTCAGTGCTACCTTAGCGTAGAAGCGACTGTTGTTAGCGCGACTTTATTACACCAACAATTAACCTTAAGAGGTACTTCGCAGCTCGCACATACTTATGTAGGGAGGTGTCATCCGACTTTAACCTACTGTACATTTTCGATAGCTTACCTTAATTTTTCCTGGGAAAAAAATACTACAACCTTGCTTGGTCTTATTTTGGGTTTTGTGCGTCTTGCCATAATATGAAGCACTCATGACCGCCGCCACGTGTGTGCGCCGTCCCAAGATGGGTTCGTATTCAGATTTACCATTTGGTTGTAAGTCCTTCGCGAATCCTCTATGACCCACGCCCGCGAGAGCTCATGCGAATGCTGACCGGTTCAGATTACGTCTCAGATGAAGTGCTTCTAAGACCACCACCACCCTGCGGAGATCCTATATTGGATCCTAATGACAATAGCCTGCTAGGCAATTTCTTTCAGGGCATGGAAACGAACGAATACAACCTTTCATATGGTGAAGGTCTGAATTTCAGTGATCAGTGGATCGGCCAGGTTGCGCCCAACCTGGTCGGTCATTCAACATCTTTCGGGCCACAGCCCCCGTTAGATCAAGCTGCGGCAACCTTAACTGGATTGCCTTCTGCAGCCTGGCAAGATGTGTTTACCTTTGGACAGACCTTGATGCACCAACCTTCTCTCTCCGCACGTCCGCCGCCGCCACCACCACCACCTCCGCCACAACAACTCCGGCCGGCGGCACATCCCTCTCAATCCTACTCTGACCGGAGGCTCTTGTCCATGTCGATCGATCAAGATGCGCACGCAGATATTGCCGCCGTTCTGACAACGCTACATAATTCTGGTCAACAGACAGTCCACCAGGCGCGCACGGATAGCTTGAACGGCTTTCACCCACCACCAAATCCACAACCTCCCAAAACTCACGCAAATCCCATTTCGCGTTCGCACTCTACACAAGCTCACAATGATCCTATTCGACTCTCAAGATCTAGTGACCCTGATACGATATTTGCCGACATGATATTTGGAGGCCCGGAACCCACTGCTCAGCGTCGATCAGAGCCACAGCCTTTACAGTGGGGATCGGATGGTCTTTTCGCCAGGATTCAGGGTTATGTACCGCCCGAGCATGAGTCGAGTGAAGCTCTCGAGAAAAAGCGGTTGATCACGGTAAAAGAAGCCTTCAGAATAAATAACAGCAACCCGAACACTCGGGCTCCGAGTCCGACATCTAGAGAGCCGACTTCACATGCGTTCTACGAGCATCCGAACGGCAATATTCAGGAGGAAGGAGACATAATAACAGCTTCTAGAAAATGCCGTAAAAGTAAAGCAAGGATAGACGTAGAGGAGGATGCAGACTGCGCAGTCCCAGTATCATCGAGAACTGCTGCAAGAAAACGTAAATCTAAGGGCGAGCTGAACGGCGCATCAGAGTTATCCTCCGAAACGCAAGAAACATCGGGAAAGCGACGAAAATCTGCACCGAACCAGCCAAAGCCGCCGCGGGAGAACTTGACCGACGCCCAGAAAAGAGAAAACCACATCAGGAGCGAACAGAAAAGACGGGGCGCCATCAAGGAAGGGTTTGAGGATCTCACATTTATCGTTCCGAACCTGCAAAACGGCGGGTACAGCAAAAGTACAATGCTCCTCCTAGCAGGAGAATGGCTCGAAACACTGATAAATGACAACGAAAAATTGAAAGCCTAAGATTTGTGCTCACTTATACATATACCCAATTTGCATTATGAGAACGACTGCTTCGGTTTGCTATTTGTCGGAGTTTAGGGAAATATGTAATGGATACACGGCATGGATGGATGGATTCGTTAGGTGGGATTGGGGGGCGGGATCAAAGATGAGGAGGCACAGATTCTGTGGTGGCAGTCGTCAGTTTACCCTACCGGGTTGAATCCTTTATTATGTCCTAGCATACATTTGTGCTCGATTATACCCACGACTTTCCATGGTTTTATGCGTTTCAATCCGGTGAGGCTACAAGCATGGGAGGCTTCCCATCTCCACACAAATCACCGCATGATTGGCATGTGATCGTCGTTACAATTTGATGTGGATAGAGCTATGGGGTTTTCATATGATATAGGTAGTAGTTAGCCAATGAATTTTTTTTTTACAAGGGGATACGGATTTCATGCGTCGTTAGGCTCGCAGCGTGAATCCTACAGTAGAAAATGCTTTCGAGACGAGAATCTCAACAAATTAAAGTAAGCGGAGAGGGTAGTTAAACCAAACGCACAAGTCGTCATTTCATTCGCTCAACGACACGGAACCGCTTGACATTGCAGATGCAGGGCTGCGATGCATATAGACGCGGATCCGACTTTGCGCATCCGACTCCTTCTGCTCCTCCCAGACCTTACCCAAAGATCTCATCATCGGCCCATGGACTGTCGCTCACCATGCTCTCCACGTGAGTTTGATGGTACTAAGTAGAGACATACAGCAGCAGATACCGGCGAGTAAGTAGTATAGAGAAGAGTAGATACACTACCCATCCTTGTCCACAAATCCCCATACCCTAGGTATTATCTCATCCCCATCCCCATCCCGGCGTCCCCGACACGGATTAGGGCAGGACTACCTAGCGGAAGCTACTCTTAGTGGGCACGGTAGGCGAGTCATAGAGAAATATATTCCGTAGTGTAAGCTCGTGACGGCCCACTCGCACAAGATTTCTTCTGGAACACACGGGCTGTGAGGGTTCCGTCCCGGCGCGGCTCCAGGATCTTCCGATTGAGGCTAATCCGTTGGTAGGTACTTACACTATCGTTTAGGTATACCTACCTGTGTTTGCCCATGCCGATATGACGAGCCTCACTCATCTACATACCTATCTTTTTTCACCCGTCTTGATGATCGGCTGGGGCCGTGGAAGAGATATTCCGTCACATAGGTATAGGTAGGTGCCCGGAGACCCGGAGATGCGGAATCCGAAGACGAAAACTTGGGAACGGTGCGTTGCGGGGTTGAACGGTTCGGGTCTGCACGTCATGCCATTGGAGTTCTGGGCTTAGTCCGCGTGAACGCGACGTAACTTGTCCCATTTTCCAAAATATACCCGCGCTCTTCTATGTCGGCCGGCACGCCACTGGCTTCCTTGACTACGGGTCTGCCGACGGCGCACCCAAGGTTCTAGACCCTCTCTTGCCGTCCATCTCCGGCCGAACAGTATCTACTCTAGTGCTGTGTTGTCCGCCGATGTCGGTTGGCGTGCTTACCGGCGCTCGCCCGGCTTGGTACGCCGCCGTCTTCTTAGTCGCTGTGCGCCCTTGGGGCGTGGATACCTGGTTCGACCATCGACTTCTTGGCCATCGACTTCTTGACCATCGACTTCTTGACGATCTGCGATGTCCGCTCTCGACCATCTTGCTTTATCTCGTCATTACCGAATACTGGTACAGCCACACGCGCCCGTCGATACATGTGGCCCCTCCACCCTCCCAAAGGGGATCGCCGCGATCCACGCTAGTTGGGAATAGAAGCTGTGGAGTGAGGGCCGCCTGACCCGTTCGTGGATATTCCATGAATCTGGCGTTCGTAAGGTCTGATAAGACTTCAATACCTACCCACCGACCGACTCAAGAGGATTTTCAGCGTGCTGTCTATCTTCTAGGGTCTTGCTGTTTTTGGTTTTGATTATCCGCCGCCGCTAGCCGTGGCTTGTCCAACAATCGCGAATGACACAAGAGGTGTTGCCGATGCCGAGACAGGTTGCAGCGCTCTGCATTTTCGGTAGGACAGGTGTTGCCCAAGACATTAGTCTGTTGTTTTCAGGGCGGACGACTCGGCATACTCGAATGAGCAGTAATACATACGCGGGAAAGTGCCGCTTCAAAGGTATACAACAGTCCTCTGTCAGCAACTGAGTCGGACTGATTTCCCACATATGTATACGAGCTCATCTCACACTAGTTGCCTAGATATGGGCTACCTACGCTAATATAGAATCTAGTGCGGCTATCCGTTTGGTACAGGGCTTTATCCGCTGTCGAGTCCGAGGGAAACATGCATAAATGACCCAAGTCGATTTTCGCAAGCCAAAGCCGAGAGCCGGTGACTTTGTCTAGCCTGGACTCAGCCTTTGCCGGCTTCAGCGTGTGCCCTGGATAAGACGGATATGATTTCGCGAACTGCGGCTGAGAAACGTGTGACCATTTTGCGCGGACATCAGCGTTCGGGCTCTGGAGGAGTGCGCTTATGCAACAAAAATAACGAGATGTCCATCATAATATGATACTTGGGCAGTTGTGGGGAAAGAACAATACCGCATCACATATCAGTCATGGTGAGCTGCTCGTCTCGTCGAGACATGTAATGGATCAGAAGACACAAAGATCTGGGTGTGAGGTCGACTGGTGTATCAAGAACCCTCAGCTTGCTCCTCTCGCATTCGCCCTCCCTAGCACAGTGGCATGATGAAGGGTCATATCGGACACGATGACTGCAACAGAGGCGCAGTAGAGAAGATAGCGTGTTTCCGGTCGACCGCCAATGAACATGTTCTTTTATTAGGTAGGTATTCGAGCCTCTTCATTCTCTTGGTAACCGGGTGGACAAGATCTATTCCGTAGACCCGAAAGGCCCAGGCGTGCGCGCAAAAGACCTCTCATTACTCGCAGTTTGAGAGATGTCGTGGAAGCTCGTCGGGTCTCCTCCGTTCAGCAGGGTCAGGACCGCGCCTTCTGCGCCTCCAATATCACACTCAGCTTTATTTATGTACGTTGATATTTACGCAGTGTCCAATCTTATTGGCGCGGTGGCCGGGCCGAATCGGGCTGTCAGCTTCTTTTCAATAGTCCGGACGCAGCTGCTAGGTATTTCACTCAGTTAGGTACTCTCCGCTTTGAAGTTTCTACAGTAACGAGTCAACCACACACACATATACGTCCGTACTTACGTACCTCATACCACAACGCCATGCTGGCTATTCCAAACCCTCCAGAAGGTGGCCCCGATGGGGCGACTGTATACAGGCGACAATTGGACGTATATGAATGATTCTCTACTCATTGATTTTGCGCTTGAAAGCTCTGAAATCACGGGGCACAGGGTGGGTAATTCGTGAGCCTTGTTCAATTGACAATCCCAAGTACAAAAACCTACCTGGGTACGGACCGTAGTGTGGCGGTATTCGTTTAGCTGTCAACAAAAATCTGACAGCCCAATGGCCCGGACACTGCGCCAATAATATTGGACACTGCGCAAATATCAACGCTCTTATTTATTACGTACGCCGCGTGCGCGCGCCGCGTAATTGAATGTGGCTAGGCCGCTGATCTTGCTAGATACTACGTACGTATATTACATATCTAGTCAGGTACGGACTACTCTTTTAGTCTCTTCCTACGTCCGTATCCATTTAGCACCTGAGATTTGAGAAAGAAGGGTTCTCATTTTTGAAGACGGCCGTGCTTCTAGAAGCCGGTGTTGTTTTCCCGTCCTTAGTACGGACCTACAGACTAGGTACCTACCTCCTACGGGAATCCATACCAGGTGCGGAGGTGTGATCTGATATGATTGCGCAACTCGGTCTGCTGAAGGTCCGCTGTGACTCACTGTAGACGCGCAGTTCATTCAAATCGCGCCTCCGTTCCTAGGCGAGAATGGGGATATTGTTACCCGGAGCTTCAATGATTGCTATCCTCTTACAGTACCTAGTTCTCGATCGTTTTGGGCATAGGTGCTTATCTAACGAGATGGTGAGTTATGAAATGCAGAATTACCTATACTTCCTCACTTCGTTTTCAACTCCCGATGGATCGTGGTGTGACGGTTGCCTTGCTTTGTCGTCGTTATCCTGTTCCGTTCATGGTCGTCTCGGAGGTCTAGAGCGGTAGAAAGGGCCTAGGCTTCGAGAATCTAGATCGCAGCTGTTCGGCGATGCTACTACAATAAGAAGCTTAGATTTGAATCTCGAATCTACCTTTTATAAACACATACCTATAGGTACTTTGTGTTTGCCATACAGTATAAGTAGAGGTGTCACGACTCACGATACCTTTGGACAGTGTCTATTTCCAGTCTCATGTCTACTCTCTTTACTTTACTGTACGTATAGGTAGGTATTAGAGGCTATTTTTAGCTGTAGCTACTCCACAATCTGGTCCCACGAGTCCGACTCTATCCGAATGATCTTCGCAGTAACCAAGTTTAAATTAGGTAGGTAGGTCACTCTTTTTGTCTGCTTGCATTCCCATCAGGTAGGTATCAACATACCGACCCTGCATCCGTACAGCGTAGTGTAGATGCTACCTAAATTACCTACCCAAGTATGGTCCTCAGCCTTCGTTTGGCTGCCTCCTTCTAAGTCCGAAATTGCGAGTGATTTCAGGGATTTGGTAGGACACTGGCCATCATCCTACATATGTAATCATTTATTGTCACACTTGTTACCTATCTTGTTCTGTAGTGTGTGAGTCGGCACGCAAGGGAGCTGACGGGAGTAAACAAGCCACCAATAGATGCGGCGGAAGTTGTACACTAGAGTCAAAGTCGATAGACAGGTCATGATTGGGACACATCAGCAACAATAATTAGCCCATTGAGACAGGGCGAGGGATGAAGGATGAAAAGACCAGTAACTAGCCGCCTTGCGGCTATCGACGATAAACACCCAAACGACCCAACGCCAGCCATAATAGTGTACATCCTCCCGATACGGATCCGTAGGTACTGTGCATATGTACGCATACGTATACGTAGGTAGTGTAGGTAAGTGAGAGCGAGCCACACACACACGACACCCTTAGATTCGACGTGTGTTGGCCTCCACGCAATCAACTACCTCGACCTGCTTATTATAAGCCTTCCGTACGCCGCAAAGCGGACAACATTGACTCCCAAGTGCGGGGGAATGCAACATATGACATACATGAAGCAGTGTACCGAGGCTAGATGTACATCCTCAGTACGTGTTGTGTTGGACTTAGGCGACCGCACACGCGGTGAGCCCGGTTAGCCGACGTCGCTATATTCCGCCATTGGCTGTACGTTGCTGACTCCTGTAGGTACTATGTAGGGTTGCACATCACGGCCAGGATCACTCGGCGCTTGCGCCTTTTCATCCCATCCGGTCCCAGGCCGTTGTTTATTATCTTTTTATAGCCAGCCAACATTTTTCTTATATGTAGTCTGTAATTCGTTGACCCACTCCCACAGCGTGGCAGGCAGTCTGTCTACCTACCTATTTATCTTTTGTCTAGACAGGTCTCGCGATTCGTCATGGTCCGGATACAATAGGCACCCTGTAACGACAGCCCAATCCCTGGGACTGGAACCTCCCTCGGACCGAGTCCATAGTCATTTTTTTTCCTTTCCTTTTTTTCTTTTTGCAATTTCTCCGTCTGTCACTTTACCCTAAACTTACAAGGTGGCCGAAGTGCTCGCATCGGGTCTATTCCTTCCGCTATCATACCTACCCAACGGGTTGACCTACCTACTGCACGTTGGGTATTCCAAGCATCTAACTCGCACCAGAAGGATCTACCTATTCTTCCTTTCCGGTTCCCCGGGTTATTTATCGTATTATTTGTTACCTATCGTTGTATATGCACTATTCCCTTTTGATTGCTAGACAATCCTCTAGAAGCTTGATTTCCGTTGATTACACCTCGGTTGGGGTAAGGAAGCCCACTCTGTTGGCGCTACGATACAGAGGTTTACTTCATATATTATAAAGTAGACGCCGATATTGAGCCTTACCAAGCCGACGGCCTCGAGGACAAGAGTGGGTGGAGAGCTAGCCATACCGATTAGAAACATGACAGGATCAGAACTTGGCAAGAAGCAACGTCCAAGGCTGTCTATACAGACCAAAGATGCACATGTGCCAGGCAGCCGATCCAGAGACTTCTGTGATTTTGACCCAAAATCCCCAACAGCGTTCAACACGTTGTCAAATGTCTACATCACAGCCATTGATAGGTCGACCCCTGCCACTCAGAGCACACCGATAACGGCGATGAAGCTACGGCAGCCTCTGAAACTGCGAACTGATCCGGACACGCTCCAAAATCGCCAGCAGGTAGTTCAAAAGCCATGTGTTGGTATCCCGGGTACACCGTCATCCTCAAACCCCGTATCGCCCTCCCAGCAGATGGACATAGTATACCCAAGCACCATGACGGCGACTCCACCCATTTCAGCGGGAGTAGTTGAGTCTGGGCGCAAGATATTTACCTTCAGCTCCGTTGACATAAATCACCAGCCAGCGCAGTTATCACCAACGGCCCAGGCCCGCCGACGTATAAGCTTTGCGGATATTCGGGCACCATACAGTCACAACAGGTCTCTGCACAGCATACTGCGCAACTCTCCTTTACAGTCAGCGAGCGCGAGGTCGCCCAGCTCGCCTAGGAAGCAGTCATTCCGGATAAAAGAGAAGGTGGAGAGACGAGTGGGATACGATTCGCCACTGACACAGACTATCACGACCGAGAAGTACACCAAGTCACATATCGACTTATTTTTTGAGGACGCTTCGCCGTACTCGCCGTCTCCTATTCTTGAGGATTCTGAGATGATGTTGGATCTTGCGATGGCATATACCAGTGAGGAGACTAGGGATGGTGATATTATGTCGAGGTCTGAAGAAAAGAAGAGGCGGGCGATGAACGTTGCTGCGAAGACATTGGTGCCCTCATCACGATTAGACGGGATCCGGAAGCGGAAAGTGAAAGACAGGAAGAGGAAATGGGTCTGGACAATCGGGATAGAGGACGACGAAAGCGAAGGCGTAACATTTGGTGCCCTCCGTGCCAAGACCGGAGAGATATCAACACTCGAGGCAACAGTCCCTGAGTTCGTCGTCGAATCGCCGGATGCCATGACGACCATCATGATCAATGTGGAAGAGGCCGAGTCTGGACCGGCGTTGACAGAGATTCATGAAAATGGTCCAAAGTACGAAATCTCAGCATCGCTCGCAAGCGGGGCGGCAACACCTCGCAGTATGGACCTTGGCGAAAAGACACCAACGCTAGGCCATGGCACTATGTTGTCCGAGTCACCTCTCACGAAAGAACAGTCAGTCTCCGCGGATTTCACTGGTTCTCAGACCGGCGCGTGCTGAGACACACCAACTTCACCGAATCTTGTACAAAATACCAGCCCCCCCCCCCCCCCCGGGTCTAGTGGCAGGAATACCCAATACTGTATGTGCTTTCATAACGATTAACAGGATGGAGGATAGGATGGATAAGGAATACGGAGTCAGGTGGTACAGGGAATTTGTCATGACAGCAGGTTTATTTCAGCACGCATATTCGACCGCAAGGCAACAAAGTGCAGCGGCGCATGATTGATAGGGTCGGGGACTACAAATTTGAATCTGGTGGGAGTGAGGAATCTTTAGGGTCAAGTAGGCATTCCCCATTGATGCAGAGAATGGATATTTGAGCTTGAACTTGGCGTTCTTGACGACTATGTCCACTCTCTCGTGATTATGATTTGAGCTGGTCTAGTGAAGTGATATGTGAGGATACGAAGACTACGAGCCTTCTGATATCGGATGCCTCGAGTCTGCTGAACAGGCGTATTGGGAAGACAGCAGGGTTGGTGTATTGGGTTACTTACGGTGGCAAAATGACTCGACTGATCAATAAATTGACAAGGCTATATATATATGTGGCCCATCCGCCTATCTGGTATGTAGCATTTATAGTCTAGAATAGATAGATAGGTAGCAAAGTCAACGTCCACGTATTACTCGTCGACCGAAGGTCTCGGCTGGGTAAATCTAGATTCGATAGGGTGGGAAATCACCCAGCTTGTGACTCAGATTTCCAGCAAGGGAGCTGCTGATGAGTTTTAAGTGTCTGAGTATTCGGATGTTTGTACAGCCGCATACAAAGGCAGAGAGAGGGTGTTGAACAAGATAATCTGATCCCGTGCCCAATCCTGATGAATCCTGCCACCACATACGGAGGACAGATTGAATGATCAGCGGAAAATCCGATAAGCGAGAGGTAGCACCTCAGGTCGAGGTGACGTAAGAACTATATAATAAAGCCACCAAATAAGGAAGCCCAGTACGTCAGTCAGAAAAGCTGTACCACGTCCGCTCTGCTCTGAAATCATTGAGCGTTGACTTTTGCGTGACTGACCTTCGAAAACGACGAAGTGTACGGAATAACTTAGGTAAGGTAATTCTTCTGGCCCACCTTATTTCCGTCGCTGATTGGTTGTATTGTGAACGCCGCCATGCGACAAGTCCCCACTGTTTCCCGCCTGCTGGGGTTCCTTTCATCATGACCCTGTTGACGTCATTGATATAAGGAGCTTTGGACGCTCTGTCTACAGTTTATAGGAATGAGAATCTTTTGAACACCTTTGATGACGGGCAGGCAGCACGGCTTTTAGTGTTGTTATATAGCTAGGCAACTCTCAGAGACGGCTGATCACAAAACTGAGCATTACTTACACTCAGATGCTCAGACCTCCGGTGACAAACCGACTTACCTCTGTCTGGACCTAGATTCCTTTGTAACATAGATTTTAATAAACCAGACTTGTATTCTCATCCCTCTCTTACCTCCTGCTTCCCTCCATTCCGAAACCTATCTGTATATCCAACTATTTCATAGTATCTATCCATCGGTCTTCGTAACGACGAGGACAAGATTGACTGCCTTCGGATCTCTCCTTGTCACGAGTCTCTTGCTGACATGAATTCGAGATTGTTTACACCATTTCATCTCAGCTAATTCTGACAAACATTCACCCGGTGTCCACATCGAAACCTGGAACATCAATCATGTCGGCAGAGACAGAGCATCACTACCCGCAAGGAGGCTACTACTCCGGGCGCAACCGCATCCCGACCATCAAAGAGTTCACAGCCGCACTCGACAAGGACAAGAAGGAGCGCGACGCCAAGATCGACGCCGAGCTGAAGGCGAATCGGAAAAACAAGGAGATCAGGGAACATGAGGCCGAAAAGAGGCATCTAGCTGGCCACGGTAGGGTCGTTACTGATCCTGTTACGGGCAGGGAGGTCCAGATAGATGATGCCCGTGCGAGCTTCAAGGAGTCGGTTGAGAATCCACATGTACGTTCTATCGTCACTGCAAAAATCTTCAGCTGTAATCTGTCTGACGATTATACTTATCACAGCTTTCTATACCCAATGCGAATTTGGGCAAACATACGCCCGTCAGAACGGATGCCACACAGTCTGGGGAGATGTATCGAAAGGCCCAAGACATCACGGCGCCTCCTGACCCCGTTGCCACGGGCTCTACGTCGGACGTCCCCATCCACGGCGAAAAGACCAATGTCCTATTCCACCCGACTCCATCCGTCAGTTACGAGCCCATGTATGCTATCATCGAGCAGCGTGCGAACGCACTGTGTATCGGCGTTTTTGTCGCCATCGTATGCTTCGGTAATGTATTTGGAGGTCGAATCCTCGGCCTTATCCCCTTAGCTTTTGCTGTTTCTTCCGCCATCTTCTTGTGGATGCGGGATCTGGTTCGCCGAGGCCGTGACATAGAATGGTCAAGTGAGCAGAAGAGAGGCGAAACCGCCGTTGTCAACCTCATCCCCGAATCTGTCGAGTGGATGAATTCCCTACTTGGAATTGTCTGGGGGTTGGCGAATCCTGATATGTTTGCCTCAGTGGCCGATACCATCGAGGTACGTATTATTCAGATCAAGGTCAATTAACAACCTCCCTCGAATCTAACCTGAGTAGGATGTTATGCAAGCGTCGCTGCCCGGCGTTATCGAAAACGTGAAGATCGCCGATATTTCCCAGGGGAATAACCCAATTCGCGTCCTGAGTCTCCGCGCTCTCCCGGACGAACACATGACAGAGATCAAAGAGGAAATGCACCGAAGAAATGAAGAAGCCCTCGACGCCGACGAGATCGAAGCCGAAGAAAAAGGCGGTGATTATTACAATCTTGAAGCGTCGTTCGCATACCACGCCAAACCAGCTCAATCTGTGTCTGCTAAGGCCGCCAACATGGGCATGCAGCTGGTTTTCTATCTTGGCATCAAGGGGCTTTTTGGCGTTCCGTTGCCTATATGTAAGTGGCCATGAAATGACACTATAAACTAAATTCTAACGAGGCCCAGGGGTGGAACTCAAGGGACTTGTCGGCACCGTGAGACTTAGAATACAGATGACCCCCCAACCTCCCTTTTTGAAGTCTGTCACCTTCACTTTGATGGGAGTGCCTAAAGTCGAAGCTAGTTGCATGCCTATGATCGAGAGAGGTGTCAATATCTTGAATCTGCCTTTAATTTCCAATTTTGTTAATTGGGCTATCAAGACGACTGCGGGAATGTATGTGGCGCCAAAGAGCATGACGTTAGATCTAGGCAAGATGCTCCAGGGCGACGACATTCAAAAGGAAACAAATGCCATGGGTATCGTTTTCATTCGCATCCACAAAGCAGTCGGCCTGTCGAAGCAGGATCAACGCGGCTCTGAAGGCGGTGGTTCCGATCCTTATATTACCGTTAGCTTCTCCAAGTTCGGGAAACCTATGTATTGCACTCGTGTCATTCAAGACGATTTGAATCCTGTCTTCGAGGAAACTTGTGCGCTCACGATCACTTCTGACCTGATTAAGGCAGACGAGCAACTTTCTATGGAACTCTGGGACAGTGATCGATCCAGTGCCGATGACGTCGTTGGCAAAGTCGAGCTTTCTCTGCGGAAACTGATCCAGCACCCGGGAGAGATCCACAAAGAGGTTTCTAAACTCAAGGGCATCAAA